>CM042564.1:17168741-17768741 GCA_023630585.1 Cranoglanis bouderius
TGACCTCTGTGATTGCCAACAAGGGTTTTGCCACCAAGTACTAAGTCGAAGGGGTCAAATACTTATTTCACTCATTAAAATGCAAATCAATTCATAACTTTTTTGAAATGTGTTTTTCTGGATTTTTTTGTTGTTATTCTGTCTCTCACTGTTAAAATACACCTACCATTAAAATTATAGACTGATCATTTCTTTGTCAGTGGGCAAATGTACAAAATCAGCAGGGGATCAAATACTTTTTTTTTCCCCCCCTCACTGTATATATAAAAATATAATATAAAAAATACAAACCAAGTATAAAAAATTTTTTGGAAGACTTTTCACTAAAAAGTGTTCATTTCCCCTATGTATAGAAACTTTTGGGACAGCCTGTATAATATAAAATAACCATTATTGTGCTGAATGGTATTTTTAACTTTAGATATTTTTTATATCCATTACCTGATTTGAGCAGGTCAAGAAACATCGGCCTCTTTTGTATTAAAAGTTACTTGGTCTTTCGCATGGTAATGGATGAAAAGGCATTTTACCTGTGTGCAACTTCATATTTATACAACAAGGAACCAGGACATAGTTATAGGCAACATCAGAGTTCTTTCAAGAGCGACAACATTTTGCAAACTAGCAATTCAATTGGAATATAATTAATCTTATTCACTATAGTCACCTTAAATGTGTAAGACTGTAAGCGACTGACAGGGGATCTTAGAGTGGGTGGATAAAAAAAAAAAGGCAGATATAAAAAACACTGAAGATTTACTACACAGAAACGACTTACAGGTTTAAACGATGCAAAGACATCACTGCATGAACTAGTAAACTTCAGCAGAGTTTAAAACAAAGTGAATCAAATTTATAGTATGACAGTACCTGGAGAACAGATTGTCTCTTTGTGGAACTTATCCAGAATGTTTGTTTTAGGGCCCAAAATCAACTGGGCAGTGAGTTCTATCAAACAGCCCCCAAGGCCAAGTTTAAGACATGCAGCAGGTCTGATGGTGGTACCGAGAGCTGTGCAGTGACAGTTGGCTCCTGCTGGACAGTGTTGGTGTGTGATATGTTGGACAGAGTGGATGTGTGTGATCTCTCTCTGGGTTTGGCAGTACTCTTGCTGCTGGCAGCAAGGCAGACAGCTGCAGAGAGCAGGGACTAGAAGAACACACGGTTATGTAAGCACTGACAGCAGCTCTGATTCAGTCCCTCTGCTTACAGGACGAGACCCGGGGTTCCGGATCAGACTGATAAGCGTTTTGCAAATGCTCACATTCAACTACTGTACTCTTGAGATATACACGGTTAAAGATATAGGATTAACCACTTCAATTTTAACCGTAAAAGCTTTCTCAGCAACATTCCATTATTCATTCATCTGGCTACTTTATTTTGTTTGTTTTGTTTTGTTTTTTGCAGTTTTTCTGGTCTTTAAAAGCAACCAGCTCAATAGATTCAACATGATTTTTTTTTTTTTGTTAAGGATGGACTCAACTACAGTTGCAATCAAAATGATTCAACCCCCATTGCAAATCAGGTTTATTGTCAAAATTTACAGACTTTCAGCTGTTTGCAATGAACAAATCAAACAAAAGCAATTGAAATAGTTCAACACAACAAATGCTTCAAGTGGTTTCCCCAAATTCAACTGAAAATGCAACTTATAATGACTTCTCCAGTCTCAAAATTATTCAACCCCTTCATGATAAGCATCTTTAGTACTTAGTAGAGACCCTTTTGCTGTTATGACCTGCTGCAAACGAGATGCATAGCCAGACACCAGCTTCTCGCAGCGTTCCTGAGGAATCTTAGCCCATTCCTCATGAGCAATGGCCTCCAGTTCTGTAATATTCTTGGGTTTGCATGCTACAACCGCCTTCTTCAAATCCCACCAGAGACTTTCTATGAGGTTCAAGTCAGGTGACCGTGATGGCCTTGTAGAATCTTCCAGGACTTCTTCTGCAACCAAGCCTTGGTGGAATTTGAGGTATGCTTTGGATCATTGTCCTGTTGGACGGTCCAATGACGCCCAAGCTTCAGCTTCCTCAAAGATGACGTTTGACATTTCTCCTAGGATTTCCTGAAACTTCAATGAATCCATCTTGCCTTCCACACACTGCAGGTTTCCAGTGCCAGAGGATGCAAAGCAGCCCCAGAGCATCACCGAGCCACCACCATGCTTGACTGTGGACAGGGCGTTCTTTCTTCATTCTTCTTTCTCCAGACATACCGCTGATCCATCATGCCGAAAAGGTCCAGTTTTGTTTCGTTGCTCCACAGAACAGAATCCCAAAACTTCTGTGGCTTATTTATATGATTTTGAGCCGACTTTTCTTGTGCTTTTGGGTCAGTAGTGGTGTACGTCTTGGAGTTCTGGCATGGAAACCTTCTGTTTAGTACGAGTGCTCACTGGAACCTCAGTGCCTATTGCCACCAAGTCTTGCTGCAGGTCTTTTGCAGTCACTCAAGGGTCTTTCACAATCTGCCTTCTCAGAAATCTGGTTGCAGCCATTGATGGCTTCCTTCTGTAAATTATGACAATAAACCTGATTTACAAAGGGGGTTGAATAATTTTGATTGCAACTGTAACTTCCAGTTACAGTTAAAAGCTGTTCGGTAAAGGTGTTAAAACATGCAATGTCATATTACAGTGTTTTGGGGAAAGGTTTGGGGACACCTGATCATCACACTCATGTGCTTGTTGAACATCCCATTCCAGATTTAGTCCTGCTTTACTGTTAAAATTACCTCCATTCTTCTGGGAAGGCTTTCCACTAGATTTTGGAGTATGGCTATGGAGATTTGTCCATTCAGCCACAAGAGCATTAGTGAGATCAGGCACTGATGTTGGGTGAGGAGGCCTGGGACGTAGTCTGCATTCCAGTTCATCCCAAAGGTGTTCAGTAGGGTTGAGGTCAGGGCTCTGTGCAGGCCATTGGAGATCTTCCACTCCAACCTTGGTAAACCATGTCTTCTTGGACCTCACCTTGTGCACAGGGGCATTGTCATGCTGGAACAGGTTTGGGCCTCTTGGTTCCAGTGAAGGGAAATTGTAATGCTACAGCATACACATACATCCTATACAACCAACATTGTGGCAACAGTTTGGGGAAGGCCTACATACATGTGTGATGGTTCTCCACAAAACTTTGGCCATATCGTGTATCTATATATACTGAAATGAAAAATACTGTTGTATAGGATAATTTGATTTATAAAACTGACTTGAAAACCCAGTCCATACACAAAACACCGACACACCACTACACCAACTAACAGTCACAATCCTGCTCATTAAGGCAACTCTCCACAGCACAGGGACAAAATAAGATGACACATCTAAAGGATGAGTAGTGTCTTGCCCAAACATCTAATGCCACAGAGGCGAGGGATTCCTTTCAGGAGTGCAGCCTGCTGCTGCTAAAGCTCCTCACAGCTGGAGGAATTTCCAACCAAAACCTCTTCCTCCCCCTGAGCACATATCCCTCCAGCTGAACGTGCAGGCTCCAGGATATCTCATCAACTCCCTCAAAGCACCACTGAGGCAACTAGGAGCCCAAAAGTGAAGGAGAAAAGAGCACAGACGTGAAAACACATGGATACAGACAAAGAAGGAAGTTGAGGTTAAAGTAAAGGGAGATGGGAGGCAGATGGAGAAAAATATAGGAGATTTAAAATTTGGTTTTGTTTGTTTGTGTGTGTGTGTGTGTGTGTGTGTGTGTGTGTGTGTGTGTGTGTGTGTGTGTGTGTGTATACACGTGTCAGTGAGAGAAGGGAAGCGATGGAGCAGATGGAGTGTCTCTCTCTGGCTGTCTGAACAGCTGAGTCACGAAGACTCAAGATCTACGGATTCACCAAGCACTTAAATGAGCACTAATAATAAAAAAAACTCAACTTGCACCATTTTTGTTTGCTTTTTAACTTCATCTACAGTACAGTATATTTTGATTCTGGCCTATTTGCACTAGCATTAGGATATGTTTTTGATGGAGACTACAAAGCACTTCTGGAAGTCGCTCTGAATAAAGACATCTGCTAAATGCTATAAATGAAAATGTAAATAAAAAAAATAAATATGCCATAAAAATCCAAAAAGCTGTCCAAAAAGACATAAAAGCATTCATAGATTTGTGTTTGTATACAGCATTTCTGTGTATAATGGCATAATAATAGCAAAAGACACTAAGATACAAGTCGAAGGGGACTGAAAATAAGATAAACTCAGACGCGAGTTGTGCCTCATGTGCAAAATATATATGTGCTTATCGTAAACACAAGTCTTCGTCCAGCCATGAAAACCTCAAAAACAAGTCTTGCTATAAATGCATTTTTGTGCTGCGACTGGTCACTGAGGACAGTGCCATGAGCTCCTAGAGGCATACTTGTGGTGTTCATGGTGGTGATACACTGTCGAGTTGCGAAAGTGAGCGGAACGCACCGTAAACACAGCTATTCGAGCAGTCACCGCGGCTAAAAGCACGCTGCCTCTTATTCTTGTCCCATGGCAAAATCATTAACGCTGTTGAACTGTTGTAAATCGTCAAACACTAACAAGTCTTCTTTGCTTAAATTTCACGCAGATGTTTACCGTTTAACGCATCAGCCATGCTACTTACAGTAGAACCGCAGTCAGGCTGATTAGATGAGTTTGCTTTCAGGGACAAGGAAATGCTATCTTCATCTGCAGAGGTAGCCAACACTCCCCTGGGTCCAGGCCAAATAATGTTTAACAAGACCGCACAGCATTCGCCTAGACTCCTGACCCAAATTACACACAGTCAGCAGCACGGCGCTCCAGGACAAACCTGCAAACTACTGCTAGTGTCCGACACTTAGGTAACAAAAGATATAAAACACAATTACGGAGGACAGGAGACACAAAAAAAAAAGCGCTTTATCCATGGACAAAAATGATGACAACAAAAGCTACAAGGAGGTACTTTGCTGAGGAGCTTTTTACAGTTCGAAATGACAAAATTATACCACTTGGCCTGAAATGTTACTGCTTTAAACAAAAGTCTTAAGGACTATACAGTCATGACACAGAGCTTTCCTTTAAATAAGAAATGACAGTATTATGAATATCTTTCAACATGTGTAGGCATGTTATGAAAATAGTATGGAAACACAGTGATTATACAAGCTTGTGCATAGATTCAGGGCTTCATGTTAAACCCCATGCTAAGCACTAATCTTAACATCAAGGTCATGTTTCTTAAACGCGTCATATTTCTTGTTATGCCAACAACGGAATAATCAAGAGTCAAAAGAGACTGACTGAGTAAGTGAGGACGTAGTGTGTGTGTGTGTGTGTGGGGGGGGGGGGGGGGGGGGGGGTTGTGGGGGTTATATATTTATAGGTCTCTGCATGCTCTTCCTCCTGGGTGCAGGTGCTCAATTATTCCCCAGTGTTTTAAAGAACAGAGAAGGAGAAATAACTAATGACATGAAAAGATTGTGTCAGCCTGTGCTTTCTTCTGTCCCGGGGATTCTGTAGCCCATGTGTACACAGTCACGCTACAAACAATGGCAGAGGGATGTTCCAAGTGCGAGTGTGTGAGCATGTGTGTACATTATGAGGACCAAATAAGAACAGCTACCAGCAACAATTAAATGTGCACAAAACTGCTTTCAGTTAGCATGGAAATTTTGGTAAATCATTATCATGGCTAGATAGGATTTGTGGCCAGTTCAAATTCATTTACCCATGTCATTTTATTAAAAAATAAAGTGGGATGATTTACAAATGCAATAGATGTGTAATAATTGGTATCACTTTGTATGATCTTTATGCGTGGTTATCTCACTTCTGTTGTGTTGTGTTAAAGTTATATTATCTTTATGTACAGCTTTATGCTGTAACACTCATCGAAAAAGGCAAAACAGCTGATTTTCCTCCATGGATTTTCCTGCTGCTGCATAAAACATTTTCAATCATTCACTCATCTTCAGTAGGTTTTTCAATTTAGCGTTGTCAATCCACCTACACTATATAGCCAAAAGTATGTGAACACCTGACCATTAGACCAATATGTGGTTCTTCCCTAAACTGTTGCCACAAAGATGGAAGCACGTAATTGTCTAGAATATCTTTGTATGAGCATATGAGCACTGTAGAATTAAGATTTCCCTTCACTGGATCTAAGGGGCCCAAACATGTTCCAGCATGACAATGCACCTGCGCACAAAGCGAGCTCCATAAAGACATGGTTTGCCAAGGTTGGAGTGGAAGAACTCGAGTGGCCTGCACAGAGCCCTGACCTCAACCCCACTTAAAGATGAACTGGAACACCAGGCCTTCTCGTCCAACATCACTGCCTCACTAATGCTCTCGCGGCAGAATTGGAAATTCGCACAGCCACGTTCCAAAATCTAGCAGAAAGGCTTTTTAAAAGAGTGGAGGCTGTTATGGCAGCAAAGGGGGGACCAACTTGGAATAGGATGTTCAACAAGCACGTATGGGTATGACGGTCAGGTGTCCACATACTTTTGGCCATATAAAGTACGTACCTGCATGTTTTTGGGATATGGGAGGAAACCCACAAGGAGAACATGTGAAACTCGAAAGACAGTAACCCGAGCTCAGAATTGAACCAGGGACCCTAGAGCTCTGAGGAGGCGACGCTACAGGCTGCACCACTGTGTCATTATGGCAGCCCGGGTACTATTTGGACTTGAGACAGGAGCTGCATCTAACAGGTTAACCAATGCAGAATAGACTTGAGAGTTAATCCACACAGCATTGTACATACCTCATAATACAAGTTCTGGCAGTGAAGGCACTACACAGGATACCGCAGCTCAAACCTAATATTAAGCAAACCCCACCACAAATGATGTGGGTGTGAAAGAGCCCTAAAGAAGAATCCTGCCAATACAACAAAAGTTAAAACCATTCCTCCCTCCTCCTTATGTGTGACCTGAACCTCTGCTTCAGGTGAGATGTTTCTGGGATCAACATCATGAAATTAGTCTTGCACAATCCAAACTGTAGTGAGACTTGCACAATGTCTAACCAGCACACAATGCTGATATGAAAAAGCATGCAGTGAAGAGCGTGTGGTTGAAATGTGATAGTGGCAGCGTCGACGTTGGCATGCCAAGCTGCAATGGTATAGCTAATGATTAACCGATCACTGCGATCACAGACACAGACAATGCTTGTGTGACCTTTTCGCAGTTGCTAAGGCAAGTGGATATTCAGAGGTAAAAGACTCTGATCTAGAGCTGGAGAAGGGCAAGAAGGATATTTGGATTGATGGCAAAATAACAGAGAGGGCTATTATTCGTGTCATTATGCACAGAAACACAGTGTTATGAGCGCACTTCTTCACTGGCTGTAGCAGGAAACAATGTGTTCTCAATCAGGATGCCAGCACGAGGAAGGTGAGAGACTAGCGATAAAACAGACACGTAGCAGCCGCCTCCAGTTCTTACGCCAGGTTTTTTTTAAAAACAAGCACAATCATATTTCAACAGCATCACTTGCTTTTAGAGCTGTTGAAATCATAGCGAGGTGAGATGTTAAATCATAGCGAGGTGAGACAACCATTAATGTTTGCTCCAAAAGCGAATAATGAGATTTAAATAAAAACAAGCTTGCGTTTATCAAGCTAATGCTGTATAACGCTACAATTGTAATGGACATAAACTAGCCAGTGTTAAATGGAAACCAGAGCTCTTGCAGGGTGTCAGTGGCCAGTGAATGGGTTTAATGCGAGTGAGGAATGGTTCTTCCACAGCACACGTGCCAATAAATCAAAGCAGGAGTTAGCAGCTGTGTAACATCTTCATGCATAGCACGTTGAGACGGGCAAACATAGGTGAACTGTAAACTGATGGATGCTGAGGTAGGTCAGCCTCATTCAGCATGGCCTTATACTTCAGATGCTTGTCCTTGCCTCACTCATCCATCCTCTTCCTCCTAACAGCTCATGCTATATACTCTCCATGCTGATATATTACCAGGCTGTAAACAAGAGATTAATAAGTGAAATGAGAAGTGTACAATGCTGACCTTTAAGTGATTAGCTGCCCAAAATACCTGCCTGGGTAGAGATACGTTGTGTTTTTATGTGCAATACTGCATGCCTTTAGAGTTGCTTAGGGAGTGCTAAGTGCTGCGAAATGTGCTTTCACCTAGAGGGATGAGAGGTGACAGACTGATTACAGGCTCCAAGAGAAAATATTTTAAAATGCTGAACAATAAGAACAATATTACATATGTTATGTAGGCTATAACTTGGTTTTAGACTTCAACTAAAATATTGAAGTCCAAAAAATGTTAGTATTCAACTAAAATTTGTGAACTACATAAAATTCCTTGCTTATAAAGGTCTAGATAAGCAACTAACATGACCGAAGGGTGACAAGTACCTTTTCGTGCTTAACCATTAGTGATTAATTTATGGCTATATATATATATATATACACATGAAGTCGTAATGTTTTGTTTTGTAGTGGACTCTGAACCGAGGAGACACATCTGTTTTGAATTGGATGCGGAGAATAAACGCTTCTCTGTCCAATCGTCTTTCATCATTCTGTTTTCGTTTCTAAGCCACGCCGTCTCTATCAGAGCGAAGAGGGCAAATAAAATAAAAATAAATCTAGAAAAGTCTAGATCTGTGAAAATGCTTCCATCAGTGGTTGAGATTAAAAACTTGAGGAGTCGGTGAACTACTGTTTTCTCTATACATTTGCTCCCCCAGTTGACAACCCCTGCTTTCTGCAAAATCTAGAACACCCTAGTCTGCCTCCCTAATACTGTACCAAGACGGTGGGCCTCGTTTATCGATCTTTTAATAAATGTTTGTGTAAGCCAAACCGTACTAAAAATTTTCTGCTGGATTTACAAAAGTTTCGGAAACGCTAATTTTCTTCGTAGGAGCGTGTGTATGTTGATCACCCATAAAGTGCAAAGTGCGTTCCTCACACCGCTCAGCTGCATGTAGCGACACCCACAAAAAGTTCAAGCGCACAGACAGCTGGAATCATGAAATGCATGAACAAGGTAAAGGCAAAAAGGCAGAAGTGGAAGTTATTTTTACTAACTACTATGCCAATAAGAATGCTTAATCACTTATAATATTAATAATAACTAGCGAGCACGAAATATTCCATTAGCTAAGGCACTGGTTTATGGCTATGCACATAGATCAAGTCGAGGTTTACATTAGTTAGTCTTCTTATGCGTAAATCTACACACACGCCAGAGCACGAGCAGGATACGAACGTTTTTCCAAATTGACAGGATTTACATGAATAGCAAAATTCTTGTGTAAATGCTTGTATGAAATATGTTTTTTTTTTTAAATTGAATGCGAGTTCAGTAAGTTTATATTTACAGTTTACATTCATTCATTTCACAACCCTTTTATCCAAAGTGACATACAAATGAGGGAGAATCCAATTCAAGTATAGAGCTGCTCAAAAAGAGTGCTGCAATTTTCCTCCAAGTGACCAGAAACAAATGCAAGACCTTTGTAGGGACAAACAGAGAAAGCTACAGCTAAACACACAAGTTTGAATAAGTGCTAGTGGTAAAATATTACTCCGGAAGCAGTCAGTCAAACTATCTTACAAATCAGAGTGCCAAGTGACACACGCAATCGCAAGCAACAAGGGTCATTCATCTCCAACAGATAAGACCTAATGCCAGATAACACTAGATACATAGTGAACACGCCTGCATAGACATACACTGCCAGCCATGTTCGATTTTCAACAACCTCGAGCACACCTCTGAGCTGTACAGGATATTTGGAGAGGAAAGAGACGGAGCTGTGTGTAATGGAATGACCGGCCGAGTCACCAGACCTTAACTGACCCGAGCTGCCGTAAGAGGGGTGGAATCGAAAGGTGAAAAGCCTTCTCCACCAACTTCTGGGAAGACCTGTGATCTCTGTATGCAGCAGTAATGGCAGCTAAAGGAGTTTTTTTTTTTTTTTTTTTTGAATAACAATAATAATTTAACTGTCAAAAATAACTACTATTTTTACTAAGTTATTGCCAAAAACAAATATAAACCTTTCGTTAAAACCAATGTGAAAAGCGAGGTGTCCCCCAAACATCTGTCAGGCAGTGTATATGTACTTGCTGAGGATTTGTTTTTTTCTTTTTTTTTTTTTTGCACTTGTCTCAGTAAAAAAAAAAAACCGAGTGTTAGAAAAACAGACTGACATTCAGTTATGCTGACAAATTTTCATTCAAATGCCAGACTTTGCATGTTCAAGCATAATAGCATATTAGCAGACATAATGTGGCTGATTCAGCCATCGAGTACAGTGCTAGGTCTAGAAAACCCAAGTGTAATGAGTAATTAAAAAATAAACAAAAAACAAAAACAGCAGTGGTGCCACATCTTGCTTAATAAAGCAAGCAGTGCTCATTAGAATTCCTGTGACCTTAACAGATGTCTCAAAAATTCTGGCATAAAAGTCATTTTATTCATAATCTATTGCGGCTTTTCTGTCAGAGTAAACCGACAGCATTGCAGCTCTACTTTTCCATTTCATTTAAATCATTTGTTTGTTGTAATCTCCAACTAATGATTAGAAACTGCTTATTAATAAACTCTAGAGGTGGCAACTGTAACCTGCCAAAAACCAGGTAAAATTACAACAAAGAAAATGATACTCTGCATATAAAACGTTAGATTCACTTGATCAAATTTCCATGACAATGCCTGGTGCGTCGACAAGTAGGCTATAAAATATTGTTACAACCTGAGGGGAAAACGCAGCCGATTCTGTTTCCGTACTCAATTCTTTTCCAATATTTAAAGCAACAGAGGCAAAATCGATTAGTAAACAAGATTTTTGTTTATAATTTTTTGCTTCTTTCCCCCCGTCTGAGCCACATAACACATTATAATGACTCCCACTGAGCGAGCTCTCTCTGTCTGGAAATAAAAATACATTGTATTGTGGTATGTCTGTTCCTTCGCTCACATACACTTTTCTGAAATATCAATGGTATGTTTTTGGGTTTTTAAAAAAATTTTTAATTAATTTTTTTTTTTTTTTTTTACATTTTTAATAATTACAAATTAAATGGTACTGAATGGATGACGTTGATTTGACGTTTTTTTTTTTTTTTTTTTTTTTTTTTTGAAAAACTTAATCTTTAGTCTTTGTAGGCATTAAAGTATAGTCCAACTCAGTTTAACGGCTTCCTGTTAAATTATATATCATTATACGCATCGTGTGTCGTAGGAACGTCTTCAAGTATCGTGATATGATATTTTTTATCGTATCGAAATAAATAAAAACGTATTTAACCTGAATGTTAGGTGCTGTTAAGCTTTCCCTCCCAAAAAAAATTTAACTACAGCGCAGGGCGATGCACGAAAGTGATCTGCACTGGTGTCTGATGTGGTCCACCTGAGTTATGTTAATGTACATTTAGGCATCACAAATAATAGATGTGGCCTAAATTATAAATCAGTTTTCTTGGCATCAGCAGGAGAAAAGGGGGCTTTGCGGTAACGTAGTCTGATGAAAATAAATAAATAAATAAATAAATAAATAAATAGAAATTTAATTTTAAAAAAAAAAACAGGGTGCATTGCTCAGGCTGCATGGGACAGCTCAGATTGTCACTTGAGGAGCTGCAGTTTGACTGTGAATGAACAATGTATAAACTTCATTAAATATTTGTAGACAGGAGTGGACAATTAACCTGTTAGCTGGAGGACTTTGCTGGAGTATGGCAGTATGTCATCTGTGTTATGGCAGTACTGCCGGTCAGTAAATACTCACAGTGCTCTCACACTGCCTGACACTTCCAATGTGCAGGTCACTTCCAACAATATCAACAGCGGTCCTCCAGGTTACACACAGCGCCTGCGGTGCTGTCTTCACTCCACTGGACTGCAAGAACGAGATATTTTCCTCACTGCAGTCAAAGACAAAACTAGAAGTAGGTTTCTTTCTCTCTCTCTCTCTCTCTTTTTTATTTTTTTTATTATTAATTTCGCTAGCTTACTCCACTCCGTACATTTCTCACGTCTGATTCGGAGATTACAGACAAACGAGTCATTCGTTGCGGTTGCAAAAGAGACCAGCTGGCTTACAGGAAGTCCATTTTCACACTCGCGAGCAACCCTTACGAAAACTAATGGTACATTCCATGCTTTAGAGCTGGCTTTCTGTTTTCGTTTGACGTACCTAGGTTGCCTATGCACACGTTTTGTCAGTAATAAAACACCGCATGTAGCAGTACTCTAGGAAATTCCTATTCGAAGCTGGATAAGCAGAAAAAGCTGTCCTTACTTTTAAAACCGGTCCAAATGACAAAGTGAAGAACATAAACGTGTTAGCTAACCTGTCACTGCTGTCCTCACTGCCGCGCTCATTTATTTATTCCGTCGAGAGTCCAGAGGTCCGCATCCCTGTCATACGACGTGTGAGTACTTCTCTCTCTCTCTCTCGGCTGTTCCTTCTTTCCCCTCCTCCTTGTCAAACGGGAAGCGCAATCCCGACATTCAGCCGCGCAGCACAACACACACTCAGACACACACACACACACACTCACTTACTCACTCTCAAGCCACGCAAAACAAGTTCGGTTCGCGCCGCGCCGCGCCGCGCCGCGCCGCACCTCCCCGCACGAGACGCCCCGAGGGCCACGCCCCCCTCCTGCCTCCCGCCACTGGACGCTCTTAAAGGTTTCATGCTCATTAATAATCATGAGGCAGCGCCAATAGACGGCGCTCATTGGTTCAAAGAGTCCCTTCGGTTTCCTCCCCCCCCCCCTCTTCATTTCCCCCTCGCTTGAGGCCACTGTCAGATGACGTCATGGAACATTCCAAAAATTCCAATTTGCAGCATTCTTCAGTTACCGGATCTCGAAACACGTCGCAGTGTATAGGAACCATATATTTAATTAATATGCTTACATTCACATCAGATAAACCTTTTCTCCTTGAACCCCAGGTTGATAACCTCTGTTCAGGGCTGCTATTCTACAGGCACTGTCAGTGCTCTGTCTAGGTTTCTGAAAGGGATGGAACCATGTAATTATGTACAGGACAAGGCTTCATTTGCACAATATCTGATTTGTTCCTGGGTGCAAAATGAATAGCTACACAATGACCTGGCCATTTGTGTTCTACAGCAGTCATACTCAAAGTGGGGCCTGTGAAGCATACCCTGAGGATCCATGACTGTTGAATTTAATTACAGGAGTGGAACTCACACCCCGACATTATCAAACGTATTATATTTATTATCACCTCACGGCTCCAGGGTGTCCGGTTCAGTTCCCTGGTTGCTGTCCGTGTGGAGTTGAGCATGTTCTCCTTCTTTTCATGTGGGTTTCCTCCAGGTCCTCTGGTTTGCTCGCACTGTCCAAAAACACAACTGTAAGCGCATTAAATATATGCTAAATCACCCATAGGAGTGAATATGTGTGTGAATGTGTGTGTGCATGGTGTCCTGCCATGGACTGATGTCCCATCTAGGGTGAATTCTCCCGCCTTGCACCCAGTGTTCCTGGGATAGGCTCCGGATCCACCGCAACCCCCCGATTAGGATAAAGTGGTTACAGAAGATGCATGAATGAATTATATTGATTATTGATTTCTTATAGTTATGAGCTACCTTCACCCTTGAATTGAATGGGTTTTTTAATCCAAAAGCTCAAACTCAAAAACAGGTAGGCCTATAAATGTCGACTTGGACCTAATGTGTTCTGTCTGTGGAAAGTTCAGGAAACAGAAAGCTCTAAAGTGCCAATAAATAGACAAAATATTATTGCACATATTTAAATAATGTTCATGAAATACATCTGTACTGAGGGAGTCAGTATTTATTTTCCAGTATTTTCCAGAACCTCTGCTTTGAATTTTGCATAAATTGCAAAATAGTATTTGAACTTGTCAGAGATGTGAATTGAGTTCAGAGTTCAGGTGACATCTGGGGTGGCAAGAGCTTTCCTGTGTCACCCATATTGATACACACCTGGTCCCATTAGTGAGAAAAAAGACTTCATCGGGAATGATTGGTACACCAATCACTCAACATCAAGTCTATTGGATAAAAAGCTTAATCTTTTTCTGTGTAAGAAATGACAAGGATTTTTTTTCAGTGAGTATATCAGATGTCAGGGAAGAGACAGCTGCTGAAGTCAGCACATTTTCTTTTATTCCCTTGTGCACTCTTACTCCCCGGCACTGTTTAGCTTCCTCAGTTTGAGATAAGGCTATTTAATGCTGCCCTAAGTGATAAATAGCTCACATGGGAACTATTATAAGGCATGCCTTTTGTTTCAGTTAACCCTGTATATGAATCGTTAATAAGTGGGTGATTTAGATGAGAAGATGATCTGGGGTGGTTGGGCTGGAATGAACATGTGTCTCATTTTCATCAAAATCCTCCATTTAATATGACATTAATGTTAACAAAGTATCCCTTAAAGAACCACTTGTTTAAAGCACACCATTCATTCTTACTGATTCATGTAAATTATAATAGTTTGAAGAATTGATTGTCTTGTGTGATATTCTCTATTCAGGGCTATGGATATTTTGTATTTATTGTAGCAATACTCTTTAGATCTATGAATGGATAGTGATGATGATACAATATTTTGTATCCCACTGTGCAGATCTATAAAAATGGAGGTAGCATGGAAGTTCAGTGTTTTTTTTTTTTTTTTTAAAGACCAACACTCAAAGCAGGCTGAAGCAGTGAATTAATTACCTGTCATATAAAGCCTAAAGCCAAGCCGGTTCTACTGGGCCAACTGGTTGGGTGTCTTGTCATTTCAGGAGGTCAGATTTGTCTCTTCTGCTCTCAAATTATGCAGCATGGAGACTGTCAGTTTACTTTGGCAGCATTGTACAGACACGACTGTTTCCTTTTTCTCTCTTGCTCTCCCATGGTCTGTTTGAGATGGAATTACTCACGCCCACACTCCCACTGTTTGGCATGGAGTTACTCACTCTGCCTCTAACACTCTCCAGGGACCCCTTTCCTCTCCACATATAACCTACTGTGAGACATCAGCCTGCTTAAATTGTTAGATGTAATAAAATACATAAGTATAGCACAATCCCTGATATACAGTATTTATAAGCAGGCTCTGGGGTTCTGTTTTTTTTTTCCTTTTTTTTGTATGCTTGTTTGTTTGTTTGTCAGTGACATCATGACAGCATTTATAACCTGTGTCACACTCAAGTAGTGTAACTGATAGCAGTGAGAGTTACTGGTTAAATTCAGCCAATCCAATTGAATATTCAAACATTATCACTGTAAGCTGCATCAATTTCATTTCTTATGGTGCTGAGATCATTTGGCTAGAGGGCAAACTTGCACACAAATGATTCCTCATTGCTCACAGAGCAGAAAAATCATTGCATATTCATTGTCAGGAAATATATGCAAATATGCAGACTTCATACTGGAAAAAAAAAAGAAGTGGTAAAGTGATCGATAAAAAGTCTGTGGTTGTGCACATTTGGCACTCTGAGTTGAAAAAGAGGTGACAGGCTTCTGGAGCTCCTGCAGCGCACAGCAAAGTTCACCTGGCACTCAGGTGATGAGTCACAGCTCTCCGGGCTCTGGCCTTGTCATCGGATGCCAGCACTGCTCAGACTCCCTGCAGAGAACGAGGGGGCGGCGTGTCTATCGTCATGGCAGCCACGGTGCGAGGCTGAATCACACATGGTGCTGCATGGAGGGTAAAGTGTGTAGGGGGGAGAAAGGGATGTTGACTAAAATAGCTGTTCTGTTGGGGTCATTTTTTATCTGCAGTTAAGTGGTCGCATGTGTGTGTGTGTGTGTGTGTGTGTGTGTGTGTGCACTACAGAAACTCTTTGTACTCTACATGTAGTTATATTCTTTTTGGAAGGCATCAGTGTTGCTGTTTTATGTTCTTATCCACCATGTTAAGCTTCGTACCCTGAAGGGGTGAGTGAGAGAGAGAGAGAGAGAGAGAGAGAGAGAGAGAGAGAGAAGAATGGACAGACCAGCAGCGGGACTACTACAGTGTGAGAGCGCCACACATTGACAATATGATTCTTGCAGGCTTACGTAATCCTGCTACCTGCATGCATCTCTTCAAGCAGACGACCAGCACAGTGAGTATTATATAACTACATTAGTCTCCCCTCAGAGGCCTGCTGCACTTGCGCAGTGTACACTAAAGGGATAGTGAGAGAGAAACAGAGAGACTGTACTGCAGGCTGCTGTGACACTAACATATTCAATACTGCTGCAGAGATAGAAGGAACAATAAGGCAGATAATGTTGTGTAAAAATGATGTTGAATCTCTCTCTCTCTCACTCTCATTCACTCTCTCTCTCTCTCTCTCTCACTCTCTATTTTAGAGAAGATCTATAATAAATTAATATAAATATGCACTCATGTTAGTATAACAGCAAATCAACAATGTGTTTTAGTTCTAATACACTTTATACCATATCCAGCTCTTATCAGGCTTTTAAATTCAGTGAACACTGCCTCGTCTACAATAAATGTCACACCATAACCATATTTTCATTAACACTGCGATCCTAGTACTGAGGTACTTTAATAAGCTATAAATGCTCTTGGTTATATTAAGAGTATATACAGTATGTGCATATGTACATACAGTACAGTATATGCTTCTTACTGAACTACTGCTGAGCTACTCCTATCCATCAGGTTCAGAATAATCGGCCCTCTTCAATCTTCCAAACCCACACTGGCGTGCAGGCTCCATGTCTTAAAGAAACTAATAGTGTGGTAATGTCGGGTAGATGTTCTCGGTGCACATGTGCCAGCAGTGCCCAAACTCAATTAGCTGTGCTCCATACTGCATTGTAATCCAATGTGCCTGGGTCTTACACTTAGAATGCAATTACACCTCTGACAGGCACGCTCAGTCATTTCGCAATTAGGGCATGGTTTGTGCAGTCCTTCTCAAAATGAATATTTTTCGATGAAAACCTACCATGGCAGGATAAATGAGCTGGTTTGGCAAGTTTGGATTAAGAACAAAGAGAATTACCGAGTGCAATGGAAGGTCGGTACAAAGAACATTCATCATAAGTTCTGTTTGTTCCCCAGCTTGATTATTATTTCTGCCCTATGATAAAAGAGAAAGCTTTGTAATTGTTCCAGGTCAATATTAATGACGTGGCTTCAATTGATGCGAATGCTTATGTGAAGTGGTTACCACATGTAATTTCTGCAATCCTGACAAATTTCCTGTCCACCCACCAGCGTATAGCTTATACCTTAAGCTTCATAAGGATATCATTTTCATGGAAGAGCCTCTTAAATTTAGCATCAGGTAACCAAAAATGATGCATATTTGCATAATTAAATGGTACATGCAGGATTATTTACAGGATACGCTCTAACTTCTCTGATATCCCTGACTGCGAAATGAAAATAGTTACATTCAGCATTAGAGAAGGAGAGAGTATCCCTGCATAACCCTGTTTCTCATTAACAATTTGTCACTGTAAGCAAATTTAAACAACAAGAGAAAGGCAATAGACTCTTAGCTTTAAGACAAGTGCAGACACTTATCTTCAAGACAGAGTTATTTTTAAATGCCTATCACTATTTGAGTGAAAATATTTTTAGATGTATCACCTAGAAAAACATCTCACAGACTCACCAGCTTTGAGATGTACAACTTCACATGCTGTCTTCCCTAAAATGTTAAGGATGTTAATGAACATTCGGTAACACTGTATTTGTAATGACGATGAAAAGCAGATAATTAGTGTGTCTCGTGGAATAGTACTGATTAATAATGTGTTAGACCGATCAAGCAGTCGGCTGAGTTACTCTCCCCAAGCCCTTCTACCAGACAGTGTGGTGTTGATTTTGGCAACACTAATACATGTTCAACAGCTGCAATAGTCTTTGACCTCATCTGATCTTTTTTGTAGTCAGTGCCAAAAACCGTTGGTTTTGCTGCGTTGTCTGAGTTTTGGTTTATTGGGACACAGCCCAGTAGAGGTCTGAGCTTCCAGGAAGTATAAACCCGTGAGTACAAGAAAATGAGGATGTAGGCCAAATGTAATGAATATGCCAGGGTAACTTTATTCTTCACCTGAGTGTTTGGGGCAGACTGGGGCAGAAATAGATTTTTCTCCCTCTCTTCTGAGCCAGACAAAAATGGAGTGACTTGGCAATAGTGAACCGCTGACTCCTTGTTGTTGATTTTTCATGTACTGTATACTGTGTTATACGAATGCTCATAATGACATGACACTCCTTAATGTCTTCTCTAATTTTAGGAACCTATTTATATATTTTTTGTAGATAATGATCATCTCAACATCACCAGCTAGTGTGATTCTCACTTTCACACTGCTTTCCTCACTCCCAAGGAATGAAAAAAAAAAAAAAAAACTTGTCTTAAAGTACACTTGCTGGTGAAAAGAAAAAAAATTAACTTTTACATTTAAATTGGAATACGTTCACGTAGCAAGTGAATAGCGACACTGAGCATATTAAATGTTATAACAGTGCGTGCTCTTGACTATGATAACATTCAGTTTATGTTCTACATGGTCATACGCAATACAGTGTTCATCAATCCTGGTCCTGGAGTGCCACTACCTTGCACATTCTGGTGTTTTCACTCCTTTAACTCATCCAGTCCAACCTAATTTAGGCTTAATAATTAGCCGATTGGTTAATTTTTTTGGAGCAGGGAAAACACCAAAACATGAACAGAGGTGGCACTTCCAGGGCTGGATTGAGAAACACCAGTCTAACTGCTCACACACATTTGACAAGAACAATGTGGTAGAACAAGAACTCATCACATTACACACTACTGTTTTTCCAAAACCAGAGGGATGGGACTATACCATTTCCCATGTGATTTGGGGGGGGCGGGGTTAGTACCTGCAAACATGGACACTATTACCGTGCAATAAAATAAGCAACAATAATTTGTTCAATTATGTGTTTTTAAATGCACACACTTTCAAAGTGCTCAGGTTAAAGCGTCAAATATGTTTAATATCCTCTTTGTGTTCTAGCCACCTAAAACAAGTCCAGTTCCAAGCCTGTGGAATTTACCAAACATAATTATATTTTGTCTCGCTGCTTTGAAACGGAACCATTCCTAAAATTTATACGCCTGTTTTTTTCTTAGCTATGGACGACTCATTTCAGCCGTGTATCACGCCAAACACCTCAGAAGTGTGAGAGCGGTAATTGCTTGTAAATGAAAAATGGTTTTATGCTCAGTGGGGCCAAAGTGAGGTCCTGAGACTGAAGACGAATGAAGTCTAACAGCTTAAACACACGAAAACACATTTAAAAAGAGCAAAGAGGAAAGGTGATGAGAAAGATATGCTTGCACATGGAAAACTCATTGTACATATTATATTTGCAAAAAAACAACTCATTTTTAAAGTTTATCCTTGATTATCAAGATCAATGAAGAGCTTATTTGCTCATTAACTGAGCACACTAGGCATTTTAACTGTGTCTTCTCTATATGCATAATCATCAAAGTGTCTAGGATATGTTGTGAAATTCTTCTTCTACCTTCTTAACAGATGTGAGCAGTACCTCAGTTCCACCTAGTGGACACGATAAATCTCATCTCTCCAAACAGAGGTTACGTAACACACCTGCTACAGATCACAGAGGGAGAACAGACAGAAACACATTCATTAGCTGTAGAATGGTTTTTATTGAAGTATTTAGAATTGCCACATGCAGATCAAACTACAATAAATCACTACATTCGAACAATGTGCAATGCCATAACTGTTCCCTTTGGATGGTATAAATCAGGCAAGGCACTTGTGTCTTCAGGTCCGGGTCCAGGCCTGGACGTTGTTGATAAGCCGGGTTATCAATTAAGGCACTTTGTGTTTCGACACCATTGAAAACCTTGCAGGTTGCTTCTAAATCAATACCATGAGTGCAGTAGAATACTTGTGTTAATTGGTTACTCTGGGCAAAACATACCAGATGCATTTTCATGCTTATTTATTAATATTACAATCTTTCCAATGTGACCATGAGGACAGTTCTAAATGCAAGCAATACAGCTCACCGTTTACAATACTCAAAAGAATAAACAAAAAGAGTACACCCAGAACACTTTGAAGTTAAATCGAGTTAATAAGATACTCCACTGATGCATGACAAGAAACCTTCATTCACCAGACAGTTGGATTCAAAATCTACAATATTTAAAACTAAAAACTGCCATCACTTTCAACCACCAATATGTACTTGAACGGAAAAAAAAACAACAACAACTGTGTACATAAAGTGCAAAATTTTAAAATAGGAAGGACATGAAAAAAAAGGCACATGAAATTTCGAAAAGGAAATGTTTCACTTAACAAAAATCATACATCCACACACCCATTTCACAATATCAATAATGAAAGAAATGTTTTTGTTTTTTTTAAAAGTGACTTTCCATGCATCAACTGCTCAGCAGATCGATGCATTGTAGTACCAAGCTTCAGGGATTAAATATAATCAGAGCGTCTTGTTTAGTTTCCATCGACAATGAAACCTTGTATTTAGAAGTGAAATGTTTTAGTGCATGCATAGTTTTACATAGTTAACCATTAGAAATTAAAAGCTATACCACTACAGTCCACTACAAACATGGCCTACCCAGCACTGATATGACGTTCTAGTTATTGCATGACACTAAACAGCACAGTTTTTGTATACACATTTTTGTATACACATTTGATTATCCCTCCAAGATCGACCGCAACACACGGTGAAAAAGCACCACTATCATCACCATGTTAGCAATACAGATTAGTGTTTAATATTACAGTTCTGAGCAAGTGTGATGCAGCATGTGTTGCAATAGTGTAGGGTGTGCTTATCTCTCCCACACACTGTCTCCATGGGGCTCCAGTAAGGGCCGGAAATAAACAACCCCTTCTGACTGCCCCATGGCCATCAGCAAGTTCTGTATCACATGTTCTCATCCCTGCTGAAATTGCTTGAGGACAAAGTGCTTGACTAATGTGAAATATTCAACCCCGACAGAGAAATGAGCCTCCAGTAAAGTGTGTCTTCACTTTAGGTAGAGAAGGTTTGTAGCAGCAATATCATGCAGACTCATATTCGTGGCAAGATCACTAAAGTAAATGGACTGTTGAATAGTACCGCACCATCACCATTTGTCTTAGGAGGGTGTTTGAGTTGTCCCTTTAAGAATACAAGTAGCAAGTATATAAAAATATGAGGATAAAACTGCACCAGTAAAGAGACTTCATGAAATGCACCTACAATCTGAAAATAACAAGTAAGTGTAGATTTGTTGGGACACAAATATATGGGGAAAAAAAAAACCATACTTCAACCATTTAACCTATAATACACTCTCTATGTTGACCGCTACAACTCCACAACATTAAGAAGAGAAGTAGCACACTCCACTCTCATATACATGCACACACACATCCCCATGTAAGGAAGAAAGATGGCTCAGCTGAAATCTCGGTTGGGGAGGAGGATTGGGGCCAGAAGGGTCCAAAGGTAGAGAGCCAATCCCAACCAGCTGGAGCAGATCTTCACCCACACTGCAGGCATGCTACTCTGCATGGCCTGGGTGGTAGTGTCAGGCCTGTGAGAAGAAAAAAAGGAAGAATAATAATACACATGTGCTTAATGCATAGGAGCCATTGGCATTTGATCTTGGGTGCCAAATCATGAAAACATTTATACACAGGCTTGGGGAGTAACGGAATACATGCAACAGTGTTGCGTAATCAGGATACAGAAAACTGGTAATTGTAATCCGTTACAGTTACGTCAAAAAACAAAGTACTCAGACTACAGGTACATTTTGTAAAAAATGGGAATACTATCAGGATTACATTTTTTTACATTTAAAATCAAAGAAATTAATATTTTGACACAATATAGACAGCTGCTTGATTATAGTTCTGGTTCTCTCTTGCTTGTCATGACTCACATGAGCAACCTCCTGGTGCATGTGCAAATAAATTTTGCAAAGTTAATTTGGTAGAAATTAACACAAATTGTTCTCTGAAATGCTTTTGTTAGGGTGACCATACGTCCTCTTTTTCCCGGACATGTCCTCTTTTTTGGACCTGGCCGGGATTTCTGCATTTGAGAAAATGTCCGGGATTCTGCTTTAGTTTCATTATGATGTACTTTAATACTGCATAATGTGTGCATGTTTGCATTGCTTTAACCCCTCTCTGTAATTCCCGCCTTCTCACACACCAATTATAAAAGGCTTGCAGCAACTATTGGCCAAATTCATGCCTCTCAACCATTACCATACTCTCAGCGAACGCGTGAAGGTGAAGCACTGTTGTATACGGTGTCAAACAGTTGCTTGACAATAGCAGCAAATGACAGCTGTCCTGAGTCGAAACATTGCCCATGGCCATACAAGGTCATTTTTAATTTCATGTTATCACATTGATTCGTATTACATGGCCATTCAGATGTGTAAATGATGGCAGAAGGTACACTCGTGGCATCTGATATTTTATTACAACCTACGTCATTTTTAGGAGGGGGGGGTGATCCTTTTTCCAACTCAGTGATTCTGTCTTTTAAATAATAAAAAAAAAAAAATCTGACATGGTGTTATATCTTTCACTTGGATGCACTGAGTAAATACAGCTGGATAAAACAAAAACTGTGTCCATCTTCATTTCAGGCTGAAAGCAACAAAATGCGATTATTTTAAAGGGGGGTGATTCTTTTCTAAACCCACTGTATATATTTATGTGATGCTAATAGTGTCCATACCATAACCCCACCGCCACCATGGGCCACTCGATCCACAACGTTGACATCAGCAAACCGCTCACCCACACGACGCCATACACGCTGTCTGCCATCTGCCCTGTACAGTGAAACCTGGGATTCATCCGTGAAGAGAACACCTCTCCAAAGTGCCAGACGCCATCGAATGTGAGCATTTGCCCACTCAAGTCGGTTATGACGACGAACTGCAGTCAGGTCGAGACCCCGATGAGGACGACGAGCATGCAGATGAGCTTCCCTGAGACGGTTTCTGACAGTTTGTGCAGAAATTCTTTGGTTATGCAAACCGATTGTTGCAGCAGCTGTCCGGGTGGCTGGTCTCAGACGATCTTGGAGGTGAAGATGCTGGATGTGGAGGTCCTGGGCTGGTGTGGTTACACGTGGTCTGCGGTTGTGATGCCGGTTGGATGTACTGCCAAATTCTCTGAAACGCCTTTGGAGACGGCTTATGGTAGAGAAATGAACATTCAGTTCACGGGCAACAGCTCTGGAGGACATTCCTGCAGTCAGCATGCCGACTGCACGCTCCCTCAAAACTTGTGACATCTGTGGCATTGTGTGATAAAACTGCACATTTTAGAGTGGCCTGTTATTGTGGCCAGCCTAAGGCACACCTGTGCAATAATCATGCTGTCTAATCAGCATCTTGATATGCCACACCTGTGAGGTGGATGGATTATCTCGGCAAAGGAGAAGTGCTCACTGACACAGATTTAGACAGATCTGTGAACAATATTTGAGAGAAATAGGCCTTTTGTGTACATAGAAAAAGTCTTAGATCTTTGAGTTCAGCTCATGAAAAATGGGGGCAAAAACAAAAGTGTTGCGATTATAATTTTGTTCAGTGTATTATTATTATTAGCTATGTCTTGTTGCTGTTTTGTATTGTTGTGCACTGGAAGCTCCTGTCACCAAGACAAATACCTTGTATGTGTAAGCACACTTGGCAATAAAGCTGATTCTGATTAAGTAATTTGTAACTGTAACGGAATACATTTTAAAGTAACCCTCCCAACCCTGCTTATACATGGTGTAGCTTTACTACAGTCCAATAGGCTTGTGTACTACTAAAAAACTACCAGGTCACAGATGCCTTTCATCAAACTGCAATGTGATAGATATTTCCAATTCAACAAAGCAATTTGATTGTTTAGTTCCTACATGAATACTCATGTCCTGGCAGGCAAACATTTGACTCACCAACTGGCACAGCTTCGCTCCAATTCACACCTCAAAACTTCAACAGTCACTTTTCCACTGCCAAACCTGGTCCTGGCCACATCTCACCAAACAGATTACGTTTTTATTTTAAGTGATGCTTCAATCCACAGCACCATTGCGAGATGTACAACTGTAAAAAATGCGACTCCATCTGTCCTGCTGCGTTTTTTTAAACACACTATATTTAAATGTTCTCACTTGTGTACATAAACACAAATCTTCATGCACACATACACACACACCTCTAATTTTCTATACACAGGAAACTTTATTTAGAATTGTGTGGGCTGTAGCTGCACAGCAAAGTTTGTACAGTAATACCTGTGATGTACTCCAACATAACGAACAAATAACATACTCAGGTTTTCTATCCCACTGTCTTATAATTTTTTTTAAGTGATGTAATGATACATTTAACCTTTCTCCCAATACCTGCCAACATCAAATATGAAAAAATAAGCTCATTTCAGACAATTTGGAGTATGACAAATTTCACCACATACACAGCCAAATCAAGCAATTCAATGAGAATTAACAGGTGCCAAAGTTTATGAAAACCTTCTTAAGGTCAGCACGAACAGATACAGTTGCAATCAAAATGATTCAACCCCCATTGCAAATCAGGTTTATTGTCAATATTTACAGACTTTCAACCGTTTGTAATGAACAAATCAAACAAAAGCAATTGAAATAGCTCAACACAACGAATGCTTCAAGTGGTTTCCCCAAATTCAACTGAAAATTACATTTACATTTATTCATTTAGCAGACGCTTTTATCCAAAGTGACTTACAGATGAGGAAATACAGGCAAAGCGACATATCAAGCGGAGAACAATACAAGTAGTGCTACCATACAAGACTTTTAATTGAGTTCTAGAGAAGCAAAGTACGCGGAGTAGAGGTGTAAGAGCAAGTGTAAGTGCAGATTCTTTTTTGTTTTTTAAATAATGGGGGGAGGGGGAAGTTAGGGGTTAGTTAAGTGGTCACGGAAGAGGTGGGTCTTTAGCCGTTTTTTGAAGATAGTGACAGATTCTGCTGTCCAGATTGAGGTTGGAAGTTCATTCCACCACTGAGGGACAGTCAGTTTGAAGGTTCTGGAAAGTGACCTAGTGCCTTGCTGAGTAGGCACTACCAGTCGTCGGTCGTTAACCGATCGCAGGTTACATGAGGGAACATGAACCTCAAGGAGAGTGTTGAGGTAGGGAGGTGCTGTTCCAGACAAGGTCTTGCACGTGAGCATCAGGGCCTTGAATTTGATGCGGGCAGCTACAGGAAGCCAGTGGAGGGAGATGAAGAGGGGTGTGTCATTGGTTCTTTTGGGCTGGTTGAAGATGAGGCGTGCTGCTGCATTTTGAATCATCTGAAGGGGTTTGATGGAGCTGGCTGGGAGGCCCGGGAGCAGTGCGTTGCAATAGTCCGGTTTTGAGATAACAAGAGCCTGGACTAGTAGCTGTGTAGCCTGTTCGGTGAGATAGGGTCTGATTTTCTTGATGTTGTACAGAATGAACCTACAGGACCATGCAGTTGTTGAAATGTGGTCTGTGAAGGTCAAGTTATCATCAAGAGTGAAGGGCGATGATCTCTTCTCTTAACTTTTTGGACCATTCTTTTGACGTATTTCTAACATGCAGTCAAACATGACAATCAAAAAACCCCTAGCCAGGCATTTCATGTGTTCCAGCTCAAGCACACCTGGTGCAACTAATGAAGCCCTTGATTAGTTGCATCAGGGGTGCTTGAGACAACACCTGTTTTGCATAATTGTGCTGTTGTGAGGGATTCTATTCAAGGGGTTGAATAATTTTGAGACTGGAGAAGTCATTCTAAGTTGCATTTTCAGTTGAATTTGGGGAAACCACTTGAAGCATTCGTTGTGTTGAGCTATTTCAATTGTTTTTGTTTGATTTGTTCATTGCAAACAGCTGAAAGTCTGTAAATTTTGACAATAAACCTGATTTGCAATTGGGGGTTGAATAATTTTGATTGCAACTGTAATATGAAAGAGAATAGAGGAAATAAAAGCTTAAAAAAAAAAAAAGTTATTTGCCTTTTTTGCCTTCAGAGATTCACGGAGTAATAAGCAGCAGGGCAAACTTCATTGCCTCAACCAGCTCCAATTTTAAGAGTTTGGCCTTTAGAATTGAAAATCTAGGCATAAACGTCACATTTTCATGGTTTCAGGTCTGAGTTTTGGTCAATAATGAAGACACACCCCAGGAACAATAGCCTTATTGTTTCAGTTCCAAACCAGATTTCCAAGGCTTCCACTCATGGAAATTTGTTTTCTTCAGTGGAAAGATGACTAATCAGTCACATGACTAAGTTTAATGACATCATACACATATATCACACACAGCTATATAAACACCAGGGAATTTCCCCACCATTCAGTTGTTGCTCATAGAAGGTCATCAAGCGTATAACACCTTCATTTCCTGCTAGATACTAGACATTACAGAAGGAGAATCACCTTCAATCCTAGTCCAATATAATACTGTACAACAAACCCACTTACTTGTACCAGTTGGTGAGAGTCATCATGATGTATAGTGAGGCCAGGAAAAGGTGAAAGTGAAAGAAAGAGTAACTATAGGTTACTCCATCCTCCTCGTTATCCACCACTCGCCGCAGGCCGTCCTCTCCCACCGGTCCCTTCACATCTGAACCGTGACCCTCCTCCGTTTGCATCAGCTTGTTCACCTGAGCATTAGTGGACGAGCGGATACTGTACAAAGACAGAAGGAGTGCTTGGTCAGGAAAATGTTGACAACAGCACACTTAAGCATCTCTTACTTTACACCAAATTAGGGGTTGCACAGACTAGCTGATTTGCTGACTAATACATCCGCTATGGGGATGCGGAGAGCTGTCTACTAGTCAGGGAGGTGGATATAAAAAAAAAAAAGTTAGGCTGACAGCAAAGAAATGCAGGCAGACAGTAAGGAAAGCGGGCTAAATGTGCTGTTAGTCTGAAAATATTTTAGACCAGATAAAGTAAATTCTACAGTCACCTGTACATTGTGTAAGACTACGCTAGAAGAATTTCCCCCCCCCCCCCGCTTTAATGGAATATTATCACTCCCATATCACATTGAAGTGGAGGTGTGTGGACAGGGATTTTATTTTATTTTAATTCCTCCAAGTTATTTTGTTGTCCTTAAGATTTTAGTTAGCCCTTAAGCGATATAAAACTGAAAAATAAGGCTGGTCATTGAGCGATAAGGAGGGTTCTGTTGGCAGACATGAGATTCCACAATGCATGCTCTCAGTTCCAGAATTAATGTTTTCTAGTCCAGTGTGTCCATGAGTGCCTTTTAAGAATTGGTACATCCTTAAATAGTGTAACATGATACACAGATTTATTATTTTGCACGTTTATTGCACCATTTAGTCATGTTTGTCATTAACAGTGCAGCCTTTATATATACAGTATCTCACAGAAGTGAGTACAACCCTCACATTTTTGTAAATATTTTATTATATCTTTTCATGGGACAACACTGAAGAAATGACACTTTGCTACAATGTAAAGTGGTGAGTGTACAGCTTGTATAACAGTGTAAATTTGCTGTCCCCTCAAAATAACTCAACACACAGCCATTAATGTCTAAACTGCTGGCAACAAAAGTGAGTACACCCCTAAGTGAAAATGTCCAAATTGGGCCCAAAGTGTCAATTTTTGTGTGGCCACCATTATTTTCCAGCACTGCCTTAACCCTGTTGGGCATGGAGTTCACCAGAGCTTCACAGGTTGCCACTGGAGTCCTCTTCCACTCCTCCAGCTGGTGGATGTTAGAGACCTTGCGCTTCTGTTTGAGGATGCCCCACAGATGCTCAATAGGGTTTAGGACTGGAGACATGCTTGGCCAGTCCATCACCTTTACCCTCAGCTTCTTTAGGAAGGCAGTGATCGTCTTGGAGGTGTGTTTGGGGTCGTTATCATGTTGGAATACTGCCCTGCGTCCCAGTTTCTGAAGGGAGGGGATCATGCTCTGCTTCAATATGTCACAGTACATGTTGGCATTCATGGTTCCCTCAATGAACTGTAGCTCCCCAGTGCTGGCAGCACTCATGCAGCCCCAGACCATGACACTCCCACCACCATGCTTGACTGTAGGCAAGACACACTTGTCTTTGTACTCCTCACGTGGTTGCCGCCACACACGCTTGACACCATCTGAACCAAATAAGTTTATCTTGGTCTCATCAGACCACAGGACATGGTTCCAGTAATCCATGTCCTTAGTCTGCTGGTCTTCAGCAAACTGTTTGCAGGCTTTCTTGTGCATCATCTTTAGAAGAGGCTTCCTTCTGGGATGACAGCCATGCAGACCAATTTGATGCAGTGTGCGGCGAATAGTCTGAGCACTGACAGGCTGACCCCCCACCCCTTCAACCTCTGCAGCAATGCTGGCAGCACTCATACGTCTATTCTGCAAAGCCAACCTCTGGATATAAAGCTGAGCACGTGCACTCAACTTCTTTGGTCGGCCATGGCGAGGCCTGTTCTGAGTGGAACCTGTCCTGTTAAACCGCTGTATGGTCTTGGCCACCGTGCTGCAGCTCAGTTTCAGGGTGTTGGCAATCTTCTTATAGCCTAGGCCATCTTCATGTAGAGCAACAATTCTTTTTTCAGATCCTCAGAGAGTTCTTTGCCATGAGGTGCCATGTTGAACTTCCAGTGACCAGTATGAGAGAGTGTGAGAGCGATAACACCAAATTTAACACACCTGAGACCTTGTAACACTAACGAGTCACATGACACCGGGGAGGGAAAATGGCTTATTGGGCCCAATTTGGACATTTTCACTTAGGGGTGTACTCACTTTTGTTGCCAGTGGTTTAGACATTAATGGCTGTGTGTTGAGTTATTTTGAGGGGACAGGAAATTTACACTGTTATACAAGCTGTACACTCACCACTTTACATTGTAGCAAAGTGTCATTTCTTCAGTGTTGTCCCATGAAAAGATATAATAAAATATTTACAAAAATGTGAGGGGTGTACTCACTTTTGTGAGATACTGTGTGTGTGTGTGTGTGTATATATATATATATATATATATATATATATATATATATATATATATATAAACACAAAAAAAGCAACTGAAACATGCTCAGACGCAATGCCTGCTGTTTATTCACATTTCCCTGCACTAGTAAAAAACCGCAAAAATTTCCAAGTTCCAAAATCAGTTGCTTTAACTGTGGAGAAGCTGATTAGTAGACTATGAATTACTGGTCAGCTAGAAAAATTAAATGGTCTTGCAACCCCTATACCAAACAATTGGAGTCAGATTAAAGATCCATATTAACTGATAGAAATACAGTTATTAGCATTTTCTCTTGTTGACATATATCGTCTTAGAACTTGTGAAACATCTAGAAACATACCCAACCAAAGCCACATCTTTGCATCAGAGAACAGCATCTTTACCACAGCATCATAATGTTCACAGTAAAGATTATCAAGTGAAAATGTGACACTAATGCATCATTATACTATTTGTTCACATTACTTGACTGCCATGCTGTACCTGGCATAAAAAGTGCAAAAGAGGAAAATGACGAGCCCCACTATGCCCTGGGCGTCCCACCACTGCACGATACCCGGGGCACTGGTTGGTGTGGGCTGTGTAGTGCTGACATTCACATTGGACACCAGGTTCAGAAGGCTGGGGTTACACTCCCGATCTAAGAGAAATCCACACAAACACCAAATCAAGAGGACGCATAGAAACAAACTGCATAATCTGCATTAAATGAACAGGAATAATGCAGAACACTGCTACATTAGGTAATCATAAGAACCTTGACTGTATATGGTACAACATGGTGTGGAAATCCATGACCACATTTTTTAATTGGGTCTATACTATAAGTAAAAGTATCTTTAATAAATTTGATTAACTGTCTGCTCGAAGCAACCAACATGCCAAACAGGGACACAGAACTGTTCTGATAAGAACTCTGGCTAGAACAGCTTTTCTACCAGACAAAATAAGTCAGTAGTATAGTGACTGTCTAACAATGATTCTTTCTCTCCTCAAATGAAATGCTATTTATTTAATAGCTATTTTAGCTATGCTATGCTATATATATATATATATATATATATATATATATATATATAATTTTTTTTTTTACTTTTCTTACTTACAGCGCTGTGAAAAAGTATTTGCCCCATGCTGATTTCTTCTGGTGTTGTGTACATCTCATACTAAATAATTTTAGATCTTCAAACTAAAAACAACATAGAACAAAGGCTACCTGAGTAAGCACACAATACTGTTTATTTAATTATTTAATTTACTGAAGCGCAAAAAAAAAAAAAAAAAAAAAATTAGTTATCCAACACATATCACCCATGTGAAAAACTAATTGCCCCCTTAAACTTAAAATCTGGTTGTGCCACCTTTAGCAGCAATAACTGCAACCAAATGCTTCCGATAACTGGAGATCAGTCTTTCACTTACTTCTAGGACTAGGATTTACTCCTATGCTTTGGATCATTGTCTTGCTGCATAATCCAATTACGCTCGAGTTTCGACTTACGGACTGAAGACCAGACATTCTCCTTTAGGATTTTCTGGTAGAGAGCAGAATTCATGTTTCCCTCAATTATTGAAAGTTGCCCAGGCCCTGAATCAGCAAAGCATCCCCACACCATCACACTTCAACCACCATGCTTGACCATAGGTATGATGTTCTTTTTGTGGAATTCTGTGTTTGGTGTGTTTTTTTGGTCCTTTGATGTTGTCCTTGGCTCTTTTGTGACTTCCTGGATGAGTCATTGCTGTGCTCTTGGAGGAATTTTTGAAGGTCGGCCACTTCTAGGAAGGTTCACTACTGTGCAGGGTTTTTCCATTTGGAGATAATGGCTCTCACTGTGGTTCTTTAGAGTCCCAGAGCCTTTGTAACCCTTCCCAGACTGATACATTTCAATCACCTTCTTGCTCATCATTTCTGGAATTTCTTTCAACTTTGACATAGTGTGTTACTGGGTAAGACCTTTTAATCAACTTCATGCTATTGAAAAAGTTCTATTTAATTGTTGATTTGATTGAACAGGGTTTGCATTAATCAGGCCCGGTTGTGTCTAGTCCAGCTGAACCCCATTATGATTGAATAGATTTGTGGAATCAGTAACTACGGGGGCAAATACATTTTCACACAGGCCCAGTTGGTATTGAATAACTTTTTTGCTTCAATAAATAACAATAAATTACCATTTAAAAACTGTATGTTGTGTTTACTCAGGTTGCCTTTGTTTTATCTTAGAGATTGTGTTTTAATTTCTAAAACAATTTAGTATGAGTATATACACAAAAACAGAAGAAATACTTTTTCACAGGACTGTATGTAAAAATTGGCATCTTAAACGTCCGTCTAATCCAAAAATGGATTCATATTCATTGTGTGTGCTCACTACACAAGGTATAATTAAAAGCTATCATAAAGCATACTGTGTATATAAAACGGATTCATGGTAACAACACTGGAAAAGTACTACGAAAGAATTTCTACAGGAGGTTTCCTTACAAAAGCAGTGTATTACAGTGCCCTCTACTAATCACTAATATTGGCACCCTTGGTAAATATGAGCAAAGAATGCTGTGAAAAATTGGTCTTTATTGTTTAACCTTTTGATAATTTGTTCAAAACATTCACAAAAATACTCTGCTCTCATGGATATCAAACAATTACAAACACAACACAGGTTTATCCGAAAGAAATCTTTGTTAAATATAGGTGTGCAACAATTATTGGCACCCCTATTTCTTCATATGAGAAAAATATATTTGAAGTATTTTCCCATTGATATTTAATTTTTTTTTTAGTACAACTGGGTGACTAGGAACAGGAAATTGTTCAACCATGACTTCCTGTTTCAAAGGTGTATAAATATGAGGTAACATACGAATGACTAAGGGAATTTGACCTATAACAATGGGTAAGACCAAGGAATATAGCTGTGATGTGCGGCAAAAGGTTGTTGAGCTTCACAAAATGGGAAGTGCCTATAAGAAAATAGCACAAGCATTGAAAATGCCAATTTCCACCATCAGGGCAATAGTTAAGAAGTTCCAGTCAACTGGAAATGTTATGAATCGACCTGGAATTGGACGCGTGTTTATATTGTCTCAACGCACTGTGAAGAGGATGGTTCGAGTGGCCAAAAAATCTCCAAGGATCACAGCTAGAGAACTGCAGAAGTTAGTTGCCTCTTGGGGTCAGAAAGTCTCCAAAACTACAATCCGAAATCACCTACAATGCCACAAGTTGTTTGAAGGGTTTCAAGAAAAAAGCCTCTACTCTCATCCAAAAACAAACTCAAGCATCTTCAGTTTGCCAGACACTACTGGAACTTCAAATGGGATCGGGTTCTATGGTCAGATGAAACCAAAATAGAGCTTTTTGGCAATAAACACCAGAGGTGGTTTTGGCACACACAGAGAGGTAGCCATATGGAAAAGTACCTCATGCCCCTCTGTAATGTTTTGGGGCTGTTTTTCTGTTATCCGTTATCAACAGATAATAAATGAAAACCTGACTGCCTGTGCCAGAAAGCTTAAAATGGGCCGTGGTTGGATCTTCCAGCAGGACAATGATCCAAAACATACATCAAGATCAACACAAAAATGGTTTACTGACCACAAAATCAAGGTCCTGCCCTGGCCATCCCAGTCCCCTGACTTGAAACCCATAGAAAACCTGTGGAGTGAACTGAAGAGGAGAGTCCACCAGCATGGACCTCAAAATGTGAAGGATCTGGAGAGATTCTGTATGGAGGAATGGTCTCAGATCCCTTGCCATGTATTCTCCAACCTCATCAGGCATTATAGAAGAAGACTCAGCTATTTTTTTGGCAAAGGGATGTAGCACAAAGTATTGACTAAAAGGGTGTCAATAATTGTTGCACACCCATATTTAACAAAGATATTTTTGATAAACCTCTGTTTTGTTTGCAACTGTTTGATATCCATGAGAGCAGAGTATTTGTGATTTTTTTTTTTAAACAGAAGATCAAAAGGTTAAACAATAAAGGCCATTTTTCCACAGCTTTCTTTGGTCATATTTACCAAGGGTGCCAATGTTAGTGGAGGGCACTGTATGTGTATTATTCCTGTCACTGTAATAAGCTACACAGAAGTTCATAAAATAGCTCCTCCCTTATATTCAATATGTACAGTACTGTGCAAAAGTCTTAGGCACATGTAAAGAAATGCTGTAAATCAATGATGCATTCACAAATAATGAAATTAAACATAGTAAATCTAGTATAAAGAGCAGTAAACATTAATACACCAAACAAAGTCAATATTTGGTGTAACAACCCTTTGCCTTTAAAAATAAATCAGTAGCCTCTAAGCTGGGCGATATATCGACGTAATATCCATATTGTGATAAATGATTACGCAATACACTTTTCTGAGATATCGTTGGTATGGTCATTTTTAATGCTTTTAATAATTACACATTACATGGTACTGAATGGATGCTGTTGATAAAACTTAATCTTTGTAGGCATTAAAGAAAAGTATCATCAAACTGTTTTGCAGACACAGTCTGTTAGCTAAATTATACGTCGTGATACATGTATCATAGAAATGTACTCAAGTATTGTGATTTGATATTTTTGTCATATCGCCCAGCTCTAGTAGTCTCGGGTACACTTTGTGCTTTTTGAGAATATTGGCTGGTAAGCATCTTGGAAAACCTGCCACAGTTCGTCTGGAGACTCGAACTTGATCATATTTCCAGGTAATCCCTGACAGCCTTCATTACGTTTTAGTTTCCTCTGAAGAGTGGTCTATTATGTAATATGTTACTTTCTTTACTGATGTATAGAAAAATATGTCTAACATTTAATTGCTTTGGAATAGAAATCTTTGGAAATAAAAAAATGTGTTTGGCTTTTTTTTTACTATCCCAATAATGCAGAAGTTATAACAAAAACACTTAAGACAAAATTTGTATGAATAAAATTAGGGTGCATAAAACCTTTGCACAGTATTGTATGTTAATCCTGTAGGGAATCTTTGGGCATATGTATATGCATATGTTTACTGGGGGATAACTAGAGCAAACTAAAAACAAGCCCTCCTCCAAGCCATAAATTAACAGAACACAACATCCGTGGATCACAAGCCTATTCTACAGCATGATACTCACGCCCCCCCAATCCATTAACCTGAGGAAGTTAAAGATAACAATTTTTATAATATAAACACATGACTTAAACAACCAGTAAAAAAACTATTGTCATCTTGTGAAGGACTTACTAGGGTTGTTGGTCATGGCAGACCAGGTGACGTACATAGTGTACAAACTGATGACGGATGACTGGAGCAGACCAGATTGTGGAGAGGCATCCTGTGACACACAAGATAAGGAGAAACTAAAATTATACTAAACTATAAAAGGTGATTCTCAAAGTAGGGTCCAGGGTACCCCAGGGGTCTGTGAAGCATAGCCAGGAGGCGCTTGATTTTTTTTTTTTTTTTTGTTAATTTGTTACACTGGTGGAAGTCACAAGCCAGAATTATCCAAAAAAAAAGCTTTTAGATTCATTTTTGAGCTCCTATAGTTATCAGACTATTTAACTGGTCACTTAAATTGAATGGGTTTAATCCAAACATTAATAACTCCTAGGACTTAATGTGTTCAATCTGTGGAACATTCAGGAATGAAAAGCTTTAATGCTCTAATAAATAAACAAAAATATGATTGCATGCATTTAAATAAATGAGCCTAATGTTTGAATAGTTGGATTATGTTCATAAAATAAACCTGTGCTGAGGTGGTCCATGGAATTTATTCTACAGTCAAATTGGTCGCTGACTGCAAAATGTTTAAGAACCTCTGCTCTAAAGGCTATTTTGGAGAAAATGTTACAATTCAGTAATTCTTTTGTAACTATAACGGGTGCACACAAACAATCAGCTGTAGGTTTCATCAGTGGATGCAACCCTTGACAAATATGAACTGCAGGGATTAATTATTAAGATTTGGATCTATGCACAGTATACTGTGCGTATCCTATTCTGGAGATTACTGAGGCAATCTTGAAATTCGCACTGTGTCAAAGCTGTGATGGAGTGATGGAGGTGACTATCAAGCCTTACTGGCAGGAGGTTCTATGGCAGTCACAAAACTTTTCATGAACTCTTATTAACACAGAGACCAAATATCCCTACTACCCTACTACACAGTAGGCGAAAAGCAGTACACCAAAGGAGTAGTATGTCCGAATTCTCAGTATTCATAAAACAGTAGGCATGAAATACCCAGATGACCTACTGCTTCCGCCGAGATTCTGCAGTATGGAAGCAATAGACACTGTGGATACTGCGCTATCCCACAAGGGAACGGGACTGGTGTGGAAGAGCCATCAGAATCTGCGCTGTATAGTACGTCCGGATTGTTTTCATGCTTATACTGATCAGTACGTACTGTATCAACGGCCGAGCAGTAGGTACGGAATCGAATGCGGTAGCTACTGCCACAGTATGCGATTTCGAACATACCCAGAGTGTCTACATTCAAGAAACGTCAGCAATAACTTGTAATTAGAAAAGGCAAAGTGTCGACGTGGAGGCACATTGCATGTTCATGATCTCAACACATTAGTTCAAGTGCAAACAGCATATTAATTAAGTGCAATCTAGAGGTCCATTTCTCCAAGCTTAAACTGAACCGTGAGGAACACAAAAACTACATTCCTTACTGCATCAAACCCCTTCTTATATACAGTACAATATAGCAGGACATACAGTACTGTGCAAAAGTTTTAGGCACCCTATTTTTTTTTTAAATACAAACTTCGTTATAGATTTTTTTATTTTATGACTTCTACATGATCAAGTCAGTACAAAAACATTTTAGATTCCCAAACATTAGTTTTCTAGCCCAAAATTAAATGTTACAGAAAAATGTTTGTATGTCATTAAAGAAAGCAGTATATTACATAAGAGACACTTTTCAGACGAAAAACACAATGAAGGCTGCTGGGTTTTGCTGCAAAAATAAGAAGCAAATGCGAAAGTCAAAGTCTCCAGAAGAACTGTGTCTGGTTCTGCAAGATGCTCAATAAAACTTACCAGATCATTTCCTTATAAAACTGAACAAATTGTACCGGAGACTACTATTTTTATTTTAATTGTAATTTTTTTGGTCACACCAAATATTGACTTTGTTTCATTTACTACTGTTTACTGCTCTTTACGGTATTTAAAAAAAAAAAGTAAATACATTTAATTCCATTATTTGGAAGGCATCTTACTCTATAGCATTTATTTGCATGTGCCTAAAACTTTTACACAGTACTGTACCTCCAATAAGACCATCAACAAGCATTGTGTCCTATTATCATACCTGTACTTTGGACAGAATGGACACCACAGAGACAATTATACAGAAGATGAGGTTCAGGCTGATGAAGACTTTGTGCTCGGTGCAGCTGTCAGGTTTGGTGTAGTACAGATAGAAAAGCACCACAGCAGCAAAAGCCAGGGCATAGTACAGGATGGTAAAATACAGGAGACCTATACACAAACAAACCACATTCTCAGATTACATCTCAGGTATGAGTGTACCCTAAGAAAAGTAATCGTAAGGAAGTAGATTCCCAGCCTTACCAAAAAACCAGCCTTTGCTGTTGCCGTCCTCGGCGTTCCTAACCCACACCTCATTCCATGAGTGGGCAAAGTCGATCAGCAGGATCAGCTGGATCAGGATGAACATGAAGGAACCCACAATACCAAAGTAGAACCACACTATATACACACAATGATAGGTCAAGACATAGGAAATGACTCAGGATCATTAGTTATAAACAATGATTAACTAGATTGGTGGATCTTGGACCACATGCTCTACACACTTCTGTGTTTTTTTTTTTGTTGTTGTTGTTGTTGTTTTTTACCCCTTACAATGTTTGATTTTTCATTTTTATTTTTTTTTACATCATATGTGTTAGTCTACACAAAACATACACACATATAAGCAGAGAAATGGGAATAAGAACCAGAGAATTATTTGCTGACCACATAAACAATAACTCACCAAATAAAGCACTAAAAAGATGTCACTACGGTGTAGTTTATATTTGAAAAGCAGCCACCAAGTAATAAAACCCAGCTCTGAATTCTCCATATTGCTCCTGAGTTTCTTTAATTTCCCTCAGGATGAGTCATTTGTGTGAAATAGCAGGTACTGATACAACGAGGCACACAATAACATCTTGTCCTATTTCCAGTACCACATCAACACATCTGAAAACCCTCATTAAAAATAATTACCTCCTATCCAATTGAAAACATTTTCCACTCACTCAAAATTTAATACCACTTCTCCACAACGGTTCTCAGCATTCCATTACCATAAATACTATTATTAACCTATTCTGTGATTACTGCCTGCTGAAATAATGCTGTCATTTCCGGTTTTGTAACTGCACACAGAATTTAGGAATATACTTTAAAATACAATAATATACAATGGCAGCATCGCAGAGCAACTCCAACCAAACAAACAAAACATAATGAATGGCTTAAGTGTTTAGATCACCCCCATCCCCACATACTTCCATATTTCGTGTTACAACCTCAAACTTTAATGAACTTAATTGGGATTATAAGATATGAATAGACCAAATAAGCCATATATACACACACACGCAATAGGGCCAAATGTATGTGGACACCTGCCCAGCATAGCCATAGGTTAGCAGGGTTTGGTTAGCAATAAATAAATAAATAAATAAATACACACACATGTCCCAAACTTTAAACATCTTGCACAGTATCATTATTAAGAATCCATTATTAAAAAATGGAAAGAATATGGCACAATTTCCATCTCTGTCTAGGCCGTACACAATAATTCAGCAACCAGATAAGAAGGGCATTAGTGCGAGAAGCAAACAAGAGGCCAAGGGCCAACTCTGAAGGAGCTGGAGATAGCTACAGCTCAGATGGAAGAAGCTGGTAACAGGACAACTGGGCTTGGCTTTATGGAAAAGTGGTTAGAAGTCATTACTGAAAAAACATACATGAAATCCAATTTGGCGTTTGCCAAAAGGCATGTTGGAGACTGTGGAAAGAGGTTATCTGGTCTGATGAGAAACTGATCTTTTTGACCTTGGTACAAAGTACTATACTTTGACAGAAACCCAACAGCCTGAGCTCATCAGCCTGAAAACACTATTTTCAGAGTGAAGCATGGTGATGATAGTATCACGCTGTGGGAATGCTTTTCATCAGCAGGGGTTGGGAAACTAGTCAGGGTTGACAGTGAGACAGATGGAGCCTAATACAGGCAACACTATAAGAAAATGTTTCAATCTGCAAGAGACTTGAGACTGGGGCAGAAGTTCATCTTCTAACAGGTGAATGAAAATTCCACTTTGGAACACTACAAATTGTGGAAAAGTTCAAGGGTGGTGACTAGAAAAAGTAGTGCAACGCACTGTAGTTCTATACATGTCCACAAAATGCAGTTTCTGGTTTTCTACAATTTTGTCATTTGGCATCTGAAGCTGTTTTGTGATTGGCAGCTCTTCCACAGATAATCTACATCACAATATTTACACTATACTAGATATACCATTATGAAATGTTCCATCAGGGATGAAGAAGGCTCCAACAGTGATCCCCACCAAGATTAGGAACTTGAAGAACCAGAATCTGTAAATATAAAAGCAACAGAGTAGATAGTTTAGACTACAATACTACATGATTATGGGAATTATGGGAAGCTGTACCTTTCAACTACGCAATCATAATCTCAGGCATCATACAACAGCTCACCCATTCTGAATAGCAGCCCGAGGATCTTTGCTGCTCCGTACACGAATCATGATGGCAGCAAAGAGGAAGAAGAAACATGACATGGCAAAGCACATGCGGTACACAGATTTGTAGCCCACAATCACATCACAGTTAAACTGGTTCTCGAGTCCTGGTATAGTGCTCCCACCTTGGCAGAAGCCAGGAATCTGGAGGAATGTCACAAAAACAAGTAAGTAATGTTATGGTTACACCACAACAACACATCAAAAAGCACAGATGGGATGATGCTGTTCTCACCTTACGAAGCTGAGTCTCCATGCCAGGCAGTATCATAATTATAGACACGAGCGTGCCCAGCAACAGGAAGAAGGAGAAGATCAGCCGCGTGACTGTAGAGTTGTTGGAAGATGGACAGCACCCACAGAGAACACACGGGGCGGAACCACACAAACATGATGCCTAGAGAATAAAATTTATTATTATTATTATTATTTTAAAGCATTCAATTAAAAATACATACGTTTTCTCTAATGTTTACATGGACAACAATGACAAACAGGTCAGCCTATAATGAGTCACTTTCCGACTCAGGCGGAGGTGTAGGAGTGGAACAAGTGCATTGTATTCTCCATTGACACAGTGAGATTTCGGTGAGATACTCAGGGACATTTCATTTTGAGTATAATTCAGAAGCCTGTCTTAGTTACAGTCCTGCCATATTATATATGTATAAAAATAAAAATAAAAAGCAGCCATTCAGGATTGTCCTTAATTTTCGATGACGACATCAGAAACTCCGCCCTCTCTGTCTTCCCGTTAATGTAAGTCATTGAGATGTATAGCAAATCATTAGAAAATATATATATATATATATATATATATATTTAACAAATAAAAATAGTTAACTGTACAAAAGAGTTCTGTTAAAAATCTTTATAAACATAGAAGAAACATGACGGAGCGATGAGGTGTGTCGTAAAGATTCACCGTCGATGAAAAATAAAAACCATGTTGAACTAAATAAACAAGAGGACGGCTCTATCCAAAATGGATCATTAATCCCCGTATAGTACTATTTGTTTAACCTGAAATAATTGCTTTCACAACCTGTTTAAATTGCACTATATAGCAAATAGGAAGCCATTTCGGATTAGCCGTCTATCTTATCACCGTCACATATAAACAAACTACCAGTGATAGAAATGTCACGCTGTTACACAGTAAACACAACAGCGTCGTTATTTCGCTCGTTAAAAGTTGCCTGAACCGGTTAAATTAAACCAAATGCTAGCTGAGTGGCTAAACAGCATATTTCTACAAAGCTGCCTCTTAACAAAGCGAGTCAGCTTACCTTCCGTCTGAGTACAACAGAAACTCATAAACAAGAAATAAAACACTTACGCAGCTTGCAAGTGAACATAATGCCATACAAGCCCCCATTTTCGAGCAGCCGCTAAACAAGAATCGCTTTGGTGTCCAGCAAATGCTAACTTATGAACTAACAAGCTGCTAGCTGCTAGCTGCTACTTCACACGCTAAATGGTGAAGTTGCGAAAAATAAACCACACAAGCAAACCCAAATAATAAAAGTCTTTGGGCAGGACGCTACCCTCTGTGCCATCGTTTTTGTTTCTTTTTTGTTTTTTTTATAAGCGATATAAAAAAACAATTATAACTAAACCATTTTGGGCTACCAATATTCCTCAGTGAAGGTTAACCTATATGTGTAGCGACCTGGGAAAACCCATCGGATGCTGCCAAGGCATTTTAAGTTTTTATATTGCCATGTTAATTTTAAGTTGCGTTTACTTTCTAACCTTACTGTACCTTGTAAGTCTGCAAATATCATGGCTCGAATTGAACCACTTTAGTAAACGCAGCAGTAAATGTTCAGTCTGTCTGAAACCTAGCTAAGTAAGTGTGATTTCCTCACACAGTGAATGTCAGGCTTTGATACTCTCACATCATCATCAAAACAGAGGAGTCTCCGCACACTGTACAGATGACAGCAGACAAAGTTTTTAAATATTTAAATGACCTAATAAATGACATTATCAAAAAAAAAAAAAAAAAAAAGCCAGCACAACAGAACTGACTGAAATAATCAGTGATTATTATAAATAGGAACAGAGATCAGTCGTGAATCGACAATGATAAGGCTCATGTTTAAATGCCAGCCTGTGGACTGTGCTGATAATCAATGCGAAAACACATTTCTCACACTAAACATATAATTCTTTTAAAATTTATCAGTAATGTTGGTTTTCCATAAGTAGATTAGGTTGTGAATGTATATGTGAAGCATCCTTCAGTGGAATTCGATTGAAATCTGTAAATTTGATTTTCTCCATTTTCGCTTTTGGGGATGAGCAGATTTTAAAATGTTACAACCTTAAATATATGATACATAGAAATAAGACAGCAATTTCAGTTTTCAGAACTAAAGCACATGTAGTAGAAAATTTGACCACGTGAAGGGTTTTCCCAGGCCTCTACACAATTTCTATTACTGAAGATTGACTTAAATTTTATTTGCATTCGCATCTTTAACAATAGACATTAACACCAACAATAATCTGTTTAAATGTATATTTATGTTTGCATCCCTAATGAGCAAGCCAAAGGTCATAGTGACAAGGAAAAACTCCCTGAGACAACATGAGGAAGAAACCTTAAGAGGAACCAGACTCAAAAGGGAACCTCTTCTGGATAGTACACTTAGCGGTGACATTCACTTTAACCCTCTCTAGCAGGGCATTCTATTCTGCTAATGGAATTGAAATCGACTTATCGGACTATTATAAGATTAGTCAGGACACTATTGGGTTTCTGTATGTAGAGTATCCTGACTGTGTTTAGCTGCTGGTGAGTAGGGTGATGGGAAAGGTGAGGGATGTGAGTCCCCTGCTGGGCAAACAATTCACACTTCTCCACAATAACATTGGTGCAGAGATAAAACGGACAGCACAGCTAAAGCTTTGTTGATATTAAAACACTGTATACAACTGCCACAACCAAATTACATCATTTAAACCTAGTAGGCTAGGTAAAAAGAAAGAAAGAAAGAAATACTTATGAAAAGCTGTACATTCTTAAGAGCCATTGCACCAAATGGGTGACATTTGCCTGTTGTAACTTTTAAAAATTAAACTTAATTTTTTAATCTTTTCTCAACGCTGAATCTAATAACGCACATATTTCACTGTTCAAAATGTATATTGATCAATCTCGGGTAACTTTATTTCATTTTTTACAAGGTTTCAAAGGGGGAGATGGATGCATTTTTCTCAGTCTTGTTACCAAAAATCATGTGTCTTTGAAAAAGCAAGTTTAAAAGCAATGTCAACTAATTTCTTTGTTTTCCTCTCACAAAAGTGTTTATTTTAAAGACATGGTTGGTTGTGTGTTTAAATAATTGATATTTATCAGAAAAAAATCACTATATATGCGCACAATGTGTTTTATTATTTTTTTTAAAATGCAAAGCCATTTTTTCATTTCAAAGGAGACCTAAACCTCAGGTTTAATTTTTTTTTTTAATCATGTAATTAATTAAACTATTGGTTAAGTGATGGACACAATTAAGAAAAGCAGTGGATTAACTTTATTTTTTAGAGAAAAACAATTTAATAACAGGAATGAACACTGAGTAACAGGAATGTGTATCCGGACTCTGTGTGTGTGTGTGTGTGTGTGTGTGTGTGTGTGTGTGTGTGTGATAGAGAGAGTGTGTGTGTGTGTGTGTGAGTGTGTGTGTGTGTGTGTATGTCTGTGAGTGTGTGTGTGTGTGTGTGTGTGTGTGTGTGTGTGTGTGTGTGATAGAGAGAGTGTGTGTGTGTGTGTGTGTGTGAGTGTGTGTGTGTGTATGTCTGTGAGTGTGTGTGTGTGTGTGTGTGTGTGTCTGTGTGTGTGTGTGTATGCCTGTGAGTGTGTGTGTGTATGTGAGTATGTCTGTGAGTGTGTGTGTGTATGCCTGTGAGTGTGTATGTGTATGTCTGTGTGTGTGTGTGTGTATGCCTGTGAGTGTGCGTGTGTGTGAGTGTGTGTGTATGTGAGTATGTCTGTGAGTGTGTGTGTGTGTATGTCTGTGAGTGTGTATGTGTATGTCTGTGAGTGTGTGTGTGTGTGTGTGTGTGTGAGTGTGTGTGTCTGTGAGTGTGTGTGTATGTCTGTGTGTGTGTCTGTGAGTGTGTGTGTGTGTGTGTACAGTATGTCTGAGTGTGTGTGTGTACAGTATGTCTGTGTGTGTGTGTGTGTGTATGTCTGTGAGTGTGTGTGTATGCCTGTGAGTGTGTGTGTGTGTGTGTGTGTGTATATGTCTGTGTGTGTGTGTGTGTGTATGTCTGTGAGTGTGTGTGTATGCCTGTGAGTGTGTGTGTGTGTGTGTATGTCTGTGTGTGTGTGTGTGTGTATGTCTGTGAGTGTATGTGTGTATGTGAGTATGTCTGTGAGTGTGTGGCTGGGGGACTTCTTTGCCATCCTGTTGACCACAGGTACCGGCGCCATATAGGAAAAGGTAAGCAGACGCCTGTTTGATATTCAAAGTTCTGCATTAGTTATTCTGCGGCCTGGGACAGGGGAGTCCCCTGCGGCGGGGGGAAGGGTCTCTGGTCCCCAGTGGACCCAGAGGCTAACTTAGAGAAAATTTTAATTGGGAAAAGGCTAGGGAGAAACAAGTAGATGGAACAAAGGAAGCTCCATGAGCACATGGTATCCTGGACATACTGTGTTAAACTGGGATTTCATGGCTGCCAACAATGTGGAAACACTACCTTTCAATTTGTGTTATTATATTGAGCTTTCACTTAAGGTTGTGTTTGATAATTGGCCTGGTATCTATTAAGCGAGTGTGCACACTTCATGCTTCACTTAATTCTTCTTCTGCCTCCAAGTTCTTTTCAGAAAAAAAGAACAAAGGCTGAATGAACACATTTAATTCAGGAATAGCAATCAGCTTTTTGTGTCCTGAGCTGTTTCTCATCAGGGAAAGCCTTTACACCAAACAGCATTTGCATCATGGTTGACAACTGGTTTGACATACAAGGCCATGCTGAGAGCTCAGTCGACACAGCACATGCTGACATCCTGGATCTTGTTTAGGGATGTTTCTATTCTGTTTGAATAATTTTGAGTGCAACTATACACACACACACACACACACACACACACACACATATATAAACAAATTAGAATATGGTGACATGCCAATCAGCTAATCAACTCAAAACACCTGCAAAGGTTTCCTGAGCCTTCAAAATGGTCTCTCAGTTTGGTTCAGTAGGTAAGCCACAAACATTCATTGCCAAAGAAGCTGGCTGTTCACAGAGTGCTGTATCCAAGCATGTTAACAGAAAGTTGAGTGGAAGGAAAAAGTGTGGAAGAAAAAGATGCACAACCAACCGAGAGAACCGCAGCCTTATGAGGATTGTCAAGCAAAATCGATTCAAGAATTTGAATGAACTTCACAAGGAATGGACTGAGGCTGGGGTCAAGGCATCAAGAGCCACCACACACAGACGTGTCAAGGAATTTGGCTACAGTTGTCGTATTCCTCTTGTTAAGCCACTCCTGAACCACAGACAACGTCAGAGGCGTCTTACCTGGGCTAAGGAGAAGAAGAACTGGACTGTTGCCCAGTGGTCCAAAGTCCTCTTTTCAGATGAGAGCAAGTTTTGCATTTCATTTGGAAACCAAGGTCCTAGAGTCTGGAGGAAGGGTGGAGAAGCTCATAGTCCAAGTTGCTTGAAGTCCAGTGTTAAGTTTCCACAGTCTGTGATGATTTGGGGTGCAATGTCATCTGCTGGTGTTGGTCCATTGTGTTTTTTTGAAAACTAAAGTCACTGCACCCGTTTACCAAGAAATTTTGGAGCACTTCATGCTTCCTTCTGCTGACCAGCTTTTTGAAGATGCTGATTTCATTTTCCAGCAGGATTTGGCACCTGCCCACACTGCCAAAAGCACCAAAAGTTGGTTAAATGACCATGGTGTTGGTGTGCTTGACTGGCCAGCAAACTCACCAGACCTGAACCCCATAGAGAATCTATGGGGTACTGTCAAGAGGAAAATGAGAAACAAGAGACCAAAAAATGCAGATGAGCTGAAGGCCACTGTCAGAGAAACCTGGGCTTCCATACCACCTCAGCAGTGCCACAAACTGATCACCTCCATGCCGCGCCGAATTGAGGCACTAATTAAAGCAAAAGGAGCCCCTACCAAGTATTGAGTACATGTACAGTAAATGAACATACTTTCCAGAAGGCCAACAATTCACTAAAAATGTTTTTTTTATTGGTCTTATGAAGTATTCTAATTTGTTGAGATAGTGAATTGGTGGGTTTTTGTTAAACGTGAGCCAAAATCATCACAATTAAAAGAACCAAAGACTTAAACTACTTCAGTCTGTGTGCATTGAATTTATTTAATACACGAGTTTCACAATTTGAGCTGAATTACTGAAATAAATGAACTTTTCCACGACATTCTAATTTATTGAGATGCACCTGTATATATTGTAACGAATCAAAGGCATTACTACCATTATTCTTTTCCACCAGAATAATGAAATGGATCAACTTTAAACATGAAACGAAACAGAAGCGCACACTTGGATTCAACGCACCTTTTTAAAGGAGACGAGTTTTAAAGCGTGCCCACGTTATCTACCAGAATGTGTAGTAACTCGGATGAATCTGCAACGTTTAAAATAATATTCTCCACCAGTTACAATTTATGTAACAAATTAAAAGATGTTTAACACGTTTAAATGTATTCTCCAATTTATATAAGGAATTAGCTCGAATGGCGTGAAATATATCTATATATCTAATCAACACGTGTTGTGACCAGTTATAAATATACATCAGCCATGAAAGGGAATTCATGTATGTGCACATATACATATAGATAATTAACTACAACGGATTATAATTAATTATGACTATGTATGTGGCCTAGATCAGCTTTATGAACTCTAAAGAGGGAGTTTATCCTTCTGGCCGGGAAGAATTAACCCACAAAGTTTGTTATTAAAGATTAGAGCGGGTAATCGAGATCGCAGCATTTAATTGACTCATCACGTGACCAAAACAGAGAAAATCAAGCGTGGGATAATAGATTTTAATAGCTAGATGTGACTATGGATACACACGACTAACTCTAAGCAAAACATACATATATACACATCTATATACAGGGAGAGAAAAGGGATAGAGAGAAAGTAATGAAAGAAAGGGAAGCAGACAAAAACACAACTAATTAGCCTTTTTCAGAACCAGCACGAACTTAATTCTCCTGTAACACAGGGGTACAATCTTAAACGCAGATATAGGTCATTAACTATACTTGCATAGCCTCAAGGTTGAGAATTTGCGCGAGGTCGTGTAGAGTTCGTTGGTTCGTTGCGCCGTTTGAAAAGGCGTGAGGAGGTTGCATCCTTTGTCTGGGAGAGAGCCTGGCTTCCTCTTCCCGGGGCATGTGGCCCCGGGGGAGAGAGAAACCGGAAGGAGTGTAGAAGTGAAGTTAAAGAGTGAGAAGTGAACTCTAACTCGAGTTTGAAATGTGAAGAAGAGCGTGGTGTTGTTTTAAAGACAACACCAACGCACACGCCTCTTTGGGCTATGGGCCAATCAGGAAGTTGGGTTTGCATGTCCGGATGACTCTCTTTGTCTGGTCTCGGACCCTAATTTAAATGTCCAGGGAGGGCTGGTTTATACCGTGTTATAAATGAAATTAGGAGAAAACATGAAATGATGTATCCCATTGCAATGTGATATGCATAATCAATCCGGGTATCTCGAGATGATTAACTACATACCAAATTCGATGGACTTGTAAAGAATATTACAAATAAAACCTGGTTACAGACATTTAAAATGATATGCTAGATTAGAACTATCTAAAATCATTAAGGTTACATAAACACACAATATATGTAAACAAGATAACATCACACTATTTAGGCATTGAATAATTACATATAATTACACGTTACATTGAAGAGAGAGAGATTTCTCCATTGTGTGTGTAAGGTAAGCTTGTGTGTGTGTGTGTGTGTGTGTGTGTGTGTGTGTGCGCGTACGCGTGCGCGTGTGTGTGTCCAGAAGAGGGGGCTGGCGTTCTTCTAATGACCCACAGGACCTTGGTCACCTCAGGGTGACCTTAGGGAGGACATTTCCTCCTCTGGCTTTTGCGACTTTGAGGCTTATCCATGTGGTCATAAACAGATTAGATCAGAGCTTTACAGGCCCCTTGGTCTGGTGGACCCCTGCTGACGAACTAATCGTGAAGTTTCCCAGACGTTCAGTCATCAAAGGTTTCTTTTATTGCAGGGGTAAGTCCTGTGTGGGTTCCAAAGAGTCTTTTGCATCCCAAAGGTGCATCTGGTCAAAGGAGGCCTCTCGGGGTTACTCTCGGTCACCTGAGTGGTGAAACTTTCTATGTTTCGTTTGGGTTTCGTTGAGTCTTTTGCATCCCAAAGGTGCATCTGGTCAAAGGAGGCCTCTCGGGGTTACTCTCGGTCACCTGAGTGGTGAAACTTTCTATGTTTCGTTTGGGTTAATTATAATATATATATATATATATATATATATATATATATATATATATATATATATATATATATATATATATATATATATATATATATATATATAAAATAACATATTATGTAAATAAATGTAAAAAAAAATAGCTCAGATATTTACAGCCATGATTTTTATTTTCATGATATAATATAATATCTGCAAGAGTGAACGAATAATGGAGTCCTGACAAAACAGCGCGTGTCACTATTAGCTCTGTGACGTCACAGGACACTGCGGCCGGGCTTTGGAATGTTTGTGTTTAAATCTTTGGAATGTTTATTTTCAAAAACTTTCAAGCAAGCTCGGGATCACACGTGTGACCTTTACACTGCGATTATTCCTGCAACACTTGGATTATTCCTGCAACACCGCTTGGATTATTGCTGCAACACCTCTGAGATTATTTCTGCAACACCTCTGCATCGTCAACTATGAACTTCGCTGGAGAAGAGGCGATGGAGCTCCAGGAGGAAGACCCTCAGCCCGGATGGAGCGGACTGTACGATCCCTGGAACGGTGAGTTACCGAGTTTTCAAAAGAGTGGTCACAATAGCGCTAAACAGGCGGAAACGCGATCAGGAATATCATTAACAGCGTTAAGAGGGTTTTGGTAAAAGCGATGTGTTCGTTAATGTTTGGCTAATCGTTTTACATCCATGATAATTAGTATAAAGTTAGCGGGTTTGTCAGAAAAGTTGGATAAAGTGAAATAGTTAATGCTGAGGAGGACCTGTAGCTCAGAGAACCAACTGTTAGCATTAGCACATTGCTGTTTGAGTATTATAGCTATAACGGTTACAACACTGACAGTTTTAAGAGTGTATAAACAGGCAAACGCGCTTAAAATGTCATTAAATGTGTTAAAGTACAAGCAGCAAATTACAAGGAAACGAACAGGAAAGAGGAAAATTTTTTTTTAATTTTTTTATTTTATTATTATTATTTTTTTTATAAATGTTAATATGGACAGAAATGAATCATTCGGCTAATGGTTTAGGAAAACTAATAATTAGCCTAATGCTAGCGGACTTGTTGGCGCTTGTTTTGTGTTATCTTGTTAGAAAAGTCCGATATTTTTTGTTAAAGTTTACTAAAAGTTTACTAAAGTCGATGAGGAGGAACATTAGCGAAGCTAAGATTAGCTAGCTGGCTAGTTAGCATAGCTAATATTGCTAAATAATTGTTTTTCAGTGTTCAGGGTTTTTGTGATTTTTATCGGGCTGTAAACAGTGAATAGAGACTCCGGAAAGTAATAACCGTGTTAAAACAGGTAAAAAATACTCACAGGAACATGAAATGTATCCCAGCTTATTATCTAGTTATTCATCTGTGTGTTTCAGCAAGTGCTGTACAACTAATAGGAAAGAAAAATGTGTTAAACTGGGCAGAAATTAAATTACAAACAGTGTTACAATAGGCGAAAGAGTTAAAACATTTAGTGAAACATTTCTAGAAATGTTCAGAGTGTGATAACTGAGTTTAAAACTGGTTTTATGGTCGGGATCATGGTATTTAATCAGTTTTAAAATCACACAAGCCGGCGGTGAAAGCTGAAGGAAATATTTATTCTTTGTACAGAATTGTCTTTGCTCATCTTTATGTATATCTAACAAAAGCAAACAACCAGATGAAATTTCCTAATTGTTCTTATTTCTAAGATATTTTTGAGAACGAAAGATGTTATAAGCAGAGAGAGAGAGAGAGAGAGAGAGAGAGAGAGAGAGAGAGAGAGAGAGAGAGAGAGCTGCTGTGAGAAAAGGCAAAAAATAAATAAATAAATAATAAATCTGACCAGTGTACAGAGCTGCTTAGGCAAAAATATAAAGTTGTTTGGTTTAATTCTGGTCAGTGATGCTTTGTTCTTCATAGCCGTCGTGTGTAATAAAGTTAGGAGTTATGTGATTTAGGAGAAAGAGGGTGGGAAGAGCTTTTGGCGAGCCACAGATGGACACAAAAGGGATAAGAACCATTAGTGATCAGTTAAAAAAAAAACAGTAATAGACAGAAATGTATTTTGTTCTGTTTTTTGGGGGGTGGGGGGAAGTTACCGTGACTAACAGTGAAGTTGTGACACCGTAACACCCGTATCTAACACCTCTACATGCAGCTATAACATGAACACTGAGGATGTATGCACCGTTATAGGAAGATGGCAGTAATTTATAGTTAATTTGTGTAAATACATACATACACTGTTTAGAGTGAGGATTTTCTGGTTCCTTTTACGAGACATGCAGATGTGTCTCACTGTCTGTTCATCTCTTTCGACACAGGAAGACGGAGGGAGTTTGACCCACTGTTTCCTGCTGACGAGCTCTATTACAACACCGAGCTGAGCGACTACGAGGATGATGTCCACATGTCTGATCAGCATGAGGGGGAGCAAGATGGTGGTGATGAGAATGAGGTGCCTTTTAGAAGCCCACCCCCTTCGAGAAGCCCATCCCCTTTACCAAGTCTATCTGCTCTGAGGATCACACCCCTTTTCCTAAGGCAATTTCCGGTAAGAAGCCCATTCCCTTTGAGAGTCACACCCCCTTTGAGAAGCCCATCTCCATTGATATTCTCATCCCTTTTAAGAACAGCATCCCCTATAATTAGACCAACCCCAGTGAGGAGGCCATCTCTTATAAGAAGACCAACCCCAGTGAGGAGGCCATCTCCTATAAGAAGACCAACCCCTATGAGGATGCCATCTCCTACAAGAAGACCATCCACTGCGACGAGCCCACCCCTTATGTTACACGTGTTGATTCCTGTCCAAAGCTGGAGGAGGAGGGATGAAGAGGACGATGAAGAAGCCCCTCCTAGTAGAAGGCAGCGTGTGGATCCTGTTGAAGAGGAAGAATGTATCAGGAGGCCCGTCCGAATCCTATCGAGTCTGATTTCAATATATATGAGAGAGCTATGAAATTCAAAACCTCGTATTCATCATCTCATACTCAGCACCTCGTAGTCACCAACTCATCGTAAAATGTGTAGTAAGTATCAGTGGTAAGTATTTAATACCTAGCTCCCAGCATTACTCATTATTATTATTATTATTATTATTATTATTATTATTATTGTTGTTGTTGTTGTTGTTGTTGTTATTAATGTTATTGTTATTTTATTGGCACTAAGTATTTCACCTGTAGGCTCTAGACTCCCGCATTAGTCTTTTTTTTTTAAAGTTAATTTATAGTTAATAATGTATATTAATAAAATTTATATGGATAAAATGTGTAGGTTAATTAATTAATTAATCAAATTTATAAGGATAAAATGTGTAGGTTAATCAAATCAGCATTGAAGTATGGTGTATTTATGTAAATATGTATATATCAAGTTTTTTAGATTCAGTATTTTAAGATTAAGTAATAACTCACAGTTTTATTAATTATTAATAATTAATAAATGTATAAGTTAATATAGGTTTATAATAGCTGTATTGTATGTTTTTTTTTTTTTTTTGCTTTTAAATTATCAATAAAGTATCTTTTTTGCTCAACACTCATGTCTCAAGTGTCTTTTCTTTTAACACAATATAAGCATTTCTCATTGGTTTCACATATACTAACAATGTAGAAATTCTGCTTCAGTTAAAATTTTGGTGTTTTCCTCACACAAGCAAATACACTCTAGCCAACAGTCTGAACCTGTTAAATCTGTATAATTAACAATCTGGTGTTGTTGTAATGCCAAATAAACTGATAACAGGTGAATCTCAAGGTGCCATTTTGCTGTTGATTCTCACAAGTGACTGCAGCAGGTACAGGTGAAACTAACACACCATGAGGAAGAAACTGAGTTCAGGAGGGTTTGATTAACCAGTTTCCATTTTTGTCTAAGCATTAATGAAATAAAAAAAAAAATGCAAACTTGATTTTCTTGTGTTTTCTATTTGTTATCTATAGTCATCATAGCCAATACTACTCTGAATATAACCAGATAAAGATAAAACTTTAGAGTAACAATTAAACACAAGTTCAATGGCTATTCAATATAGTCATGAAAACATTGTTTCACTTAATTTATGCTACAAATGTGTTGATTATGTCGATTAATTGCTTGTATCACACAAAAACAGATGACACTCATTGTTAAAAGTGATCTTGCAGAGGTAGATTTCAAATATTATACAGATTTGTGATCAATATTGTATAGACCCCCAGTTATGTACTGGGTCATTTTGACCTTATAAAGACCCCCAATGGGAGCAAAAAGTGAGGGCCACACAAGGGTGTGTTAGCATCAACATTGAATCAAAGAAAACATGTTTAATCACCTCAGGGAACACTATAGAATTAGCAAATGCACAATGGTAATGCATCCATGATAATGGCGTGAAGTCATTAAAGACATGCTAAAGCTATGCTTAAAATATTTATTTTAAGTTAATAATTTACTTTCAGTCTATAATTCGGGTACATGGTTGTTGTACACACTATAATTGTGTCTTAGCATATATTAGAATCAGTGAATAGGATGTTGGGGGATATTTTGTGTTTTCACGCATACATGGCAACCTTGCTCCCTGTATTGTTTGCCTGGAATGAACGCTCCCTCCCTTTTCTCTCACCCAGTTTCCTGTATGTAATGGTACAGTCCTGTTTGCTTGGCAGTGTCTATATCTTTACACACCCCCTTGTAGTCTCCTAATTCGCGACTGAGAGAGAGAGAGAGAGAGAGAGAGGTGAAATCATATCACACATCAGAGGCAGGTGGTCCTTCAACACCATGTCTGTCATCAGTGTGTGTGTGTGGTAGGGGACACGTAGCGCCTGAATACCTCACTCACCGGTAAGCTAGTCTACTGTCTATTTCTTATTCATTTCCCCATGATTTTACAGTACAGTGATAGCCGTGCTCTAATTAGGCCTACGCTATGTATTTCCGACATATTACACAACATTATACGACATGGGCTCAACGTTTTGCAGAACGATACGAAACACAGTCGTTATGTAAGAGATCGAGTACAGCCCGCTGGTCATTATTGCCCTGACAGGTTGTGGCAATTAAACAGGCTGTAAAGGTCTTGCATCGTCTCATAGAGGTTTATTTATATTAATAACAGACAAGCAAGAGTCGTGTAATAATGGACTATATAAGCAGATAAGACTGAAAAGCTCTAGTTATTCTACATTACTCAGCCACAACCAGGAAACAACGTTCATGTGCACACTTGTGATCATAACAAAAGCGTTGCTATTCTGTACTCTAATCATTTCAAATGTGAACAGATCAGGATTGAGAAATGCCCCTGGCTGTATGTGGATTGAACTAGGCTGAGGTCTTCTAGCCCTTCATGCACTGCATACTTTTTTTTTTTTAGGCGTTGTCATTAAATTAATATCAAAAGCCGAACCAACACAAATTTCAAATGACTTTTTACTCTGTTGTATTTGATGAAAAAGCTGTCAGCTTTCAGTCACTTTAATCGGTAAAGTGGAATTTGTTGGACACAGACATTGTAACACTGTTACATGAATAAAAAAAAAAAAAATGAGAGTACAACATACAAAATGTACAGTTTGTACTAGTAAGTATAAAATACGTAGAAAAAGGAGTCTACACGTGCACAGCGTTGGATAGTTTGTACAGGACACAGCAAGCTTAGTATATTAAATATCTAATAATAGTAACACTTGACTGAATGAATACATGGTTTGCCTGTGGAGTGCCGTACTCCTGTGATTGCAGTACCTCTGCTTTCAGTGCTGCCACCAGCTGGGGCACATTACTAAAGATTGTGTGCTTTCTTTATATGATTTATAATTAAAGGAAGGCCACACTGGATTTGTGATGGTCAAGCGAGGACACTTGAAGAGATCTGGCTCCTGAGGCCGTGGTGCTCCGTGTTTACTTCCACCGTGTCATCTAGGGTTTGTCACAGCCCTTAGATCTTATGCAACACACTCCCTGAGCCTGTGTGGACACACTCTGACACAGATGATGAGCATCAGGATAAGTGTTTTTGCTCATTAAGCAGAGAAAGATCAATCTCAATGAAACACAAACACTCTCAGTGTGCTGTAAGACCAGATATTATAGCCAGTCAGCCTACAGTGCATGTCTTTGGACTGGGGGAGGAAACCGTTGTACGTGGAGGAAACCCGCGAAGCACGGGGAGAACATACAAACTGTGCGCGTACAAGGTGGTGGTGGGATTCGAACCCCCGGATTCCTCTTATGCTATATTCTAAATAGGGTGTACCATCGTGGTAGTGGAACGCAAAATAATGAGGTTATGTTAATCTGTCAGTGTGTAATTCCTACTGGTCAGAGTTTATTCACATACAGAATTGATAAAACAATCATTAAAGCTGATAAAAAAAAATACATATAACAGTTCACATAGTTTTGTTCAGGCTTTACAAGAAACATTCTGTTCAGCAGTCAGTCATGACAACCTGCCTACAGAAAGTATTCTCTCAGTGGTTGTGTGACTCAACAATGGAGTATTACAGTCACACACATGGGGCAGTCATAGTGCTGGGTGTAATAACATTTTATCAGATGAGCTTAATTTGAGCTGGGTCCTGTTCAGGGAAGTATCAGAATTTAATAGTATTTGTTTTGGGAAATATTTAAATATTTTATTGCAGTCAGTAGCATACTTGTGATATGTATTTGCAATGTTACACCTAGGTTACAGCATTGTAATGCTTTGGTAATAAGATAACATATTCACCTTATGACTTTAACAGAGCCTGTCTCTTGTAGTTTTAGGATGATCCCTACAGAGTGTTGCCTTTGTGTTAACTTACTTGAACTTTAAAGTGCATAAAGCCAGTATTTGCATATTTAAATGATTCATTAGCACATCACGTGCACTTCAACCAGTGAGCAGTACTTTTCAGAATGAAAATGAATGAATAACAAGATTATGGGGTGGAATACACGACTTTGCTCACCTACTACAGTTTAGTAAACACAGTTTAATATAGACTAACACATAAGATGAGAATTATTTTTACTCCATTCTGTTAGTTTTAGTTTTTGATGCATAATCTGTGTGCCTTATAGTTTATTGATGACAATATCCTGGTTTTCTTGTATTTATTTGACTCACCAATGTATCGTCTCATATCCTCACCACTTACTCTGATTACTTGTCCATTTATCATTCCTACTTTAATTTTTTTGTCTTTACCTTAACAGGAGCAACAGTGCTTGATGTAGTGCTGGTTTGTGGAGCTCTCTATTTGCATAGGACAGACACACCTGCTATGCATTTCTAATAGTTTAATGGAAAATCATATTTTCTTTGACATACTAGAGGAAAGGAATGAAGTATGAGGAGTGTGTCAGTCTCTTCTACAGAACAGGGGATGCACTCTGCAACATTGTCCGCTCCATAATCCTCCAGCTTCATACAAAATGGATTAGAACGCTTCCTGAATCACAACAAGACAGCAGGCAGGCTGGAGTAAAAAAGAGATATTGGGAGGAGAAAGTGAAATGAGAAGAGAAAAAGCCATGATGATGATTATGATGATGATGATGAATTAGATAGGCAAAAATTAATTGTGCTAGTATTGAAATATTCATCGTGCGATACAGTGACCTGGTAAATTAATATATTAAAAATATATGGGGAAGTGGCACAAAGCAAAGGTTTAACCTGAAAAGATGTAGTTTAGGAAGTACTGTTAATTCTGTTCAGTTTTATTAATGAACACGTTCACTTTCGTTTTTCAATGTCAAGTTTATTCATGTATTATTATTTATGTAATAAATGTGTGCGGTCGGACTATATTGGAAGAGGTTATAAGTTTTTAAGTTATGAATTTGACATGAAATTCATATTAACGGATGAGGGGGCACTAGTGGAAGAAGTAGACAGTGGAATAGTGCCATATTAGAGTTTAACCAACAGAAATAGAAACCTGAATTAATGAAAAGGGAATATAGACAAGGCTTTAGGGAACAGATATACAGTTTGTGTACTAGTCAGTATATTATACTCAACCTCATAGGCTGTAGTTAATGTTCTGTTATAATCGTACAGAGATAAAACTGCAGAAAAGGTCAGAGAATGAAGGGAGGGAATGATGGTGTGTGAGCTGTTGATGAGATTGTGTATGCGTGTAGGGACACACACACACACACACACACACACACACACACACACACACACCTCATATTGCATATGTTGTACTTGGCACTATAATAATTTAGCAATTCCAAAATGCATACTTGAAATGTGTGGCATTTCCAGTGGGGCACAGAATAGCACCTTATTAAAACTTCCCCATATATTTTTTAATACATTCACGTCAGTAGATATTAGATTGGTACTTAAGGTAGGTATGGATACGAACACTGATTGTTATAGAGGCTTTTTATATAGCTCAACATTCTATTAAGATCCTAAATACAGTAACTCTTACATGAACAGTGCTCTTACATGACAGCTTACATGATAGTAATAACGTAAATCTTAGCCCTTAAGGACAGTACACTTTTTTTTCTCTAACCTGCCTCACCCACCTGAACCAAGCAATCAGCAACACTGAATACCAGATACAGCTTTGGTGGCCACATCGACCAGTCAACACTGACAAGTCTACCATGCATTATTAATGGAATGAAGCATGTAGACTGCCTCACCCCTGGATTGGGAAACACTGGAATAACGTGATTAGCTGAGCAATTCATCTTTAATTATTACAACCTTCTATTTATGTTGACCTTTACCCAGTGTCCCTGTTCGGATTTAGTGAGTATTTGGTTGCCGTTTCTGGCTGCACCTTAGGATGAGAGTGTACCATGAGAGAGAACCATGAAGATATTATACAGTGTATGGGATTTATGTTTGATGACTACACTGGGAATGCGGTGATTACTTTAATGAGCTATAGCTGGAACAGAGCACACAGACTGTAGTTCAGACATTTCTGCTATAACGACAAAAATAAAACACAGCCAATGGAGAAAATGGAACCAAACTGCAACCTGGGAGCAATTTGTCAAAAGAGATTACCTGTTGCCATGCAGTAGCTGATAGGTGATTCCATGTTGTTGCCATGGTTACTGCTTGCTGACAGAGAAAGAAAGCAGAGGGTGAATAGGTACATTAAACTACGTTATATTATAATTATAAAAGGCCTGTTTAGTCAGCTATGTTATGCAATATTATAATAGGACCTTTTCCTAGGTTATATCCTAGGCCTGTGTAAATCAGGAGAGATGTTAATATGGGTCAAGCAAAAAAGGAATGCTAGGGTATGCGATAGGATATGTAACATTTCAAGTGCTCTGTCTCCCTCTGGCGATAGGTTACGTGTGCTGATTATAGTGATTGTGATAAACTCAGGAGAATGTTCCATGGACTGGCAATGCATTTTGTCCTTGTAATACTTCTGCAATGATTTTCTTACTGTCTCTCTCTCTCTCTCTCTCTCTCTCTCTCTCTCTCTCTCTCTCTCTCTCTCTCAGAGATGACAGAGCTGGAGCCAGTGTTGGACTTCGCCTCATCAGGCCGATCTGGCCGCCGCAATGCACTGCCTGATATCTTGGGTTCCCCTGCTGGAGTCCCCCCTGACCTGTCACTCAAACTGGCTGAACTGTCCCTCACTGGTAATATCAATGAATCTAAAGCAAGAAATAAACAAGTAGTAAAACGACCAGCACTGTAGTCGCTGATCTCTCTTTTAATTTTAGCAGAATGCAAAGTAGTGTTTTTTGACATTTTGACACATTGCACTTTTTGACCATATAGTACACAGTTTTATTTACAATTGCACTATCCGTTGTCACCCAGATGAGGATGGTTTCCCTTTTGAGCCTCTCAAAGTTTCTTCCTCAGAAGGTTTTTCCTTGCCACCGTCGGCTATAGCTTGCTCATTAGGGATAAATTCATACATGTAAAATTTATATCCTGAATGCATTTATTTCTGTAAAGCTGTTTTGTGACAATGTCCATAGTTAAAAGCGCTATACAAATAAAATGTAATGGAATTGAATTGAATTCAACATATCCATTTAAAAAAAAATTGCTGAAGCATTTACTGTGACCACCAGAATTTTTGGCACCTTCAAGAAAATGAGCAAAAATTTATATGTAAAAAGAATAACATGCTTTGAGGCTAAACATACAGTAAACAAACATGTACTGTATATTTTAATTTAAAGATGATTTCTTCAAACAGTAGTGCAAAACACTGTTTTCAAAATTCTCTGCACCCTTACAATGAATATTTTATGATGCCTGTCCTGGAGAGAATAACAGCACTGAGACTGTTCCTGTAATGTAACAAAGGTGAAACACTTGTTTCAGTCCTCCATGCAGAATGTTTAAGCTCATTTAAACATTGTCTTTTGTGTGTGTGCGCTTATTCTCCTATTTAAAAAAAATAATTCTTTCTAGAAGTAAATGTTTGAAATTGTATACCTTCCCCATTCTATTCCTTTCTCTCTTTCTAAGATGGGCCAGCAGGAGCTCAGTCTCCTAGCACAGACGAGCCTCCTACACCCACAGAGAGTCCAGAGGGGAAGGAAGGCTCATAGACGAGAGCAGTGATGTGTCAAGCCTTTAGCTCAGAGATGGAGCTGTGGCATCACTGCTGTCCTCCCTGCACGATTGCAGATTTCTTCCACTGGGCTTAGGAGTCTTCAGACTGTTACGGAATGGAAAGCAAGCAGTGGATAGGAGAAAGGACATGAAAAGCAGGTCTTATAGGGGACAGTGCAATGAGTATGTCCAAAGACAGGAGCTGAACTTTGAAAGAGTTCTGAATTTTTGCCAGTAGACAAACCAAATCATGGGAGGATACCACTAACGAGTGCTTTAATGCATTTTACCTGTTGTTTGACCTGATGCTGTTCTTTTATGAGTTTTGTATATTCCAACACCTATTGTGAAGAGTGGATTTGTATTGTGTGATAGTAGTGTACATAAAAAAAATATCAGATTGAAAAGAGATTTCATATGTCTTTGTTATAATGTGTATGTTTATGAGAGAGAGGCAGAAAGTGTGTGTGTGTGTGTGTGTGTGTTTGTGTGTGTTTCATAGAGGGAGAGAGAGAGAGAGAGAGAGAGAGAGAGAGAGAGTAAAACACACATCAGAGCATTATGTAGCATTATCCTGTATCCAGCATTCTAAAGCCATGAAATTCACAAAATGTTTTAAAAAAAAATCACTTGTCAGTTAATAAATAAACTAAATCCAGCACTACATTGACAATCTTCTATGCATTAAGTCAAGACACTGAGCTAATTAGATTAGTTAATGTACTGTAAAACACTTCAGCGGCTCAAACGACTTGCCAGACTTCGGTTAGGAAAAATGAGTAAAGGTGCTTAACACACTAGACAATAAAGTAGGGTTATAGTATTATAAATTCTCCATCCTCCTGTTATCAAATTTAATAACTGTTTAATGACTTTTACTATTAACACAGGGAAATGCAGTAAGCCAGCTTAATAACTGTTCAGCAACAAGGGGACTTGATTAAAAAAAACTTCTATACTCTTTCTCTGCTTGAGAGTTATTGTGTTCATATTTTAAATATATTAAGTATATATATTTTTTTGTCAAATTCAAGCAATTGGTCATGGTTTTATCAAAGCCATGGTCTTTTTGTGGTATGCCATATTAACAACGTTCAGGGGCTTATATTCCTGTTTTTGAAAGAAGTATATATCACTGATATGACTGTTGATGTTGATAACCATTTCCTCTCTTTTTAATAGTTCTAAGAATTTTGCAGTGCTGTCTTACAGTAAACATTAAACTGGTAAATGTATATGTGTAAAAAATATTATCAATGCCAATCTGATATACACATTTAAAAATAAAAAAATAAAAAATAGAAATAGCAATAACCCAAATGACTATAAATGTGAGTGAAAGTGAAAGTGCACATCAATAAAGCCATAGAGTATGTGGATTATTCTGTATTCTGTTCAATAACACTAAGATCAAACATGACAGTGTCAACATCAATATTATTTATTGTTTATTATAAATGCCATATGTTATGCACATACTGGATATATCTTATTTTCTTCTAAAACAATGTGTGTTGTTTATAAGATATGATTTAGTTGTGTTGATGCTCTGCTCTGACACACTGGATTTGAGATTAAAACAGATTAAGGCCAATTTTAATTCAAGGCTTTTTTGTTTTTATAAGGCTGAATTATAGACATTGTTTCTTTTCAAATCCATTGTGTTGAGAAAAAAAGTGTATTTACTCATGAATAGAAGTGTAACACTGCAATGTTGTTTGGGGTAAAAGGAAACATCATCCCTGAACAATTTTAATCTTTATAATTAACTTGTGAACTATTTTGTAATGAAATTCTGAGTTGACTTTTCTAGTAGTTACACATTGTTTAACAGCTTCCTGTATTACCCACAATATCATTCAACTTCCTGATGGTAGCAGTGCCAGGAGGATTTAGTCCTTGCTACATCTCTACCTAAAGAGACTGATGCAGCAGCGCTTTAGTCTTTTAGTCTGTCCAGCTCTCTGTCCTCATGTGTGCACTCTGCTCAAACAGGTAAAGTTCCAAAGCTTCAACATTCATGCTAATACCGCCATCAGCACCATTGTGCTTGTCGTCTCGTAGGTCACAAACTAGCTGATCCGAGTCTTTGCTGTAACGCAGTGAAACTGCATCGTGTATCTGCATTCCATTCTGGACTCGGAGTCCAGCATTTGCTGTCTCCTCTACTTCTACACTTGATGTCTCATTAATACGACATTGAACTTCTCTGGAAAATGTGTACGAACTAAAGAAGCTCTTGCCCTTGTTTAGGAGCTTACAGAGAAATCTGATTGTTATCTGTTATGTTTGAGATGTCTGAAAATGTTTCCCCTGTAAAACACCAATGTAACTGTGCCAGTTTACATCAGCATAGCTGGCACCTGCTAATTTCTCATGGAAGTAAAAAAAATACAGCAACAACCAACAAAGTAGCAATAGAATTGTTAAGTGTATCACAATTACTTCAACATAAATATATTTAATATGTTTCAGAGTGGAGTTTTCCTTAAGGACAGTGCTGAGCACCTCAGGATATGGTTGATGTAGAACCCGAATTCCAAAAAAGTTGGGACGCTGTGTAAAATGTAAATAAAAACAGAATGCAATGATTTGCAAATCTCATAAACCCATATGTTATTCACAATAGAACATAGAAAACATATCAAATGTTTAAACTGAGGAAATGTACTTTTGAATTTGATGACAGCAACGCATCTCAAAAAAGTAGGGACAGGGTCATGTTTACCACTGTGTAGCATCCCCTCTTCTTTTAACAACAGTCATATGCATCTGGGAACTGAGGAGACCAGTTGCTGGAGTTTTGGGAGAGGAATGTTGTCCCGTTTGTGTCTGATACAGGATTCTTGCTGCTCAACGGTCCTGTGTCTTCTTTGTTGTGTTTTTCGTTTCATGATGCGGCAAATGTTTTCAATTGGTGAAAGTCCTGGACTGCAGGCAGGCCAGTTCAGCACCCAGACTCTTCTACTATGAAGCCATGCTGTTGTAATAGATGCAATATGTGTTTTAGCATTGTCTTGCTGAAATATACAAGGCCTTCCCTGAAAAATATGTCGTCTGGATGGAAGCAAACCTGTATATACCTTTCAGCATTGATGGTGCCTTTCCGAATGTGCAAGCTGGCCATTCCATAGGCACCAATGCACCCCCATACCATCAGAGATGTAGGCTTTTGAACTGAGCGCTGATAACAAGCCGGATGGTCTCTCTCCTCTTTAGTCCAGAGGACACGGCGTCCATGGTTTCCAAAAAGAATTTCAAATTTCGATTGGTCTGACCACAGAACAGTTTTCCACTTTGCCTCAGTCCATTTTAAATGAGCTTTGGCCCAGAGACGGCAGCAGCGTTTCAGGATCATATTCACATATGGCTTCTTCTTTGCCTAATAGAGCTTTAACCTGCATTTGTGGGTGGCACGGTGAACTGTGTTCACAGACAGTGAGTTCTGGAGGTGTTTCTGAGCCCATGCAGTGATTTCCATTACAGAATCATGCCTGTTTTTAATGCAGTGCTGTCTGATGGCCCGAAGATCACAAGCATGCAATACTGATTTTCACCCTTGTCCCATGCACACAGAGATTTCTCCAGATTCTCGGAATCTTTTGATGATATTATGTACAGTAGATGATTAGATATTCAAAGTCTTTGCAATTTTACGTTGAGGAACATTATTCTGAAATTGTTCCACAATTTGTAGATGCAGTTTTTTCGCAGATTGGTGAACCTCTGCCCATCTTTACTTCTGAGAGACTCTGCCTCTCTAAGATACTCTTTTTCTTTTATACCCAATCATGTTACTGATCTGTTGCCAATTAACCTAATTAGTTGCAAAATGTTCCTCCAGCTGTTTCTTTTTAGTAACACTTACTTTTCCAGCCATTTGTTGTAATGGTACATTTCCTCAGTTTAAACATTTGATATGTTTTCTATGTTCTATTGTGAATAACATGGATTTATGAGATTTGCAAATGCAATCATTTGCATTCTGTTTTTATCCACATTTTACACAGCATCCCAACTTTTTTGAAATTGGGTGTTGTATATGTTGCTATTAAATCTTAACACCAGGTGGAGCTAAGAGTTCCAGCAATGTAGTTTTTTTTAACGTTCCACCCCAAGACAAATAAAAGACAATAATAAAACGGATCTCTACTAAATTGATTGTATAGGCTATGCTTTGTAAAGAATATATATTATTATTGATCAGTATAAACAGTATTGCTCTGGCTAGAATCATGATTTAAAATTGAGATAAAAAAAAAATCTTGGGATGCAGTCATAAATAATAGTCAAGCTGAACATGCTCAAGTCACAAGAAGTCCTCTTGCAAGATGTTCTTGTTGTCTTAATGCTGGAATATTATTAGAGTCCAGAAATAACAGAGCACAGTCAAAAAGTATTCAAGGGGCAATTGATGGAAAATTAATACTAATTCAATGAATAGAGATGGAAGTATGTAACCCATAACAGTATCCTCACAATGTCTTAAAGTAGTTTCCACTAGTTTCTCATTAATTAATTCATTCATTCACTTTCAGTAACCGCTTAATCCTGATCAGAGTTGTTGCGGATCCGGAGCCTATCCCAGGAACACTGGACATGAGGTGGGAATACACCTAGGATGGGAAGTACATTCTAACATTCTCTCACTCATTCACACCTAGGTACAATTTATCATAGCCAGGGGAGGTGGAAGGAAACCAGAGAACCTTGAGTAAACCCACATGGACATGGGAGATAATGTGAAACTCCACACAGGCAGAAACTCATGGATCAAACCAGGGACCCTGAAGATGTGAGGCAGCAGTGCTACTAGTCTTGTTTACTGTAATATGATAAACAATAGGAGAGATGAAGTAACTATAACAGCACACTGATATTTGGTGCCATTTTAAATCTTCGTAATTTTACTCTTCAGTTATTTTACTGATGATAGATCTGAAGACTGGGCCTGTTCATCATTCTGTTAAAGTCTTTCACCCTTACATTCTCACAGGCTGTTTGCTCCTGTTTAACATGCTTGTCCATACTGTATGTGACACATCTCAAGTTCAGTTTTTAACACTCTGTAGCATGAAATACTTATTAATACACATTTTTCACATTCAGGACTTACAGATTAATTTTTCTTTTTTTTTTCAGTCCTCAGTCATTTTTAAAAAAGAACTCCCATTTAAACTCTATTTTAGTTTTTTCAGAACAATTTGTTACACCTCCAGCTGTCACTCTGGCTTGGTAAGATAAGAAGCACTTTAATCATGTTAACACCACTTCTTTAACATCAGCTCAGCTTACCCTCAAGCCCTAGTTTTCAAATCAACAGCAAATTGCACTACCTTGACCTGACTCCCAAATACTCTGTGTTCTTTTATGTGACTCTTATTCACAAATAGGAACATAATTCATGGCACTGTCAAGCATGTTTCCTGTACACAATTTCACATTGTTACTGAATCTGCATTCAATTCCTCCTCCTAACTGTTTCCCTCCTGCCTGGCCCATATTCTGCAACTTGTCCATTCATCCTGCCTCTGTAGTATTATAATGAAACTTGACCTCCTGTTCCAGCTGGACTGCAGTCAGTCAGGAACTCAGGCTACTTGCATCCATCACATCGCAACAATGCACAAAGAAACTTGAACCAAATTGCACTGTGCTTATCTTAATGTATCTTAATGGGGATTCTTAAAGATTCCCTTAACATACAGTACTGGGCTAATACATTACCAACATGTCTTTTGCATAGACTTGGGAGCAAATATTTGTGAACTATAATGAAAATAAACCATAAAAGCCTAATTAGCTAAACTTTAGGAAATCTAGCTACCTATCTAAGCTGCAATAAACCTTTATATAAATCTAAATGGCTTCCTCTTGGCCATACGGTGTAATGTCTTTTTTGATAATAATACCAGCCAGCTAGCATTAACATACCAGATGACACCCCACCATATTGCTAATTTTAATCTTCTGTATTCAGATGTATGCCTTGTAATAAATGTGCTCACTAGAGTATATATATACAGGTGCATCTCAATAAATTAGAATGTCATGGAAAAGTTAATTTATTTCAGTAATTCAACTCAAATTGTGAAACTCCTGTATTAAATAAATTCAATGCACACAGACTGAAGTAGTTTAAGTCTTTGGTTCTTTTAATTGTGATGATTTTGGCTCACATTTAACAAAAACCCACCAATTCACTATCTCAACAAATTAGAATACTTCATAAGACCAATAAAAAAAAACATTTCTAGTGAATTGTTGGCCTTCTGGAAAGTATGTTCATTTACTGTACATGTACTCAATACTTGGTAGGGGCTCCTTTTGCTTTAATTACTGCCTCAATTCGGCGTGGCATGGAGGTGATCAGTTTGTGGCACTGCTGAGGTGGTATGGAAGCCCAGGTTTCTTTGACAGTGGCCTTCAGCTCATCTGCATTTTTTGGTCTCTTGTTTCTCATTTTCCTCTTGACAATACCCTAAAGATTCTCTATGGGGTTCAGGTCTGGTGAGTTTGCTGGCCAGTGAAGCACACCAACACCATGGTCATTTAACCAACTTTTGGTGCTTTTGGCAGTGTGGGCAGGTGCCAAATCCTGCTGGAAAATGAAATCAGCATCTTCAAAAAGCTGGTCAGCAGAAGGAAGCATGAAGTGCTCCAAAATTTCTTGGTAAACGGGTGCATTGACTTTGGTTTTCAAAAAACACAATGGACCAACACCAGCAGATGACATTGCACCCCAAATCATCACAGACTGTAGAAACTTAACACTGGACTTCAAGCAACTTGGGCTATGAGCTTCTCCACCCTTCCTCCAGACTCTAGGACCTTGGTTTCCAAATGAAATACAAAACTTGCTCTCATCTGAAAAGAGGACTTTGGACCATTGGGCAACAGTCCAGTTCTTCTTCTCCTTAGCCCAGGTAAGACGCCTCTGACGTTGTCTGTGGTTCAGGAGTGGCTTAACAAGAGGAATACGACAACTGTAGCCAAATTCCTTGACACGTCTGTGTGTGGTGGCTCTTGATGCCTTGACCCCAGCCTCAGTCCATTCCTTGTGAAGTTCACTCAAATTCTTGAATCGATTTTGCTTGACAATCCTCATAAGGCTGCGGTTCTCTCGGTTGGTTGTGCATCTTTTTCTTCCACACTTTTTCCTTCCACTCAACTTTCTGTTAACATGCTTGGATACAGCATTCTGTGAACAGCCAGCTTCTTTGGCAATGAATGTTTGTGGCTTACCTAGTGAACCAAACTGAGAGACCATTTTGAAGGCTCAGGAAACCTTTGCAGGTGTTTTGAGTTGATTAGCTGATTGGCATGTCACCATATTCTAATTTGTTGAGATAGTGAATTGGTGGGTTTTTGTTAAATGTGAGCCAAAATCATCACAATTAAAAGAACCAAAGACTTAAACTACTTCAGTCTGTATGCATTGAATTTATTTAATACACGAGTTTCACAATTTGAGTTGAATTACTGAAATAAATGAACTTTTCCACGACATTCTAATTTATTGAGATGCACCTGTATATATATATATATACAATGTGTATTATATATATATATATATATGGAGCTGCTGCATGCTGGATATGCAGCTGTAGCTGTGTGTTTTTTTAGCCACTGCAGTGAATAACTTTCCTGGAGCCAACACACCAGAGAAGGAGAAAGGTTTCGGAAAGCCAGTGGTAGATGCATTTGTAAAGTGATATCTGGTGTTCGATTCAAGAGAGAATTAAATAATAGAAAATTATTGCATTTGTGTTTTTGAAATTTAATGAACTTAATGAACTTTGTGGAGAAATTTGAGTATAAAATTGGAAGCCTTCAGAATTCAACTACTCAATTTTTGAGGACTAAAACTGCTGTAGTAAAATTACACTAAAGCTAAAAAATAACCAAATGACTAACATTTGATTAAAACTTCTGTTTTCCACAAAAAAATTAAGACTAAAACTAAATACAAATTAGCTGCCAACATTAACACTGAAACATAATGCAACATTTTATAGCATTTTATACACTGTGTAATACAAGTGAATTTCTATTTTCTCACTATAGGAAATCATATAGCACCATAGAGCTACATTTCAAACCTCAGAGCACTCTAAATAAGATCAATAACAAATTCTGATTCATTTTCACATAACTGTTTTAAATCTGCTATAATAACTGCGAAATAACTGCTCTAATCGAAAAATGAGGCATGTTCTGTGCCCCTTCAGTCCATTCAAATAATGCTGGGCTTGCACAGTATGTTGCCATAGATACTGAATAGTGTTGGCCCAAATGCATCCACCCAAAAGTCATAGTATCATGTTTGGCCCTCCCCCAACCTCACACTCCAGGAAGGGAAATGCTGATGCTATTGCCATAGTAACATGTTGCCGAGGAAACCATATTCGATGAAACACATTACTGAAAATACTTTTATCAGCATTATGAAATCTTGAATATTTTATGCAGACGCATGCCTCTAGCTAAACTATCTGCTATGGGTGAAAAGATTTTACAGCATAATGATCAAGGAATTGTAGGAGACAGAAATGTAGCAGTAGCAAACAGCAGTGATATTTGCAGAGAGTGAGAGAGTCCATGGAGAGGGGTAGGGGAGTGGAGGCAGGAGGGTGGGTGATGCATGAAGCAAGGCCACAATCAGAGCTAAAAATATGAAAGCATCATCCTCGCAGTGAGAAACTAGTCACTGTCTAGTCAGACACAAGGGAAACTACTTGGCCACATTTCATCAGTCAATATCTGCATCTCATATCAAAGCATGGCTGGTCCAAGAAACTGAAGCAGTGAGCATGCGTTACAGCTCAACATGACATAACACGACAATAAAAACCAGTAAGACAAGGATTTAATCTGATGGTTGACCTTTGGTGGGTGTCACCCGGGGACTTCAGAATGCAATGAGTGTTGGCATGTCTAACATTATTTCAGAGCGCCATTATATTCAATGTTCCTGAAAGCTCAGCTCCACTGGGGCAGAAGTGCTGGCTGCCCCACAATGGTGTAGCAAATGATATGCATCGAGTTGTGCCAATGAAATGTAATTAGAATGATGGTGGTGTGCTTCAGGAAAGGGAGGGGTGGGAGTGAGCGGTGCACAACCAGACACTGCACACAGCATTTAACATGCCATTCTGCCAGCCTGCCTTCCACTGAGAGAGAGAGAGAAAGAGTGAGAGAGATTATACCAAAACAAGGGTCCTCAAACTTTTGAAAATAAATTTCACGGTTCAATTGTGTTTTAAGAACACACAATCCAACTATTCAAACATTAGGCTCTTTATTTAAATGGTTCCAATAATCCATCCATCCATTTTCTATACCACTTATCCTTACTGGGTCACGGGGAACCTGGAGCCTATTCCAGGGAGCATGGGGCACAGGCGGGGGACACCCTGGACAGCGTGCCACCACATCGCAGGGCACAATTGCGCACACTACAGACAATTTGGAAATGCCAGTCATGCAACACATGTCTTTGGACTGGGGGAAGAAGCCGGAGGAAACCTCCGCGGCAGGAATCGAACCCTCGACCCTGGAGGTGTGAGGCAAACGTGCTAAACACTAAGCCACCATGCCCGCTTCTAATAATATTTTGCCTATTTAAAGCTTTTTATTCCTGAACTTCCCAGTGAAGTAATATCTATAAGAACTCACTAATGAATATAATAGCTTTGGTAATGGTAGAATGCAGTTCCACACTGTAACAACATAAAAAAATATCACAGACCCCTGGGGGTCCTGGGACTCCACTTTGAGAACCACAGCCATAACAACTGATTCCACTGAGTATCACCACAGTGAACTTCTCATAATATATTTATTATAATATGAGCTCCAACAGAAGTTAGAAATGACACAGATACAAACGTTCACAGAGAAAAGAGCTCATAGAACATGCAGTAGAAACAGAACACAAAAGACTCCTTTTTTTTTTTTTCAGGAGACCTCCTAGTATAGTAACAATAATCCTAAAATTGTATAGCTTATGGCAAGCTAATATTTTATTCAAAGTGAAAAATACTGGAGTATGGTGCTTGAGTATGGTGAGATGAGCATCAATATGTTTTATGCTGTAAAAATAAAAAGCCCAATTAGAAATGGCAATTAGATACCTGGAGGCTAAAAGCACATGATAAGGTCTTGCCATACATTCATCAGACTGCATGGGGATGTGTGATGGGAAGTAGGGATGAGGCATGATGTATCATTGATGATCTAAACCTGAAGATGATGATGATGATGATGATTACATTTGGCCGATTTGGTGGTCAGACACTGACGTTTTTAATATTGATGGAAAGAATGCAAAATAATTAACCCCCCACCCCCGACACACACACACAAGATCAAACACAAATATATTAATGAGTCATATCTGATCACAATGTTACATCCTGCTTATATGAATTCAAGCAAATGCAGGTGACATCATGTGAATAATATGTAATAAATCCACATGTGAAAAACCATGTCAAATCAAATGAATTTTCTAAAAATATCGCGCGAGAATAAATGAATCATAAAAACTCACATGAAAATAAGGCCTAAATTATATGTAAAAAAAAAAAAATCACGTGTAGATTGGTGAATTATGTGAAAATAAATCAATCATCTAAAACAATTACATGTGAAAATAAAGGAATCATGTCTACATCATGTAGAAATAAATGAATCATGCATAAAAAAATCACATGTTGAAATCAATTAATCATGTGCAACCAATCATGTAATAAAATATTATAATTACATAATATATTTATAGTAAAATAAATTAATCATGTGTAAATACACTGTGAAAATAACAACATGTTTAAAAACTCACGTCACTCGTGTGTAAAAAATCATGAAAATAAATTAATCGTGCAAAAAAATCATGTAAAAGTTCATGTGAAAATAGCTGAGACATAATATGTGTCCAAAAACATGTCAACATTGTGTAGAACTCAGTGACCCTTCTTGAGAGTCATTGAGGTTAGAAAACATTTGGTGTCATTACTCACTAGGACAGAAGGCAAGGGGACAAATTTAACTGAAATGTCCCCAACTCTGATGAGCCACTGGGTGCTTATTCAGTCTGATTCAGCCCATTATAATCAGCTCTTTTGTTTAGATGTTGGTGGGTTCCTCTGGCTGGGAGAGGCCTGGGCAGCTGATATCTGCCTCTCTATTGTACTGTTTGCACGAGGAGGCTGCCAGGATTACAACTTTATACTGGCGCAACCGTCACTCTTTCAGTCCCCCCTCCAAGGAGACGCTGGTATTTTTCCACTTGTGTGCCGTTGAGAGATTCAAATAAAGCGCTGCAGCGAGAGAGTGGAAAGAAAGGCTAGTAAGGGGATAATTATACACACTAGAGGCAAACGGGAAACGGCACTAACAGTTAGTGAATATACCAAGGATACTTGCACTTTTTAGCATCACTTCATGCAAAATATAATCAAAAATAATCAGACTCCACCCACATTCTGCAGACTAAACAAGTCTCGACAGAGGTCACATATCAGTCTGGAAATTGACTACATGAGAGTTGCTTCTGTTTACTTCAGAAGGAATCTGATTTACACTATTCTTTCTTATATCATTGTATGCAGCTAAGTGGTGCAAACACAACACAGGTTTATAAAAAAAATATATATCTTTGTTAAATATAGGTGTTGGCACCCTTTTAGTCAATACTTTGTGCTACCTCCCTTTGCCAAGATAACAGCTCTGAGTCTTCTCCTATAATGCCTGATGAGGTTGGAGAATACATGGCAAGGGATCTGAGACCATTCCTCCATACAGAATCCTTCAAATTTTGAGGTCCACGCTGGTGGACTCTACTCTTCAGTTCACCCCACAGGTTTTCTATGGATTTTAAGTCAGGGGACTGGGATGGCCATGGCAGGAACTTGATTTTGTGATCATTAAACCATTTTTGTGTTGATTTTGATGTATGTTTTGGATCATTGTCCTGCTGGAAGATCCAACAAATGACTAAGGCTGTGTCCGAAATAACGTACTGTGACAGAGTGTACTCCATTCGATGCAGTACCTACTGCACGGCCGTTGAAACAGCACGTACTAATCAGTGTGTGTGTAGTATGAATACAATCCCGGACATACTACATCCGCCATGTTGGCATTGTCATGTGAGCTTCGACGTCATCATTAACACAAAAATATTAATGGGACCACCAGATTAAAGCGACCACACTAACGGCAAAATGCACATCAGGAAGGTTAACTGAATTAGCAATTTAATGTGGGCTTGGCCAGCTTGGCCAGCTAAGGTATCATGGAGATCACAAAAAAGGTTCCAAATGCTGTGACAACTGTTTTCTTGTTTAAACCTTCAACAAGTTAACAATCTAGTCTGGTACTGTTAAACAAGTCTTCCGCAATGTTTTTTTCTGAGCTCGTCCGGACCAGTCCTGTTGCATTATGGGATTTTTTGACTAGCATAGTGTCCATCGGTTGCACACTGCAAAATCTTGCCGGAAGCAGTACGCCATTCGCGTATTTCTCACCTACTGTTTCTCGCCTACTGAGAATTCGGACATACTACCCCTCTGGCGTACTGCTTTTCGCCTACTGTTTTGTAGGGTAGTACACAATTTTGGCTGCAGCCTAAGGGAATTTGGCCTATGTGTTACCTCATATTTATACTCCTGTGAAACAGGAAGTCATGGTTGAACAATTTCCTGTTCCTGTTACTTTAGTACCCAGGTGTACTAAAAACATGTAAAATATCAATGCGAATATACTTCAAATATGTTTTTCTCATATGAATTCTGGGATCACATGAAGAGAGAGAAGCAACTGACACTGCCTAAATGCACAGAAGAACTGTGGTTAGTTATCCAAGATGTTTGGGCCGACCTACCTGCCGAGTTCCTTCAAAAACTGTGTGCAAGTGTACCTAGAAGAATGTTGGTGATTGATGCTGTTTTGAAGACAAAGGGTGGTCACACCAAATATTAATTTGATGTAGATTTTTCTTCTGTTCACTCACTTTGCATATTGTTAATTGATAAATATAAACTATTAACATGTCTATTTTTGAAAGCATTCTTACTTTACAGCATTTTTTCACACCTGCTTATAACTTTTGCACAGTACTGTGTATATATATATATCCCTGGATTATATTCCCTGGAAAGTGCACTACATTATGATCCTGAGTGCACCTGAAATCTGGTGTACAACTGACACCACTTCTGCATTACATTCTGTATCACAATATACAGTAAAGATGTCAGGATGGATACCAGAGCAGCCAACTTCATATAGCAATGTAAATAAAAGATGTTTTACAGCCACCAATGCCAGCAGGAACTTGTTATTGGTGTATTTAATATAGAAACTCTTTTGATACTTTTGTATTTTTGTGGTTTCACAATGCTAGGTAATTCATAACATTCAAATCTGATGCCAGGTCACAGTGATGTGTTTCTGATGCTCTCACTTCTGTCTGAATTCAGTCTGGTGTCTCCTTTACTGCTGCCCTACAAAGCGCTCTATATAGAGCAGTCTGTGTGGTAATTATACAACAGTTAGTTTCGGTCCACTAATTTGATTGGACGAGTGGTGTTCCAAGAGTGCTGATATTTAGTTTAATCGCACTGGGCTGTTGCACTGCTTATACCCCTTTGCTTGTCTGTGTTTGCAGCTTAAAATTCCAATTCTAGTCCCACTGAAACCGTTACTTAATGTACTGTTACTAATGTAACTTCGGATTTAAAATAGAAAAGCTTGTCAGATGAAGATGAAATGAAAGAAGGGAAGCCAATTTCACCAGATGCACCTTTAACATGAATGTATAAATCATTGCGAGCTAGCTAGGCAGCTAGGTGTTGGGCTATCAGTGAGTGTGGCTTCTTCAGGAATTATTTTAATTCACGGAGCAAAAATAAACAAATTATTTGGCCATATTGTGTCCGAAATGTCAGTTACTTGATAGTAATTTCTCATTTATAAAACTGTTGTGAAAATATTATTTATAAAACTGTCCCGTTCCATAAAACAGTCAACCTGATTACCTGTGACTCATAGCCGTACCAATATTTAGTTCAACCGCACTCTCGCTCATGCGATATTGCTAAAAATTTTGAATGAGTGAGTGAGGCAGCAATTTCTGACACAGCACCAGACAATGAGAAAACTGTCCTCTGGCATGTCCCCTATAGAGTCAAAGCGATTTTGTCTAGTATGTAACAGAAAAGAGGAATACAAATTACATAAATGACGTGTCATAGACTCAATATACATTATATATAATGACTCTTCTTATAGACCAATACACATAATGTTATATTACATCAAGCTCTGTGAAAGAAGTGAGGAAAAAACATTACAGATTAGTGTGACGTGACCTGTTACAACTCAAAAATTGATTATTTTCCTATAACAGACTGTCCCAAAGTGTTTTTCCCCCTCTTATACCAGAGCGATGTGCCAATACATTGTAAAAAAAAAAAGAAAAAAAAAAAAAAGAACAGTGTCATACTTTTTTATCGGTTTATACAAGGGTGAGTCACATGGAAACCTTTTTCAATATTACACTGATTATTGCAAATAGGTGTCACAAAAGTGTATCATTTTTCAACACAACCTCCATTTCGTTCACTGCAAGTGTTCCAGTGCTTAACCAGGGTCTGGATTCCTCTAGAACAAATTTGATTCAATTCTAATTGTATGTTGCTCTTTTAATGTTTTCATGTGCCTCACCCTTGCAGTCACATTTAAAGTCATGGAACAGTCATGAAACGTTGGCTCCTGCTATCCCTCACATTATATCAGATATAATAGTCATCCCCTCACCTGTCTCTGTTCTTTCTCTTTAAGTTAGCAAGACAAAAAAAAAAGACAAAAAAAAAACCTCCAACAAAAACAAAAAAACAAACAAAAAAACAAAAAAACAAACGACAGAAATGACAAAGTCCACTGTCCTGAAGACTCTCCTGTGGTCTAAGACTTACTAAAGTCTTACTTTAGTGACACTGGATCAAGGATTCAAAGGATCCAGTGGAACCTTGAGGGACTCCTTTCATAAATGTTATATAACCTTGTTATAAAAAGGTTAATGATTACACTTTTAATGTATTATTATTATTATTATTATTATTATTATTATTATTATTATTATTATTATTATTATTATTATTATTATTATGTTGAGCATCTGCATCAGAAAGTGGCACTAGTCCCAGAGCTTTACAGCACTGTGAAAAAGTATTTCTTCTATTTTTGTGAATCTCATTCTACTAATAGTTTCAAAATACAACATAAAACAAAGGCAACCTGAGTAAACACACAATAAAGTTTTTATTTATTTATTTATTTTTAATTGAAGCAAAAAAAAAAAAAAAAAGTTATCCAACACCTATCACCAATGTGAAAAACTAATTGCCCTCTTAAACTTAAAATCTGGTTGTGCCACCTTTAGCAGCAATAACTGCAACCAAATGCTTCCAATAACTGGAGTCTTTCATTTACTTCTTGGACTAGGATTTACTCCTATGCTTTGGATCATTGTCTTGCTGCATAATCCACTTGCGCTTGAGTTTCAACTTACAGACTGAAGAACGGACATTCTCCTTTAGGATTTTCTGGTAAAGAGCAGAATTCATGTTTCCCTCAATTATTGCAAGTTGCCCAGGCCCTGAAGCAGCAAAGCATCCCCACACCATCACACTGCCACCACCATGTTTGACCGTAGGTATGATGTTCTTTTTGTGGAATTCTGTGTTTGGTTTTTGCTAGATGTAACGGGACCCCTGTCTTCCAAACAGTTCCACTTTTGATTCCTCAGTCCACAGAACATTCTCCCAAAAGGTTTGAGGATCATCAAGGTGCGTTTTGGCAAAATTCAAATGAGCTTTAATGTTCTTCTGGGTTAGCAGTGGTTTTTGCCTCATCACTCTTCCATGGATGCCATTTTTGCCCAGTGTCTTTCTGATAGTGGAGTGATGAACAGTGGCCTTTATTGATGCAAGAGAGGCCTGTAGGTCCTTTGATGTTGTCCTTGACTCTTTTGTCACTTGCTGGATGAGTAGTCGCTGTGCTCTTGAAGGAATTTTGGAAGGTCTGCCACTTCTGGGAAGGTTCACTACTGTGCTGAGTTTTTCCATTTGGAGATAATGGCTCTCACTGTGGTTCTTTGGAGTCCCAGAACCTTTGAAATAGCTTTGTAACCCTTCCCAGACTAATGTATTTCAATAATCTTCTTCCTCATAAATTCTGGAATTTCTTTCAGCGTGACTGGGTATAGACCTTTTAACCAATGCTGCTGAAAAAGTTCTATTTAAGTGTTGATTTGATTGAACAGGGTTTGCAGTAATCAGGCCTGGTTGTGTCTAGTCCAGCTGAACCCCATTATGAATGCAGTTTCATAGATTTGGGGAATTAGTAACTACAGGGGCAAATACATTTTCACACAGGCCCAGTTGGTATTGGATAACTTTTCTGCTGCAATAAATAACATTATCATTTAAAAACTGTATTTTTGTTTACTCAGGTTGCCTTTGTTTTATCATAGATTTAGTTTTCATTTCTCAAACAATTTAGTATGAAATATACACAAAAACAGAAGAAATCAGGATGGGGCAAATACTTTTTAACAGCACTGCATGTATTAGGAGGTGTTTATGATGTTCAGAATCATGTTATGTAGGTCTTGCTCAGAATTATTGCTCCATCTCATATACAAATGAGGTACATCCAAGAGAACCCCTTTTTCATTTATGAGTCTGTATATAATTTAAAACTAATGGATGTTGGGGAGACTTTGTGCACAATTTCTGTAAATTGTTTTAATGGTAATCTAATGGTATACACTACATTAAATTTTAAATATTATCACATGACCATAACACAGATTTATTTATTTATTTTTGGAGTGGTGAGGTGGAGTCTTTGCCACTCTTCTGTTCTATTTCCATGAAGTGTGAGGGAGACCATTCTTAAGGAGAGTAACAATAGGGAATGATGTATTTTATATAATGCAGCATGTACAGAACATGTGAATGTGTGTCATGCCTGGCAGGGTGGGGGAGGGGAATATTTCTTCTAAGGGAGGAAGAGAGGCTACATATTACATAACACTGTGATGTCACTCAGTATGATGTCACCCAATGAGCCAAATGAACAAAGTGCTGAAGCCTCTATGTTAAATCTGCTTCCTCAGCTGAGTTTAGGAATTTAGGTGCTGCATGTGATTCACAATTGCAGGAGCTTCAGATGGGAACTATCATGCATTACAGCCTGCAAGTGGGTCATGTGAGTGTACCATGAGTATTTGCAAATGACCCACTTTGTTCCTTCAATATCCACAGTGCTCTTTTTGGTGCAAAATGGACACAGAGTGTATTAATGTTTCAAGAACGGATTTTGTCTGTTTGTATTAACTCAACAGCCAGCACAATATTCCCAGTGCATTGTTAGAGATTATTCGGAATACAGTAATCAAATCTTCTGGTCTAATCTTCAGATCTAAAAAGAAGACCACACTGCAGACTGAGTGACATCACGTCTCATTGTTATAGCTCACATGACCTGACATGTGCACTAGCATACAAAGCTAGACCCTGAATTCATTCTCACTCTAGGTGTTACACACAAACCCCTGTCCAAGGCTAGACATCAAACACTGTTTCACAAGATACTGTATCAAACTATGATGCCAGCTTCACACATCTGATTGTACTGCGAAATATTCACACCTGTGAATAACAGATTTGTTGACAGTAATACTTAACAAAAATGAACACATATGAATATGAATGTAAATGCTGCTACATATGAATTTGCTGCTACAAACCTGGATTGTTAGATGCAAATAATGACGTTTGACAAGAGAATCTGCACTGCACAAGACCGTAGCTTTGTTTAAATGCTCCTTATTTTAAACAGATGACTTAATGATCTGGCACCGCAGGAAAACATTACGTCTGTTGGAGAGAGTACTAGACTCAGCAAGGAATCTCTCCATCTATGCTTTTTTCCTGTGTCTTTGAATATGCAGTAGTGACCCCAGGGGGGTTAATCAGCCTGTACCATCTGCTCCCCTCTACTGGGATTGTCTGCCATTACTAAATCTAGGAAAAAACAATACCAGTTCCGTCAGATACGTGGCAATGCTTCTTAAATAATACAGTAAAACCATATGCCTATTTTAGACATGTTTTAGACCAAACTTCTCCAGTAATTTACATTCAGGGGAATGCTTTAAATGAGTTTAAAATTTTATCTACTGAACTCATGTGTGCTACCACTTGAATATATGCACAAATGTGAGCTTACTGTGGCACAGATAAAGATAACAACAGCCAGAAGACATTGTTAAACAATCAGCAAATTAAGGAGTGCACCAAAGTCTAACACCATGAATGCCAAGAAGAACCCGAGGTTTGCCCAATATTGAAATGTTGTTGCATGCAGCTCCAAAGTGGTGCAATAGAAAAGTGTTCACGCTTTGGCATTGTCAGGATTTGAACTTCCGATCTCCTGACGATGCCACAGCCACCTGTGGCCGGGAGCCAAGTAAACAAAATTGGCTTTGCATTCAGGGTGGGAGGGGTGTAATTCCCCCCCCCCCCCCCCCTCTCTCTCTCTCTCTGGCTGTCTGTCTGTCTCTCTCTTTCTCTCTCTCCCCCGAAACTAGTCAATGATGGGCGTCTGTGAGCTTATGTATGCTGAAAAGGGCATATAGCACTTTCCTCTGAATGTGTGACACTATTCTGTGATGCAGCATGAGCAGCAATTCAAGATACAGTGGCTGGCTTAACGTGTCTCCAAGGAAGCATGTGTTAGCCTTCACCCTCCCTGGTGAGTAGTTGTTGTATGATTGGGAAGATCTGGCTGGTGGGTGGGAATTGGCAGGTCCAAAATTACGGAGAAAAAAAAAGTTGGGGGTGGGGGCAATTGGTTGCAAGAGCATGGAGCACAGAAAAAAATTAACATGAAGTGATGATTACAATATCCCTTGCTCGAATTATATAACAGAACGTAGATCTGCATTTCTAACTCAACCATTCTACAGTGCTGTGAAAAAGTATTTGCCCCATCCTGATTTCTTCTGTTTTTGTGTATATTGCATACTAAATTGTTTCAGAAATTAAAGCAAAATCTAAGATAAAACAAAGGCAACCTGAGTAAACACAAAATACAGTTTTTAAATGATAATGTTATTTACTGAAGCAGAAAAATTATCCAATACCAACTGGGCCTGTGTGAAAATGTATTTGCCCCCATAGTTACTAATTCCCCAAATCTATGAAACTGCATTCATAATGGGGTTCAGCTGGACTAGACACAACCAGGCCTGATGACTGCAAACCCTGTTCAATCAAATCAACACTTAAATAGAACTTTTACAAACGGCATGAAGTTGGTTAAAAGGTCTTATCCAGTAACACACTGTGCCAAAATTGAAAGAAATTCCAGAAATAATGAGAAAGGAGATGATTGAAATACATCAGTCTGGGAAGGGTTACAAAGCTATTTCAAATGCTCTGGAATGCCAAAGGACCACAGTGAGAGACATTATCTCCAAATGGAAAAACTCAGCACAGAAGTGAACCTTCCCAGAATCCGACCTTCAAAATTCCTTCAAAAGCACAGAAACTACTCATCCAGCAAGTCACAAAAGAGCCAAGGACAACATCAAAGGACCTACAGGCCTCTCTTGCATCAAAGGTCACTGTTCATGACTCCACTATCAGAAAGACACTGGGAAAAAATGGCATCCATGAAAGTGTGGTGAGGTGAAAGCCACTGCTAACCCAGAAGAACATTAAGGCTTGTCTGAATTTTACCAAAACACACCTTGATGATCCTCAAATATTTTGGGAGAATGTTCTTTGGACTGATGAGTCAAAAGTGGAACTGTTTGGAAGACAGGGGTCCCGTTACATCTGGTGTAAACCAAACACAGAATTCCACAAAAAGAACTTCATACCTATGGTCAAGCATGGTGGTGGCAGTGTGATGGTGTGGGGATGCTTTGCTGCTTCAGGGCCTGGGCAACTTTCAATAATTGAGGGAAACATGAATTCTGCTCTCTATCAGAAAATCCTAAAGGAGAATGTCCATTCTTCAGTCTTTAAGTTGAAACTCGAGCGCAACTGGATTATGCAGCAAGACAATGATCCAAAGCATAGGAGTAAATCCTAGTCCAAGAAGTAAGTGAAAGACTGATCTCCAGTTATTGGAAGCGTTTGGTTGCAGTTATTGCTGCTAAAGGTGGCACAACCAGATTTTAAGTTTAAGAGGGCAATTAGTTTTTCACATTGGTGATAGGTGTTGGATAACTTTTTTTGCTTCAATAAAAAAAATTATAAATAAAAACTGTATTGTATGTTTACTCAGGTTACCTTTGTTTTATGTTGTATTTTGTTTAAAGATCTAAAACTATTTAGTATGAGACATACACAAAATAAAATAGAAATAAAATGTAAGTCACTCTGGATAAGGGTGTCTGCCAAATGCCATAAATGTAAATGTAAATGTATATTTGTGAGACATGAGAAACAGTTCTTTTAGAAATATGTGATAGCGCAAAACACAATCCACCATTTCTTGTGAACTGTATCAATCACAGACCGTATATATTACCGTATCTCTCTCTCTCTCTCTCTCTCTCTCTATATATATATATATATATATATATATATATATATACATGCACACAAATTCTATATAAAATTTATTCTATATTACATGGTTTATATAGAATATATAAACCATGTATGTGTTCTGGCAATGTTTTAATAGATTATAAAGTTGTTTATACTTTGCAGCCACTGTTTAGTTAATTTAATTGATTATTAGTTCACAACAGTTTCATGCAATTGGTCTCAGTGTAATATGGGTGTATTTGAAGTTCAAGTTGCATGTACAAGTCAAAAGAATAATATAAATGTATACTCACTGGCCACTGTAATTGTAACACCTGTATACCTGCTTATACAGGTGAACATTAATCGAAGCTCGAAATTCTGCAATATTCTCAGGAGCTTGAAATTTTTCAAAACTACCGTGGAATTTCCGCAGATTTGGACCAAGACGGATCATGTGATATCATCACAAAGCACCATGTGACATCATCACAATGCGCATTCAGCCTCTTTGATTCACATGTCGAACATGAGTACAGCAAAAAAGGTCTCATTTACCAACAAACATCACTTCAAAAGACAATTTCTTGCAACTGTAATTTCGCCAATTCAAGTAGTTTTCCTCAAAAAAAGCACAAACAACTCTGCAAATGGCATCACAAATTTTGAAAAAAGCCACCGCAAAATCAAGTGCAACAATCCTCAAACAAAAAAGCCTCGAAATCCTATATTGAGATGAATATGCATGATTGTTCCGCTGCCACATGATTGGTTGATTGTATAATTGCATGAATGAGTGGGGAGGGGGGTTGTTTGTGGGTGTTCCTATTAAAGTGTCCAGTGAGTGTATATAGGCTTTGAACAATTACCACATACACAGGGTTTTATTTATTTATTTATTACATTGATTTTTTTTTTTTTTTTTTTTTAAATCACAGATGTATTCATTACATTTGACCTTTCTGTAATGTAACAACATGCATTAGAGGTCATGTACTGGGTAAGAAATATTTTTAATTTTTAAGCAAGCATTGCAAGCTCTATCATTTAAAAAATATGGGTTTACCATAAACAAGAGATACGGAATCCTTACCTCAATTTGCCAAAGCTAAACCGTGAATTCATTGTACATTCTAGTCAGCGACAAAGATGCACTAACTACATATCCCAAAATTCTCCAAAACCGACTTGCGTTGTTCAAGTGTCCAGTTCAACCAATCACGATTAGATTCACATGTGACGTCACCCGCTGTGGTCCTTTTTTGCGCGAGCGCGCGGTACTGATGCAGAGCGGAGCTTCAGCGCCTGAGGAGTTAGACTGGGAGTGCTTTTCATATAGCATCCGAGGTGGGTGTGTTATTCAGTTCTCTTGTTGCTTTGTTGTGTGTATTTGTTGCCATTATTAAAAAAAACAAACAAACAAACAAACAAAAAAACCCGTTGTTAAGTCTGTTGCATTAGAAGTGTTTCTATAAATTCTTAAAATGTGAATTTGTAGACTATTTAAAAAAATAAGCGTTAGAAGCAGACAATAGGCATGAACGCAACATCGCATATAGTAGTCCAGTAATGAGAGCTGGCTTGGTAATTGCTTAGCTAGTTAAAAACTTATTTCATTATCGAGCTCGCTAGTTAAATGAAGTTATTAATTCAGTAGGTGGGCTATAGATTATTTTTACCTTGATGTTGCAGGTTGCCGGCAGCGAAATCCACAGGTATGAATTACCAGTGCATAATAGCTCGCTCATTTATTAGAGGAATTTGTGAAAATGATCTGAAATGATAATAGGTTTTGACGTGTTTGGTTTGGGGTCAGTGAGTCTTTCATAGCTGGCCACGTTTTCAAAAAAATAAATAAATAAATAAAAAAAATTAAAAATAAAATAGGCTCGTCTGCTGAGTCTCTGGAAAGGGAACAAATGTTGCTTTCACACGATGAGATGAGAATAATAATCGATCCGACACTGATTTGATGATTTATCGAGCTATTTATGTGATGTCTCGAGCCATAACTTGAAGAAATATGCTCAGTACCACATGTAAGTCAACACTGCCTTTGTCTCTGCAGCCTTTCATTCAACACAGTGATTGTTCTCAGATTATATGGTAATGGGAAGCCATTAATAACTGTTTTAAACCAAGTGTAAGCTATATCTTACGAGTTTATTTTATACACATCGACATTTGGAATTCGCAATGCAATTTTACACGCAACAACATCCAGAGATATTGGGTGTGACAGCTTCGGTCATACCACGTGACCCGTTATTTATCCGTAGCCTACTGATTATGAAACTCATTACTCACTATGTTGTGCATGATGCATTGATCAGTTTTGCTGCAATCGTAGAATTGGAGAAATGCAAACAAACCGTGCAATTTCTGTCACACACACACACACACACACACACACACACACACACACACACACACTGATATGCTCGTGTGTGTCGTCTTTGCTCAGATCGTCTATTCATTTAAAAATAATAGCTATTGTGAATCCGTCACACACTGATTCCCAATGCTCGTTCAGGGTTTTATATAAGGTCCAGTGTGATCTTCACTCGGTCATGCTGATCGAGTGCACTTGGACATGTGTGAAATTGACTGGAGGAAAACGCCACCGTCGCCTTTGTTCGTTACAGACACAAAATCTCCTTTGTTTCCGTCCTTGAGCTGCCGCCCAGTTCACCTAACCCCGCTTAACAGGCTGGATGTTTATGAACTGCAAATCGGTGTCAATGAGTTCAATCCGACATCTCTTATTTTAGCTAATACTCAATATATTTAATGCCTCCTCTCAGTGCCGTTTGTAATCGTAAGCGCTTCAGGTAATGGGGTGTCCAGCTTTACTTCATTGCTCGTCTCTCCCAGAACAGAAGGACAATTTTAATTTCAAGCGACAAAACAGACCAATTTTGTGTGGTTTTTTTTGTCTTTCTTGACTGCCAGATATATCACTCAACATACCCAATATCTGTAAACAGAACATCTGTGTTTGGTATAGAAACTGAAAAGGATGCTGATCAGGAGCCACCACTCCCAAATCCCACTGACTCTGGTAGCCAAGGGACAATACCACAGAAATTCACATGTATTTGCATACACACACACACACACACACACACACACACACACACACACACACACACACACACACACACACACACACACACACACACAATATTGTGAATTTCTTATATAGTATTCCAGCATGCTACGAGACAGAAATAGACAATAGAAAGAACACAGTGCAATGCAGGTCCAAGCTGTATTGCTGTATTGCTGTATAACAGCCTCTGACTTTACATCTGAAGCATTGTTATAATAATAGAGCATTGAGGAGAACATGCTGCTTGGGTAGGCGATACTGTCAGACCACTGTTGTTTACAGGAGAACAGGGCTGTCAAAGAACATGCTGTTCATCTGTCACAGACTGGTGGTTTGGGTTATACAGTGAGAAAGAAGTGGGCTTTCTATCATGCAAGATGATGTTGTTGATGATGATGATATAATTTTTTATTTGCATGTATTCTGTAGGTATTTAAAACCCTCAAGTTTAAGAGTGCAATGGCGTCCTCTGGAGGTAATCTGGAAAACAAACACAGATATGCTCTTCTACACAGCATATTTTACTCCATCTTAATGAAGTCACTGTCCACATGGGACATCATATTGTATAGTTATTATCGGTGTTTTATTATTCACAGATATTCATGTTAAGGAGCTGGACAAGCGTGCTTCTGGACAAGCATTCGAGGTCATTCTGAGCCCCTCGGCACCAGATGCCAAGGGAGAATTCCCTCTGTCCACCCCAAAAAAGAAGGAGGTGTCTTTGGATGAGATCCAAAAGAAACTGGACGCAGCAGAGGAGAGACGTAAAGTAATAACATGATTGTAAATACACAGTTATTTTTGCATAAACACATATTTATGTGTTGCAGGAGAGAGTGTTTTAATTAGTCTAATATTAGTCACATACAAATTTTCATATAATGTCTTCCTGAATAGTATACTCTGTATAACCCTTAAGGGCTCTTTTCTTATCCTTCTTGCCCCACTTTGCTAGCTAGTTTGAACATATGATGTAGTGATTATGATTATTTAAAAAAAAATCTCTTCAGAATCATGAGGCAGAGGTCCTGAAGCACTTGGCTGAAAAGCGAGAACATGAGAAGGAGGTTCTCCAGAAAGCAATGGAGGAGAACAACAACTTCAGCAAGATGGCAGAAGAGAAACTCAACCAGAAAATGGAAGCAAACAAAGAAAACCGTACAAAACAGATGGCAGCAATGAATGAGAAATTTAAGGAGAAGGTAAGCTTTCATGTTGAAAATCTTTCATTTATAAGTCGCAAAGTTTGGAATGAATCCTATTAATCATATTGTCTTTTTAAATAATATTTCATTTTAGGACAAGAAAATTGAAGAAGTCCGAAAGAACAAAGAAACAAAAGATGGGGGCGAGGCTGAAGAGAACTGAGGGTTTTTTCTTTCTTCTTTTGTGCTACTCGGTTTTAGGGATGGTATTTTTTTTGTTGTTTTTTTTGTTTTTTTACTTATCCAAAGATTTATTTTTGCTCCATTATATGGCCAGTATTATGTGTTTGTTTTGACACTTTTTAGCTAAAGGTTATGGGAGAAGCAGGTGCATAATTATCTTTTTATCTTCCCGTGCTCAGACCTACTTTATATCTCCATCACCTGTAGAGTTGTCTACTTGCAGCTTTTGGCCTGTTAAATAAGCAGTCTTTTATCCTACTGGGAAGCATGTCTGTGTTACACATAGGTCTCTGGCTTTGTTTATTGCATTGTGCAAGTTGACCTGTACCTGTGTATGTCAAAACTGCAGTTCTTTGAGCTTAATAAAGGTGCACAGTTGTTATGTTTTAGCATTTAACAGTTTTAGATCTGCCCTTTTTGAAGATGTTCATTTATGAACAAATAATATCTGTCTGCTTGTCTGTGCAACTCTTTTTCCATCTGGTTAACAAGCACATTCCTGCATTTTACCTTGTCATTGGTAAACTTGTTAATATTTGTGGAGAAACACAGATCCGTACTAATATCACACTGCAGACAAATATGTGCATTGACAATATGGTCTGTATTTGATATTCATAAACACAGTTTCTATATTGGATATATTTTATCTCTAAAGAGGGGAACCAAAAAAAGAGCATTCACTTATACATGTGTGAACATTTCCAGTAATGTTGGGCAGTGAGATCTAGTCTGTTTTGTATGTGTTGCTGAAAGAGTAAGAACAAAAGTAGTCACCAGAGGAACTGTACATCTAAAAGGCTGTCATTTTTTTGCATGTTGCAGTGTTTTTCCTCATCTGTTTATCTGGTAAAGTACACTAGCTAGAACATTCTCCAGTAATTCAGCCCGTAGCGATAGCTTTCCTACTCGAGGGTGTGGAGAACGGTGGCCTGCTGTCGGATGATATTACTAAATTATTCGGACAATATGACCTGTATTTGATATCCCTAAACACATTTTCTATATTGGAATGCACTTTATCTCTAAAGAGGGGAACCAAAAAAGAGCATTCACTTAACCGTATGAACATTTCCAGCAATGTTAGGCAGTAAGGTCTAGTCCGTTTTGTATGTGTTGACACCTAGTGGCCCACTTGAAGGCACAGCACTTTTTCATTCTTGAAATTTTTTTCTAAGAGGTTGCTGGGGAAGACGTGATCTGCAACTGAAATATCAACTGAATGAGGGTTTTTGATTAGCTTATACCCATGCAAAGCAAATCTGAGCCCAATTGACTCTCTTAAATAAAATAAGTTGTATGTTTCCACAATGTAAATACACTTTCATTTTTAAATACCATGCAATGAATTGTTTTTTTTTTTTTTTACATTTGTTTTTATAAACTGCTCCCAAAATTCCAAATCCAAATTCCAACACAATTAATCTTTACCTTGAATCTCCTGTTATGACTACAAAAATATTAATAAGGTTTTACTTTCACTTAGGCCTTTTTGTCTAAGTAGGACGATTTTTCAATTTAGTAACATAAAATGGCTTACTCCTTTTGCAATTTCATGTACTCCTTTCTAGCACCGTCCGTTTTCAGCATGAAGAATTAAAAATGATTTTGTCTGTGCTTGAAGTGTAAGTGTGGTTATTCAAATGTGGTGACATTTTTGTTTCTGAACAGATACTTAGTTCTGCTATTGATTTCAGTAATTTCCTCTTGCGAGATAAAGTCTTCTTCTGGCCTCAGTAAAAAAGGACCAAGTCGCACTAGACATTTGTGGTCATTCAAATGATGTTATATTATCAATAGCTTTTAGCCATAACCACAAAATCTGTCCACTTATGTCAAAACAACCTCAAAGTTAATATGGCTTAAGATCCCATGAATTCCTATCATAAATGGCACAGTTACAGTGCGAATATAAAGTGAAGAAATGCTTAATGGACCTGCTGTCTAAATTTATGATGAAGAAGCTCTATTCACACACAGAGGCCTACAAAGCCACATTGTTAACATCACTCGCCTCCGTGTGGGTAAAGAGAGGACATGTACACACTAGTCTCTAACTAAAAGGGACAAAATACACATTAGAAACACCGTCTCTTATTCCAGGCCTACAAAAAGCAAATGTTTATTTAAAAATAAGAACCTTATAGAAAACTGTCTGCATTTGAGCAAAAACAAATACAAAACAAAACAAGTAATCAAACACTTATGAATGGGTAACTAATACTGGTATACAGACATCCACTATCACTATAGGTCTATTCTGCATGTCACATACAAGTTAGACTGTGACACATTTCGCAGTATCGTGGCCACACCTTAGTATTTCGTTCGCGAATTCATATCATAGTTGACCCACGACACGTTTTAACGTTAATAAATGTCTTCCGCACTGAATCATATATTTTGTTTAGCTTGCTGTTGAGGCGACGTTATTAGGAAGTGGGTGGGTCCGTTTCACCCTCTACATACATGGTAACCTAGTCCTAAAGGCTGCAGTCTATTAATCTTCTCTCCCATTGGTGGATTATCAAAAGAACACGGCGTGTTAGTCACAGCGCGCTGATCTGATTGGCTGAGCCGCTTGTCTTTCTTTTGGTCTGTACAGCTCGGCTGTCTGGTTCTGCAGGGCGCTGACAGGAGCCTCACCCGCTGGAAAATTTTAGCTTTCATCATGTATATGTTTCAGGTCTTCTCAAGAGCGCATAAAAGGTCGTGCATAAATCCGTTTTCGCTGATTGGCTCTTGAAAAGGTAAGTTACCATCCATACCGACGAGTATTAGGCGGAGAAAATGCCTAATGTTAATTATCCATATTTTCTCTTAGAAAGATGGTGCGCCTTTTAATTTTTCTTTTAATTATCTATGCTTAATTTGTTTTACGTAGCCAGATATCGCCTGATAAACAGTAAACAACAAACGGAATTGTCACCAGAGGAACTGCACATCTAAAAGGCTGTCATTTTTTGCCCTCATCTGTTTATCCGTTAAAGCACATTAGCTAGAACATTCTCCAGTAATTCAGCCTGTAGCTTTAGCTTTTCTGCTTGAGGGTGTGGAGGACGTTGGCCTGCTGTCAGATGCCATCAGTAAACTATTCAGAGGGCTTTACTCACTGTCTTTAGTCCTCATTGTGTGAGATTTTTTAACCTTACAGCTAATCCACAAACACTTCTCTACTGCCTTTGTCCCTTTAACAGGCAAGTTTCTCCACATGAAGACATTTTAGTGCCAGTTCGTGAAGTCCAAAGAATTTACACACTTGATATAAATTAGATATTTACCTTCCTTCAATGACTGCACAATGTTCTACATAATTGTCTAATGTTATTAATTTACTAGTTTCTACATTGTATCAGCTATGTCTGTCCCGATTGGAAGTATCAGCATAAAATTTTATAGGTTTATTCAGTAAATCTGTATTTTCAGACAGATTTTGCTGTAACAGACAGAAATCGGATCTTAAAAGAATTCTTGGGTTGTGAGTTGAGCTTGGGAGGCGATTTGGTGCAGTTGCAAGCAAAGACAGCAGCCGGCAACATAGTTCTGGCAGGGTCACAAGTTTATGTTTAAAATCTGAGTGTGAGCACTGTTGCAACACTTATCTGAAAGCCATGAATAAGAGGGCAACAACTGAAACATTAGGCGAAACATAGATAACAACACACACTGAACAAAAATATAAACACAACACTTTTGTTTTTGCCCCCATTTTTCATGAGCTGAACTCAAAGATCTAAGACTTTTTCTATGTACACAAAAGGCCTATTTCTCTCAAATATTGTTCACAGATCTGTCTAAATCTGTGTTAGTGAGCACTTCTCCTTTGCCGAGATAATCCATCCACCTCACAGGTGTGGCATATTAAGATGCTGATTAGACAGCATGATTATTGCACAGGTGTACCTTAGGCTGGCCACAATAAAAGGCCACTCTAAAATGTGCAGTTTTATCACACAATGCCACAGATGTCACAAGTTTTGAGGGAGCGTGTAGTCGGCATGCTGACTGCAGGAATGTCCACCAGAGCTGTTGCCCGTGAATTGAATGTTCATTTCTCTACCATAAGCCGTCTCCAAAGGCGTTTCAGAGAATTTGGCAGTACATCCAACCGGCCTCACAACCGCAGACCACGTGTAACCACACCAGCCCAGGACCTCCACATCCAGCATCTTCACCTCCAAGATCGTCTGAGACCAGCCACCCGGACAGCTGCTGCAACAATCGATTTGCATAACCAAAGAATTTCTGCACAAACTGTCAGAAACCGTCTCAGGGAAGCTCATCTGCATGCTCGTTGTTCTCATCGGGGTCTCAACCTGACTGCAGTTCGTCGTCATAACCGACTTGAGTGGGCAAATACTCACATTCGATGGCGTCTGGCACTTTGGAGAGGTGTTCTCTTTACGGATGAATCCCGGTTTTCACTGTGCAGGGCAGATGGCAGACAGCGTGTGTGGTGTCGTGTGGGTGAGCGGTTTGCTGATGTCAACGTTGTGGATCGAGTGGCCCATGGTGGCGGTGGGGTTATGGTATGGGCAGGCGTATGTTATGGACAACGAACACGGGTGCATTTTATTGATGGCATTTTGAATGCACAGAGATACCGTGACGAGATCCTGAGGCCCATTGTTGTGCCGTTCATCCACGACCATCACCTCATGTTGCAGCATGATAATGCACGGCCCCATGTTGCAAGGATCTGTACACAATTCCTGGAAGCTGAAAACATCCCAGTTCTTGTATGGCCAGCATACTCACCGGACATGTCACCCACTGAGCATGTTTGGGATGCTCTGGATCGGCGTATACGTCAGTGTGTTCCAGTTCCTGCCAATATCCAGCAACTTCGCACAGCCATTGAAGAGGAGTGGACCAACATTCCACAGGCCACAATCAACAACCTGATCAACTCTATGCGAAGGAGATGTGTTGCACTGCGTGAGGCAAATGGTGGTCATACCAGATACTGACTGGTTTTTGCCAGATGATATTAATGATACAGTGCTTTTGGGAACCTGAACGCAGTTAACCCAAGTAATTTAGGAAGCTGGAAAATAACTTACCAGCTGGGAAAGATGATCTACCAGTTTGACCAGCACGGCCTGCCTTTTGGCAGCTGGTAACTGGTCAGCAGGGTAGCCAGATGTTTACAGGTGTAAATGTCTCTGTCTTCCCAAGCTACAATTGACAATAAACGCCCCTCTTAATACATTAAGACATAATGAATACGGTCCATGACTGCCTATGTTGAAGCTTTAAGGAGGAAAAACACATACAAAATTGCAGTTTGTGATTAGAGAGCAATCTTTTGCATAGAACAACAGGAAATGAGGAACACCACAGGATGCGGTGGTCACTTGTTAAGGGCTGATTTGCATATTATATAGTACAGCAAACAGATTTTATCTGAACTAAATCTGCATTGGAACACAAGTGTACATAGTTAAAATCTAATCAGAATACAATCCAAATACAAGACCAGATCTAAACATCCTCACTAGCATCCACATTTCTAAATCTGTTAAAAGTGCTATACAAATAAAATTAATTAAATCGAACACTGGTCAGTACTTTGAAGACAAAAAGAACATGAATGATCATTCACCATGATGTTTTTTTGCTTTTACATACTACAGGTCCCAGAGTGTTCAGCTTCATTCACCTTCACCATGGCGACTGTGGTGATGGAGCAGATTGGCCGTTTGTTTATAAACGTGCAGCAACTGCGTCAGATCCCCCAGCTGCTCGAGTCTGCCTTTCCCACACTGCCATGCACTGTGAGCATCAGCGATGTGCCTCGCGTCTTCAGGGAGTCACACATCCTCACAGGCTACCGCCCACCTGACCACAGCTGGCGCTATTACTTCCTCTCACTCTTCCAGCGGCATAACGAGACGATAAATGTGTGGACGCACTTGCTAGCCTCTCTTGTCATACTCGTCAAGTTCCAGGAAGTGTCAGAGACTGTGGACTTCCTGCGTGACTCGCATGCGCAGCCGCTCTTCATCGGTCTACTGACTGCGTTCATCTATCTTGCCTGCAGCACTCTCGCCCACCTGCTCTCTGCCAAGTCTGAGCTCTCCAATTACACTTTCTACTTCCTGGACTATGTGGGTGTAGCTGTGTACCAGTATGGCAGCGCCCTGGTGCATTTCTACTATGTGGTAGAAGAAACATGGCATGCTTATATTCGAGGCTTCTTCTTGCCCACTGCTGCTTTTATGGCATGGCTCTCGTGCGCTGGTTGCTGCTATGGCAAGTATGCCAGTCGCCGCCTGCCCAGGTTCGGCCACAAGTTCTGTCAGATGGTGCCCTCAGCCCTGGCCTACTGCTTAGATATCAGCCCGGTTGTGCATCGCATTTACACGTGCTACAGTTCACAGCAGGGTTGCACCGACCCAGCTGTAACTTTCCACTTTTATCAGATCCTCTTCTTTCTGGTCAGTGCCTTCTTCTTCTCTTACCCTCATCCAGAGTGCTGGTTCCCTGGGCGCTGCGACTTTATTGGCCAGGGCCACCAGATCTTTCATCTGTTTCTCGTGTTGTGCACGCTGATGCAGATTGAGGCTGTGCGCTTGGACTACACTGAGCGAAGGCCCTTGTACGAGCGCCTGCACGGTGACTTGGCTCATGACGCTGCGGCTCTCTTCGTCTTCACAACGTGCTGCAGTGCCCTCACCGCCTTCTACGTGCGGAAACAAGTGAAAGCCTACCTTGAAGAAAAACAAGAATAACCCGCCACCATTGAAAAGTAGGAGTGAGGAGACTTGGGAAGGCAAGAATTGTGTGGGAGACCTTGAGCAAATGATCACACTGGTATACTAAGTATATTGAGGTTACGGACCAGATCATTTAATCCCATTTTTGGAGGTGGGGAAGGGAATTGGAGTGTGAGCCTTGTATTTGCTTGTTGGACTACCAAAATGTATTTTTAGTCAGTGATGTACTGTTCACAACATGTATAGTTTAAAACACACATGAAGACAGGAAACTAAATGAAATGAGTAGAGATTTTACTCTACTCTAAAGGCTTCTGAAAGTCCAGTCGCATGAATGTGTGATCTGTTTTGTGGGTACAAAGGCACTGTGGACTGAATTGCAAAAATGTTGATGAACTAAAATTCTGACCTCAGCTCAGATGGCGTACTATGCATATTTTATTGTCAGTAATGTGTTCACATTGTGAGATGTAGTGAACTATTAATAACCTGATGATGGACTAAAACCTCTAAAAAATGTGTGATAACATTTTGCACTTAATGGTCGCATCACAAAGCCAGCAGGGGGTGCTGTAGTTTATGTTTTACTGAAAAGCAGCCGTAATTGAGAATGCCACTAGACACAAATTTAAACAAGACATTTTTTTTTTGTTAAAATGTTTTTTCCTTTTGCTGTTCTGGTGTGGTTCAATGATGTCAGGTATTGCATGGTAAAAGCAGCCGTTATTGCCACATATACAAGTGCCGTACAATAAAATTCTTTCTTTTTTTGCCAGGAAGCTGGGGGCAGAGCACAGGATCAGTCATTGAAGCAGGCAGAGTTAAAGGCCTTGCTCAAGGGCCAGCAGTGGCAGCTTGCCAGCTTCCTCTATAAGTTAGTGTTTGATTTGAGACAGGTTACACCCTTACAAAAATTAGGTACTACTTAGGTACATAGTGTATAGTAGAGAGTAAAAAAAATGAATTAACTTGCAGAAAGTCCCAGCCTGCTCTCTCAGAAAGTTTGACTAATCCCGCCTGCTCCTGCGGTTAGGTTTGCATCAGCCTACTATATTTACTAATGCACTTAGTTGGGTATGTTTCCCAAAATATAAATAAATTAGTAATTGAAACCACTGTACACTTGCCCGGAAAAAGCAGTTAGAGAACATGAATGACTGAACATGGTGAATGCATTACACAGTGCTGCATGGGCACTCAACATGCTCCCATATCAATGAATGTGGCCTTTATCCCATGTGCTTCACATCTGACCGCCTGCTCCCGTCCACGTGAAAGTAAAAACTGGCCGCTCCCATGACTTTTTTGTCAGGTCTCGCAGGATCCTAGTCCTGACACACACCTTTATTGTACAGTATGTAGAACATATTGCATAGTACGCCATTCGCAGCTCTAGTCTCAAAAAAGCCAATCAAATGTGCACACCATCCATGTTCTTCTTTTAAAACATCCTCAGTGTTATGCTCCTGATCACTTTTGTAAAGCATCAGGTAGCAGCATGAGAAATGAGATCTGAAATGAGTTTGACTCAAATAAGCTCACTTTATTGGTGCTTTAAAGGGCATATAGGGCATGGCTGCTATAAGGGACGTTTTAAATCAGTTTTTACATCCTTAAATTGGCAGAAAATAATGATACCAGTTCTGCTTTAGTGTATCATATTTATGTAAGCTACAAAACAGCTTGAAGCTGACTGGTGACTTCCCTTCATTCACCAACTGTTGCTTATAAGCACCTGAAACCTGAAATTTTTCCATAATTGTGTGAATGCAATCACCGAGTGTCGTGTGTGCCTCGGAATACTGCCACTTGATGTTGCCCTGACGGATTGAAATCAATATGCCTGTTTTTTTTCAGAAGATGTGCCAATATGCTTTATATCCGTGCTTATGGCTGATAGATTTCTAATTTGCACTGCAGTAAAACAGGATAGTTTTCATATTTCATGTTTTTATTTTTCAGAATGAAAAGACTGAAAAAATTGAAGAGATGAACATTATATAAAGTTAAAAGTCCATCCAAAGTTGATTGAACTGATTCGGTACTGATGCTACTTTATGATACTTTATGATGTCAATTATTAACATTTTTCACAGGGGCTTTAGAGAAACACATTGCATGCCCTTGATTATGTGATTAACCGATGCCTGCTTTTGTCATCAAGATGTTATTTTGGAACCCAAAGGGCTACAGTGTTGAATTTTGCCTTTTAACACTACATGATGTCAATGCTGGTGTGCATATTGTTACCTGGGTGAAGTGTTTAGTGTTGCAGTGTGTGTTAATGTGCCTGAATATATGCATGCATCTATGTGGGCCAGTGAACATACAGGTGTAGTGAGTGTGTGCAGTTTCTAGTTAATACACAACTTAGCTGCTTGTTATAAGAAATGCAGTATGAGAATTGTTACCAGTTTATTAGAGACCTACCTTATACCTACACTCATTGCCTTTTTTTTTTTTATTTTTTTTTTTATCAGACTAGCCTGCACTACACATATACCACTGAGGTTTTTCAGTCTGCCTCTACTATCACTGGAAAGGGACCACAACTGGACCACTTAGACTAGACTAAATTTTATTTGGGTGCTGGATTATTCTCAGCACAGCAGGGACACAGATGTGTTGGTGGCACTGATATGAGTGTATCAGGTGCAGCAGTGTTGTGTTAAGGAAGGCCTTGATTCAGGAATCATCTACACTTGCAAGTGCATGTAGCTTATAAAATGGCCAGTGAGTGTAGTTACAAGGTAGTTGCACTTAATAAACCGGCAAATAAGTGTTAGAAGGCATTTTTCCTTCATTAGATTTAGTTTTGCTTTTAGTTTTAGCACACATTCTTTTACATTTAACATTCCACACGTCATTAACTTGAAGTTTGTTTTTTTTTTTTTTTGTGATGGATACCATGTTACCTGATGTTGGCTTAGTTTCCCCAAAAGATTTGTTACACAATCAAGTGCAAGATGAAGCATCACTTTCAACACGCTATAACAGAGATTTGCAACTCTGCAGTGCTTTTGGGAAACGGAGTGTTTTTGGTATATGAATTGTTTGTTGTATAGCGTATCTGCACCAGCAGAGTGCAATAAGTATGATGTCACTGATAGATGGACTCATGGACCGATGATGTCATTGACTGTCTCATGAAGTCTAATGTAGTGACTGACTGTTGGACCATTGATGATTTCTGTGGCGAGAATATGTGCCATAAAATGACTGCAGCCTTTTCCTTATTAATTGAAATAATTGGTTTACCAGGTTTATTAGTTATTGGGACTAATTTGTACTAGTTAGTAGTAACAGAAGAAAAGTATGTGTTGTTATTACAAAAACTGCACAGTTAATATATATTTTTTTCTATAAATGCAGCTTATTTAGCCTGTGTGTTTGAGAGAAGCTATATGTTTCAGGACTTTAAAATTAAGCGCTAAAAGGAAGATGTACATGTTAAGGGGAAGCAAAATGCTGGCACCATGGAACGATGAGGTCATCGCCAGGCACGAGCAGGCTCGAACAGGCTGTCAGAATCTAGCTTAATATCTTTAATGGGGAAAAACCCACTACATATGACTGACACAACTAAACTGTGAAATTGATTTTGCATTTAATCTGGCTCAAAAAAGAATCTGAGCAGATTTTAAAATACTTTTGTTTTATTACATTAAACTAATAAGTTAAATACAAGTTGGGGTTTGTGTTATGGTCAGGACCAGATATACATCATGAGAAAGGTTTGCCAGGAAAGTGTTTAGTGTCTCACTGAGGTTAGCACTGGAGCTCACTGTTAAACTCTCTGCTCTCACTTTGACTAACACTCATATGTCATGCTGCAGAGACATGAGGGGGAGTAAAAATGTCTGGGGGCTGTTTAAAACAGAGCAACAACAACAACAAAACCAACAATGTATAAAATGACTCATGTTGCATTGTGGAATTAAAATAAATAAACAAGTGTTGTCCTGTCATTGTGTGTCTGTATATTGTGATACTGAACACGATATTTTTAATGGTATTTTATTCTGTTTTGTTAATAGCTATGGTTAAATCTTATGGATAAAGCCAGGTAATTGAAAAGGTCATGTAATTAGACGTCAACATCAAAATGATCACTGTGTTAGAATTCACACAACTAGTAATTGTTTACTTTTTGTTCCACTAACTTGGCAGGTTCTCGAGTTTTCTCCAACCTCCCAAAAACTTGCCAGTAGGTGGTGGACTGGCATCCCATCCAGTGTTATTCCCACCTCACGCCAAGTATTACCAGGATAGGATTCAGATCCAGTGCTACTGAAGTTGAATGAATAAAATGAAAACAAATTTTAATTTAGAAATAAAGAGTACACAAATTGTACATTTAATCTGGAAAGTAGGGCTATACAATATAACAAATTTGAACTTGAATTATTCTATAAAAACTGATACTAGCATCTAGCCTTTTCACCTATGTATGTAAATGAAATATTAAAAGTAATACCACCTGAATAGAAACAGATGACCTCTAGTTTCAGCAGGTGTTTCATCTGAGTTTTTATTAGGTTCTCTTGGCTATGTTATTTAATCCTTTTATTGAATTGAATGTGGTGGAATTTGAGATATCACTGCACTCTGTTATTAAACGTGGGACTGTAAATCGATAAAGACAAGCAGAGAGGGAGTAAAGGAAAGAAAATCAAAAGTTAGTATAAAATCAATGCAAGCAATTCCTTTTAATTCTTGATTGCTTGTCTAACTTTATGAGCAAATTCAGACATCAAGCTCTTTGTTAAGTGACGTTACATAAATATGACCTAAAACATCATCAGATTTTCACACAAGTCCTAAATAAAGATAACCCAATTAAACAAATGAGACAAAAATATTATACTTGGTCAATTACTTATTGAGGAAAAGATCCAATATTTTAGCCCATTCCTCAGTACAGAACAGCTTCAACTTTGGGATGTTGCTTGCATATTAATGCCGCTATAAATAATGTATGAAAAACTAGAAAGAACAGTGAATCTAATAACAATGTTGAGAACAACAGTGCAGGACATTATGTAGCTTATACAAATGTAAACCTTGCACAAGGAAATGTAACAGTAATAGCTACAGTGTCAATTAAATCTGACACTCTACAACATATTCTATCTGCAATAAGGTACTTCTAAGATCTGGCACCAAAATCCCCATTTCAGCAGAGATGACCACAAGGTGGCAGTCTTGCCAAAGCATGAAAACATTCAAAACATCTCGGCACACATTTTTCTTCTTGCTGAAAGAACATAGCAATAGAGTAGTACTTTGAATTAGCACACAATACTGCCAGCTAATATAAATATAAGTCCTTGTATGTTCTTGGTAATTAGATTTTAATTTGAAGTTGAATACATCAAGGATGTATGAACACGTTTCCCCAGGAATGTCATTCTTTCTGCTGGTGCAGATGCTTGAGATGTGTTACTAGTCCCTCTGAGAAAGGGCAGGATGACTTCAGATAAGAGCTCTGTGTGCTTCACTGCCTATCTTAGCCTTCCATTTCCTGCCCATTCAAGTTCTTCAGCCGTTGTGTAAAAAAAAAAAAAAAAAGAAAAAAAAAGTGAGGTCTGATATCTGTGCAACGGCTGCTGCATCTTAGCAGGATTTAATATATGATCTAAAAAGACCACCTTGTTCCACTCTCACAGTCTTTCTAGTTGAGATCTGACTGACATGGTTTGCTGTCAACTTTAAACATCCTCCAAATTCATCCCAATAAAACATCTGGTTATTGGCTGTCACAAATATAATAAATGTCTATGAAATTTCCCACTCCAGCTTTGCACCAGAACCACAGCAAAAGAAAGCCGTTCATTACTGAAGGTTATTCAGAATTCTAAACACACTCATTTCCCTTTAAATAAAAAAAAAAAGCACACACCTATTTATTTCATAAAAGTGTCCAGAATCTGTTCGCACTTTTCTCCCTCCAGGTCTCAGAGTTTTGTTTCCCTGGGTTAATAATAGAAAGTGAGTGTTCTATAAATCTTAAGCTAAGCAGAGAGTGATGGTGAGAATGTGAAGGACCACACGCTGTTACGCAGCCTGACTCATGAGAGTCTGAGTTCTGGATTGCCTCATTGGGAACACGGCTGAAAAGTCACTTCTTGCTGAGGTAACCATGCTGCACACACCATCCTAGCTTCTGCATCCCACCACTGGCAGTGAGGAGTGATATGTACTGCAGCTGCAAATGAGGATTGCGTCATATTTACATAAGAAAACACAACGAACAGCGAAGGAATGGGAAAAATAACGAGTGAAAGTTGTTTTTTTTTAGGGAAGTATTATTCATTCCTTGTGCTAAATTTAATTGTGCGTTTAATCATTTGTCTCAAACTCTAAAAACATGAAGACCTACAAAAAGCAATACAAGAATCCATTATTTAATAATGGGGCTGTGATATTAAAAACTAATTTTGTGACAGTGGTGGAAATCACAACCAACCATTATTACAAAGCTATTACAGTTGTTATTTAGTTTTAGTGTTATTAGTTCAATGGTCACTTGAACTGAATGTTTAATCCAAACATCTAACTGGTTTCCTGGTGGACTAAATCCCGGATTCCCGGTCAGGGAACCAACTCCAGCCGCTGGAGGGTTGCACGAGCCAGTGCATTTTCAGTACCTGTCCCAAGCCTGGAAAATGGGGAGGGTTGCGTCAGGAAGGTCATCTGGCATAAAATGTGCCAGAAGCAAAATATGCAGATGGGTGATCCTCTGTGGTGACCCCAAACAGGGAGCAGCTGAAAGAGGGGGGGGGGAATCCAAACCTTTATCTCAAAAACGGCTTGTAAACAATTCAGCCATTTCAGTAACAGCTTTATCCTGGTCAGGAAGCACTGGGTTTCACCCTGAATTGAACGACAGTTAATTGCAGGGCACTATACACACACATTCACACCTAGAGGGCCAATTTCTAGTTATCAGTCCACCTACCAGTATGTTTTTGGTAGAAAAGCCACATTGACACAGGAAGAACAGTGACGCAGGTGTGAGGCACTACCATGCTGTATATAAATGATGTCAACTTGAATCTAATGACAATTTTAATAAATTTGTGTTCTACTGGTGGAAGATTCAGAAATAAAAAGGTTATTTGGCTCTGGTAAATAGGCAAAAAAAAAACATTGCACACATTTAAGTAATGTGCCTAATTTTTAAATAGATGGATGATGTTTATAAAATAAATCCATACTGAGGGGGGCTATGGGATTTATTTTACAGTTTAAGAGGTCCCTGGTTGCCAAAATGAAGAAATCTAAAGAATTCTTTTTACCTTTAAGTGGAACATGTAATCTAGCTAGATAAATACTACACATTTAGTGTCTTATATGTTAGGAGCACTTTAAAAACAGCAATTATCCCTATTAGTAGGTGTGAGGATGCAGGGATGTTTCAACACCGATGTACATTCTTATTGTGTTTCTAAGAACATGCTAACATTTTCTAGTTATGCTTTTGAAAAGATGAATGGCTGAATGGTTGGAGGATCTGCGGGCAGGTGATAATTAAGTACAGCTTAAAGATAATTATACCTTTGTTAATTCTGCCTATGTAGAGGAACTAGCCAAGTGAACACATTCAACCTTTTTGTTATTCAGAGAGCTATATCAACAGAATGCATGCTGGCTGCAAGTGTGTGTGTGTGTGAGAGAGAGAGAAAGAGAGAGAGAAAGAGAGAGAGAGAATGTATGTATGTGTATGTACTTATACACACTATCACTCACATGTTACAGCAGAATATTAAGCTCTTAAATTCACCACACTCTACACTTCACATCATACTCCACATCTCATAGAAGTGTATTTACTTCTACAGATATTTTCTCTGATACATAAGGAAAGTGCAAATTGGTACTTCTGCTCTGATGAATTCCTTGCGTTGTATTATTTGGTTAGAGGCCTCTAAATCACACAGGCAAGACATCAATAATTACCTTGCCTGCTGCTTCCTGTCCTCAAACTATCAATTCCGTCTCTTGTCTCCATCAATTTTTCAATCTGTAGACTTGAATTGATGCCTCACCAGTCCACATTTCCTCTTGCCATCATTCCAGAGCATAGCCTCTCTCCACATTTGCATGTCTTTTTCTAAACGTTTCATTTGCTCTGCTAGAACATGATTTGTATCAAGGTTTGTGAAGTAATATCAGGAAACCTGCGTCTTCGATCATGCAGGGTAATTAAAATTTGTAAAGCTCAGCTTTGTTCTGAGTTATTAAATTGCCCTATCCTTTCACCGTGACCGCAAACTCTACTCTCTTTCCTCTTCAATCTTGCTGGCTCCTGAATAAGTAGAGATTTTTTCTACCTTCTCTTTGTCACTTATCTATTATTTTCATCTCCTCGAGAAATGTAAAATATGAAAAAAATCTCTTGTGGCTAATCCTGTACTGATGTTTTTAGAATACTGTATACATGTGTGTATATAATATAACTGTATATATATATATATATATATATATATATGAGATGCCTCCTGGTGGAGATGTTATGTTGTCAGGATGTCCTTCTGTGCATCTGTCCGAGATTCTCGTTATTATCATTTTCATATATTATCATTGGACGCAGCAGAACTGATTAGATTTTGGAATTGATCCAAACATGGTCAAGATCACAGCATGGTCAAATGTCTGAAATTGTTTTTCTTCAATAGCTTCAGGAGGCATCTCTGTTGTCACTGTTGGTGTTGAGTTCTTGTATATCTTGTATAACTTGTATAACTTCTACATTATGTCAAGCTAATGCTCAGCTATAGAAGATGCTTACTTGATATTGGCATATCTTAAAAAACATTAAATGCAATCATTAATGACACTTTAATTTGCTAAATAATGAAATAATCCCACAATGTTGTCAGTGTACAAATTCATAGTAAAAAAAAGATCCTTAATATATGCATTTACTTTTAATATAATATGTACATTTACTATTCATTTACATTCTGTTGATATTGGTGCTTATTTTCTGAACATCTAACAAAAGTTTCTGTACAGGCAATACACCATAGCTTCAATAAAAAGTCTTTTGATATATATATAAGAATATAGCATAAATTTCCTTGCCAAGAGCTGTAGGGAGAAGGTCAACAATGTAAGCCATGAACTCCTTTGGCTCAAGATATCCCAGCAACATATTAAAATCTTTTGCAGCTCAAATGAAGCATAATATCAGGATATCAGTTCACTCTTTTAAATGATTTTAAGAGACCTGAGATCCACAGCAGGATCAATGTAGAGGGGATAAAGTGCTTTCAGCTGACGACACAGTTCAATAGATCAACATAAACATTATGGGCATTTAGATGGCTAATGATTGTGCAAGAAGGTGTATTTTATCTTGGCTGTGAGAGGTGCCCTTTCTACCTTGACTTAACTGACGTGAATGGCCTCATTAAGAAGGAGTAATGGCTTTGTGGCAGAGGCCATGTGCTAAGAACTTTTCTTTCCAATTTCTGCTCTCCATGGAGGGAGCTAAGAACGAACATTTCTATCAGAAAGTGAAAGTTCAGTTAAAAAAATGTTGTCCTCATCTTTATGTCATTAATCAAATGAGTCACGTTTGAGTAGTTGTTGAATGTAAAATAATGGAAAATGTACTGTAGGATTGGTATTCCATACTGTGTGCGTGTGTGTGCCTGACGTCCACTGTTCCAGGGATAGGCTCTGGATCCACCGTAACCCTGACATGGATAAAATATTTACTGAAGATGAATGAACAGTAGTGGCTTGTGACCATAGATTTTGGTGGGGCAGGACAACATTAATAACAACATATCCTCATACAAAATTACGTTGAAAGACCGTCACACTTTAAAGCTACTATCTAGTGAATTTTTAGAGTAACACCATGATATGCAGTTGAGACTTGACAAGATAGTTATCCAGCATACAGTCTATGTAGTAGCTCATATTGAGCAGTTTAAGACGTACCTTTGGTCAACTGTTTTCGATACAGTAAGTGTGCAACACAAAACAGCTAATATTCTTAACCAGGGATGCCAGGTTTCAGCAAAATTTCTACATCCCAAAAAGACCTGAAACTAGCCCAAAGAATTCAGGCATTGGAAAATGGCGACAAGTGTTTCTTCATTTTCTCAGCCTTTTGCATGGGAAACAAGTGGTGTACATGCATTTCTGATGTACAGACATTATCCACTTCATAATTCCACTTTCCATTTCCTAGCCTTTGCAATATTCATATCTTACAAAAGAAATGCTTCTATACATCATAGACACACTATATGCAATTAGACATTTGCAGAAATTTATTTAATTTAATTCTGATTTTTCATATAAAACAAGATCTTAGTGACCCCAGACTGTTTTACAACTAAGCCAGTATGGTGTAAAACAGCAACCCTGGCAGCCCTGTCATTAACTACCCTGTTCACTGCTTCCCCACCACTGAAAATGTTCATGCATGGGGCAGCATGAGTCCTGTCCCAGTCAGCCTCTCTCAGTACTTGTTACAGTTCCCATTTTTGACCAGTAGGTGCAATAATAATCTATGGAATTAAGTGGAGCATTCACAAAGATTTTTTGTAAAAAGGCCTGCAGAGTGTGCAACATTCAGATATAAGTCATTGCCATTCCAAAGCAAGAGAAGAAACACTTATTTTTCAGAGGAGAAAGTTCAGAGAATATGTATTTTCATTTTTATACTTTTGTTTTGACTTTATGCAGGTGTTAAGGCGGGTTAGCTGATGGCGTAAGGCTACTGTTTAGTTTCACCTTAATTTATCCTCAGATCTTAGCCAATGGACTTAATATTTTGATAGGTCATTTGCAGTTTGGTAAGGTTAGTGAGGTGATTGGATTGAATTAGTGATTGAACACCACTGATTTAGTTTGTGTGTTGTGTTAATGATGTATCTAAGCTAGCTTGAGGTATCTGTCATATTAGCTTTAGCTAACAAAGTGCTCAATCAATTAATGATAAATATGCTGTAAAGGTTACTGTAAAGGTTACATTAAGCATATACTTTGTGATTTTATTTAATCTTGTTACTGCTCATTCCTGTAATATGAATAAAAAATAACTTTTGGGACCTCTAGTTTGATTTATTAATAGTAGGCCATTTTTAGTTATGTTTTATAAGTGTGTATTAAATTTTGAAGAATTAATAGCAATAAAACATGACTGGACTGAATTCGGTTTCACTTCTACAGTAAGTCACTATGGATAAAAGCATCTGCTATATAAATAAATGTAAACCAAATGTAAATCCAGTCAACTGTGAAGGCAGTAGAGCAAAATATTACTTAAAGATGTCAGTGAATAGTAAAAAAAAAAATAATGTTGGTAACTTATTAAAAAGTTTCTGTGAAAGAGAAGTTGGTGGAGTTGGCAGGAGACTTATAAAAATTCATTTGGTTAAAAAAAAAAAAACATATGCAAACATAAATGAAACTGATTGGCAGGGTAGCTATATGGAGAGATTTAACATATTAGCTTAAAAAGCATGGGGTCAAGTTGTGTTCACTTTGACATTAGGTAATTTTCTTTTCTGTGAGTAATTACCTTCCTCTGGGGTGGCTGAAGGAAGGTTAATTTGGAGAAATCACTGCAGTGGAGCAGGTTGGCAGGAAGCTAATATCTACTGGTAAGGCCCTCAGCTAGGTGGAAAATGTCAGCAAAGTGTTTAGGAACAGCATGTATCTTAAATCAATCCATTTAATCCCAAAGGGGGAACAGTAGGACAGCAATGGACAGTGTAAATGACATATCACCTGATAGAGCAACTGTCAGCAGAGCCAAAAGTTTTATGTTCATGTTTATTTTACAGAGTGGAAAAAACTTCTGTCCAGTTTCAGTGATCCTGTGCCCACTATAGCCTCATCATATTGCACTTGCTGCTCTTGCACTTCTGATTGGATGCTAAACTGCATTTTGTTACCTTGTATTTATACATGTGTAATGACAATAAAGTTGAATCTAATCTAATCTAATCTAATGAAGCCTATGCTCTTCTGCTGTTATAGACCTATCTGCCTTAAGGTTCGAGATACAGTACAAGCTCTGAGATGTTTTTCTTCTCAACATGACTATCACTATCTGGCCATTCTCCTCTGACATCTCTCATAAAGTCGTGTTTGCTGGCAAAACTGCCATTTATGTGATTTTTTTTTTTTTTGCACCATTCTGTGCAAACTCTATAGACTGTTGTGTGAGAAAATCCCAGATCAACAGCCCATCTGGCACCAACAACCATGCCACAGTCCCTGAAATTACATTTTTCCCCATTCTGATGTTTAATGGAAAAATAACTGAAGCTCTTGACCTGTGTCTGATTTTACGATTTTATGCCCTGCTGCCACATGATTGGTTGGTTCGTTATTTAATATTGATGTAAATATAAACACAGCCTCTGTTACATGAGTATTTTGACAACTGATCAAAATCTACAGAAATGGTACATTGACCCAGAAATGTTCTTGGTTCAAAATCAACTACATGATATACCAAAAAAAAAACAAAAAAAAAACATTCTAACCTTGCTGGTTCAGGCAAATTTACACATCCTCAAACTGCTTATGGTTTTAAATTGCTCTTTCATTGTGGCTTGGGTTCTGTTTCACCAATTCAATTACCATTATGTTCACTTGCAGAGAGTTTAAGAGTTTGTAGTGTCTTGCCTTTACTCCGGCAAATGATTCAGGCAATTATAAGCAGTTTTGTAGCAAAGAAATCCTCATCAGCAGCAATAATACTGCTTGTACACTCTAGAATTTCTCTTCCTTTTGCAGTATAAAAAGTAGAAGCAGAGAAAGACCACAAAACACAACACTGTGTTGCAAATATCTTGACAAAATCTAAATGGAAGTCTGCGGGAACTCAAGGAATGAGCAGGCAGTTGATAAAAGCTTGAAATGTCTTGTCTTTGGATCAACACATTCGTATAGATGGAGTCGGTAGTGACATTTTGGTGCATGGCCTTAAATCATGCAGAGCAAGAGTAAAGACTAAAGTTGATAAGAATTCTGGAGTTGCCAGATAACTACTGAGACAAAGCAGAATCCAAATTGCTCTGCAACACTCTTCAAGCCTTGGGATATCTTTAAGTACTTAAGAGAGATATTTGGCACCTCAGAATTTAAGCCCACATTTTCCATAAATGAAGTACACTTTGAAGCCTTATCAGCATTTTGTCTTGTTAAGCTGCATATTGGTGTGACAGAGCTCAGAATTATAGAAGGTTCTGTATTATTCTCTAAGATCAATGTTTATTTACTTAATTAAATAAGGAGAAATACAATATCATTACTTTAAACATACAGAGACAAATATTTTTTCAAGTTTCTTTTAATGTCTTTAGGTGTAATCAACAGAACCATTTTTCATTTCTCATTTTGGCTCAAGGTTAGACAGAATTCTTATGATAGTGGTCTATTCAATAATAAAAAAAAAATCTTCCACCTAAAATATTACATACAGATGCACTCACAGGCCATTTAAAATTCTCCTCAAGTAGTATACTCTGCTTCAATATGGATATCTCACCTAAATAAACACATTAAAAAGAGCCACTGATTGATTAAAGAGAAATATTTGCAGGATTAATCTATGCCCTCTTGGTGAAAATCTCAATGGCATGCTATGCAGTCCTTTCTTGATATTTAAAGGTCCTTGGCTTTGCATTTGTATTTGTCAGCCCCAGCAAGTTTGGCTGTAAATATTTATAGAGGGACTGGCAGAAGGCGATAAGGAGTTGGGGTCTTTTTGATGATAACACCTGGGAATTTGTGAAGGAATGCTTAATTAAACGCTTTTTGCTTCTGTGGGACACGTTCCATGGCTTCAGTAAAGGTTAAGATGGGTTTATTAGAAGCTTAATAGACCCCCTTCAGCTCCATAGTGGCATGTAAATACACAAACATCGCTCTAATTTACAATTTATAATTCCATCTGATCATACAGTTTATTTTTTCTAAAATGTGGTGTAATTACTTAACTGGAATACAAGAAGTTCTGTTATGTGTGTGGGGGGGAGTTGTGGCTTAAATATATTTGAGGCATGCACACCTTTAAAAATAAACACAAACAAACAAACAAAACACACACATATAAAAAAAAAAAAAATCAACAAAAAATCTCATGAAAATGACATACCCTACTAATATTCACAAATCCATATAAGCTCAGGCAATTTGCATTATCCTGCAGTGTTTTTAGTCCATGTGAATATTATTCTACCACATGATTTTCACAAGCATAGAGACAGGAAGGTGATTCTTTCAAACTGTTCATTTTGATTAAATGAAAGCCCAAGTTTCACCTGGAGATATATAAAACCTCCAAACTGCACCATGCATGTTGAAGCTTGTACAGTATGCACAACTTACTTGCATTCACAGTTTGTATCACAATTTTTAGGGAAGGTGTTTAATACATTTCCACAGCATCTAACAACAATATATGTAACCAACATGATGAAAATACAACCTTAACTCATTTTCTGTGTGCTATACTGTACTAAGGTACTACAGGTGCAGGTGTAACACACTTTCCCCACTTTCATCTATTTTCATGAACGTATGCCACTGATTCTTGTGACAGACAAGAAATCACAAATTTTATGAAATATTATTACATATATTTTTTTCTATTGTTGTAGGTTACTATAGCCTATTAGCTTAGCAGCTTTGCAAACAAACTCTTGTATTAGGCTAATGTCCCAGTGGTTTATGGAATTTACTCTTGACTTCATGTTTTTTAGTGGATTTTGTGGCAAACAGGAGAGAAAACAATTTCCCCTCTAGAGGACACAGTCATGTTACATGCAACTATGAAGACTTCACCCTGTGCTGGCATCTGTGCACAATGTTTTGACATGCTTGCAGATACACTCTCACAGAAGTATAAATCAGCCTCATTAAACTCATTCAGAAAGTGTTGATGACTCAGTGAGTTCATCAACAATGGCAATGGATCTTGGAATAGGCAAAGTCTTGTGACCCCCAGTCAAAAAACATGCGCTGTAGGCTATTTGGCATTTCTAAATTGTCTGTAGTGTGTGAATGTGTGTGCAGTTGTGCCCTGTGATGGGTTAGCACCTCGTCCAGGGTGTCCCCTGCCTCATGCCCTGAGTCCCCTGGGATAGGCTCCAGGCATCTCGCAACCCTGTGCAGGATAAGTGGTACAGAAATGGATGGATGGGCTCTCAAGATCATTTGAGTTCACTGAATAAGTTGACACAATTTTATACGCCTAAATTGTTAGAATTGTACAACAATTGCACAGACCAATTTGATTCAGATGGACTTGTGAACCAGTTCATGTGATTCTTTAAAAGGAATCGGTCCAAAGGAACTATTTAAGAGTTTTTTCAAGTTGGACTAGATATTGACTGGATGTATGAATTCATATATAGTGGTCAATAAACAGACCACAGATTTTTGAGAGACGGAAACTGGACCTGGAGCCTAACTATCAGGTTCAGAATCAGACCATCCAACAGAGAGATTAAGAAGTAAATCTTTCTATTTGACCGGCTCTACTCTAAACGCCTACCTTAATTACTGACTAAACAACCAAAGTACAGCTTCCTTCTATCTATAGTCTGACATAAATCTTAAGTTGTCATCATGTGGCAGCTTGGGAACTGGACATATGGAGTGGGGGTGGAGGTGCCAAGAAGGAGAAAGTGATACACAGTGTAGTGGTGTGCCTTCAGGCCCCTGACAGGCACTGCCAGTGAGCGAGGGTCTTCTCTATGTCTCCAACAGATGGCTGAAGGAAGTGGAACAGAAACAAATGAAGGAAAAGTAATCTAAAGAACAGTATTTTTTTCATGTAATGAGCAGCATTTGGTCAATACATGTTGGATCCAGACCAAACAAAGTTACAAACATTAGTTATTGAAAAATTTAATTAGACATATTTAACGATAGTGAAGAAAGCAAGGGTTCCTAGTTGAGCAAAGTTTGGATAATGAAAGCACTTTCATCAGTGCATCAAATTTTATTACATCACAAGAAAGAATACAAGATATACAGTACTGTGCAAAAGTTTTAGGCACCCTATTTCTTTTAGTACAAACTTTGTTATAGATTTTTTATTTTATGACTTCTACATTATCAAGGCAGTACAAAAAACATTTTAGATTCCTTAACATTCGTTTTCTGGGACAAAATTCAATGTTACAGAAAAATGTTTGTATGTCATTAAAGAAAGCAGCATATTACATAAGAGACCACTTTTCAGACAAAAATTACAATGAAGGCTGCTGGATTTTGCTGCAAAAATAAGAAGCGAGTACGAAAGTCAAAGTCTCCAGAAGAACTGTGTCTGGTTCTGCAAGATGCTCAATAAAACTTAACAGCTAATTTCCTTATAAAACTGCACAAATTGTACCGGAAACTACTATTTCTATTTTAATTAAAAAAAATTTGTCACACCAAATATTGACTTACCAGCTAATTTCCTTATAAAACTGCACAAATTGTACTGGAGACTATTATTTTTATTTTAATTTGTATTTTTTTGTCACACAAAATATTGACTTTGTTTCATATACTACTGTTTACTGCTTTTTATGGTATTTTTTTTTTTTTAAACGTAGAAACATTTAATTTCATTATTTTGAAGGCATCTTTGCTCTACAGCATTTATTTGCATGTGCCTAAAATTTGTGCACAGTACTGTATATTTCTATGAATGCATAAATATATAAAAAAACAGAAGTAAAAAGGCAAATTGAGTCACAAAGAATTCATATTCATTATTATAAACTGATATGAACTGGAACACCTACCAAAGCACTATGACATTGTGCGCAGAAAAAAATTGTATGCACTTTTTCATGCATGCATATCTAGAAGATTTGGATTGCCCAGTGAGTTTGTCAACATGCTCCCTGCAAATGTGTTTATCAGCAGAATAGACCATGCAGTTTGGCCTCCACTGCCCCAATTTACAGCAATAGAGAACCTATTAGACAGAAGTTTCTAGGCTAAAAAAGTATTCAAGCCCAAGCCTGTCTGAAATAAAACAACACAAAATTTCTATTGTCCGCAGTGACTTCTCACCACCTACACTGTGCTGCTAGGCATATGACTATGTCCGTTACAAGATGTCTCAGTAGTGTTCTCTAATAAACAACCTTGGAGAACTTCTTCTTTTTGGAAAAAAATAGCAATAATCTCTGATGCCTCCCTAGTTAGCTGATGGCGAAGTAATAGTGTGATTTTTTTATATTTGCATTTTTCTTGTGGCATACGGTATACTGTATGCTGCAAGTTACATCCTGAGTAAATGTGGGCCACCAATTGTGCTCCTTTAGCATTTGTGTGGTGTGTGCAATACCTGGATGCCCTGTGGCATCTGATATGTTTTCCCACACCAACAGCCAATCCCTCAATGGCTGTAGAAGTAGATCTGGACACAAATTTGGTGTAAGGCCTGGTTCTTGTGCATTATGTATCTCATCTCATCAATTTTCTTCAAAATGATTTTCATTCATTCATTCATTCATTCATTCATTCATTCATTCATTCATTTTCAGTAACCACTTTATCCTGGTCAGTGTTGCGGTGGATCCAGATGCTATCCTGGGAACACTGGATGTTATGAATGCCCTGAATGGGACACCAGTCCATGGCAGGGTTGATAGGATATAGTACAATTAAATATTGAAATATTGATTATTCAGCTTTGAGTGTGTAGAAAAGCACTATATAAATGTAACAAATTATTATTATTATTATTTAAAGAAAGCAGTATATTACATAAGAGACCACTTTTCAGACAAAAAACACAATGAAGGCTGCTGGGTTTTGCTGCAAAAATAAGAAGCAAGTACGAAAGTCAAAGTGTCCAGAAGAACTGTGGCTGGTTCTGCAAGATGCTCAATAAAACTTACCAGCTAATTTCCTTATAAAACTACACAAATTGTACCGGAAACTACTATTTTTATTTTAATTAAAAAAATTTTGTCACACCAAATATCGACTTTGTTTCATTTACTACTGTTTACTGCTCTTGAAGGTATTTTTCTTTTAAATGTAGAAACATTTAATTTCATTATTTTCAAGGCATCTTTGCTCTACAGCATTTATTTGCATCTGCCTAAAACTATTGCACGGTACCGTACTCCATGGCCTTTCCAGGAAAATGGATAAATACAGCTGCATGGAGGTGTGGTACCATCTAGTTGTTGCACAATCATGTGCACAGTTTGGTTAAAGTTTAGTGGCTCTCCTCTTGCTGAATACCTCAATGAATTCTGCATAACACAGGGGAATCATGACTTCCTGGGATGATTCTGGGTCTTCTACAAAGGCAGATGAGCATGAAATACAGAATGACTGCCAAGTAGTCATGTCTTTGTTCTCCTAGTCTATAGATAGATTATGCCACAGTAACCAAGGTAACCCAAGGACTACAGTATTTGGTAAATAAAAAGGATCTCTGGAGTGATCATGCACTGTAAAATCTCACTATTGACCTCCATTGTCATCCTGGCTCTTTAGTGGGTTATCATCTAATTGGAGAATGCTATTAAATGTTCATAAATGCTCTGGTGGACAGATGCATAGGTTTAGCATGTTTTTAATATCTAGCAAGATGAATGATGGAGGCACTAGGACAGAGACAAATAACTGGTGTACCACTTATCTGAAGCAGCAGGGAGAATAGACTGGGCCAGATCTGGTGATCTGCAGAGACAGAGAGAGAGAGAGTGCAAGTACAGAGTTTACAATCTGTCTTGTAAATGCTTAAATCAGTCCCTGTTCTGCATCAGGAGGGGCTAAAATAAAATAGCCTCTGTTAACAGATCTATAAAGTGTGGCAGGAACCATTTGCAGAATCATAGAGGAATTCATAGCATCCAAACTAATGAAGCCAGATGGAAGACCAGTAAGATGCTCATTGGAAGGATTTCTCCATAGTAGTATTCGTAAGAACTGGCAATTTACAGCGCAAATACAAACACACCCTCATCATGCTACCAAATGGATTCTGAATGCAAAAGAGTTTGTCACTGAGAATTCCCATAGGCCAATGTTTCATCTTTCAATAGCAGAATCAATACAACATTGAATATGATTTTATAATAAGAAAGATAAATACATCATGTTTCTTTCAGTATTTCTAGCATATTATTCCTCCATTACAATAATAAGTCTAAACTGATGATTCACAACATAAGTATAGGGAATATGGTGGCAGATGCTGCAGACTGACAAGACCAACTACTTGCATTAAGTGTTTAACAATTGTTATCAGTCCACACAGAATGACTTGAATCAGGAAACCATATAAGCAGGTTAATGGCAGGCTTATCTACAATACACACTAAACTGCCACTAAAAGTGCTTTATGAGCTGGTTGTTCAGTATGAATAAAGGAACTACAGATCTGGTGAAGTTAGCAGAGGATAAGTTAGCAGATATTCTGAGGCCTGAAAATATACAGCTGTTGAATACACCCTCTCAAATCTCATATATGTTCCTTGGTGCTGAATATGTGGTATGTATCTTGTTATAATATACAGTGAGGGAAAAAAATATTTGGTCCCCTGCTGATTTTGTACGTTTGCCCACTGACAAAGAAATGATCAGTCTATAATTTTAATGGTAGGTGTATTTTAACAGTGAGAGACAGAATAACAAAAAAAAAAAATCCAGAAAAACACATTTCAAAAAAAGTTATAAATTGATTTGCATTTTAATGAGTGAAATAAGTATTTGACCCCTTTGACTTAGTACTTGGTGGCAAAACCCTTGTTGGCAATCACAGAGGTCAGACATTTCTTGTAGTTGGCCACCAGGTTTGCACACATCTCAGGAGGGATTTTGTCCCACTCCTCTTTGCAGATCCTCTCCAAGTCATTAAGGTCTCGAGGCTGACGTTTGGCAACTCGAACCTTCAGCTCCCTCCACAGATTTTCTGTGGGATTAAGGTCTGGAGACTGGCTAGGCCACTCCAGGACCTTAATGTGCTTCTTCTTGAGCCACTCCATTGTTGTCTTGGCTGTGTGTTTTGGGTCATTGCCATGCTGGAATACCCATCCACGACCCATTTTCAATGCCCTGGCTGAGGGAAAGAGGTTCTCACCCAAGATTTGACAGTACATGGCCCCGTCCATCGTCCCTTTGATGCGGTGCAGTTGTCCTGTCCCTTTAGCAGAAAAACACCCCCAAAGCATAATGTTCCCACCTACATGTTTGACGGTGGTGATGGTGTTCTTGGGGTCATAGGCAGAATTCCTCCTCCTCCAAACACGGCGAGTTGAGTTGATGCCAAAGAGCTCGATTTTGGTCTCATCTGACCACAACACATTCACCCAGTTCTCCTCTGAATCATTCAGATGTTCATTGGCAAACTTCAGACGGGCCTGTACATGTGCTTTCTTGAACAGGGCGACCTTGCGGGCGCTGCAGGATTTCAGTCCTTCACGGTATAGTGTGTTACTAATTGTTTTCTTGGTGACTATGGTCCCAGCTGCCTTGAGATCATTAACAAGATCCTCCCGTGTAGTTCTGGGCTGATTCCTCACCGTTCTCATGATCATTGAAACTCCACGAGGTGAGATCTTGCATGGAGCCCCAGACCGAGGGAGACTGACAGTTATTTTGTGTTTCTTCCATTTGCTGTTGTCACCTTCTCACCAAGCTGCTTGGCGATGGTCTTGTAGCCCATTCCAGCCTTGTGTAGGTCTACAATTTTGTCCCTGACATCCTTGGACAGCTCTTTGGTCTTGGCCATGGTGGAGAGTTTGGAATCTGACTGATTGATTGCTTCTGTGGACAGATGTCTTTTATACAGGTAACAAGAGAGCCAGAAATCTTGCTGATTGATAGGGGATCAAATACTTATTTCCCTCATTAAAATGCAAATCAATTTATAACTTTTTTGAAATGCGTTTTTCTGAATTTTTTTGTTGTTATTCTGTCTCTCACTGTTAAAATACACCTACCATTAAAATCATAGACTGATCATTTCTTTGTCAGTGGGCAAATGAACAAAATCAGCAGGGGATCAAATACTTTTTTCCCTCACTGTAATATTATAATGTTTCTACAACTCCAGGGTCCCTGGTTTGATCCTGAGCTTGTCTTACTGTCTGTGAGGAGTTTTGCATGTTCTTCCTGTGCCCCCATGGATTTTCCCCAGGTTTGCCAGTTTCATCCCACCTCCCAAAAATATGTAGATAGATCTGTCCTCTTTGTATGTGCCTTTGTGACTGAACTATCAGAATGACATACTACTGTATATTGCTTAGTGGACATTCCTTGTTGAAAATGCATAAATATCTTCCATAGGGGAATAGATATTCTACATATTTTATTTAAACATTTATTTTAAAAATAAATAACAGATTTGCAGAATAGTTTTGGACAAAAGTCAAAGCCTCTTTCAGACTCTGTCAGAGAAAGAGATATGGGTAAGATGAGGATATGGTTTAAGATGGCATGATGTAGGAAGACAATTCTCAGAGGACTGCAGATAGACTGGTGGAAGACAGTGATTTTGGGGGAGTGTGTTAGTGACTCAAATCAGCTATAATTCTGTCATCCCTTCAAGGAAATGAGGGTATCATGTTTTATGGGCAGCTAACATTTTCAAGCAAGGAATTTGATGCTTGGAAAGGACAAGGTCAAAATGATGAGCAATTTCAATTTATCTCTGCCATGCTCATGCCTGGTCTGTCGCAAAGGGAACTGAGTAATGTGTCTGTAAATCAATGCCAATTATAGCTTGTTTAATTCTCATTATCATATCCATCTGTGCTATCAATCTTTAGAGAAAGAGCTGATTTGTTTTATGGTTTGGAAAAGACATTGCACAATAACTCAGTGACATTATAGATTACTGTATTTACAGGCATAGATACACACACTTTCTACAGTACAATGTTATGATAAATTTTTTCATGTGCAGAGTTCCACCTCTGGATGGTCACAGCACATCATAACAATTTCCCTCCTCTAACACAATGCCAAGTACAGGCTTGGTGCTTAAATACAATTAATTAGGTGTACACACCTAATTAATTTCTTAGCTATAAGAAATGGAAAATAGAATTAGAAAACAATTGCTTTTCTTAGAATTTTAGACATTTTAAAATACATATTTAGATACATTTTATTTTAATATGATGTATATATTGAAGTGTTGATTAATTTTCTATGTGAGCATGGCTCAGACAGTAGTTCTGGCTCTAAGGTTTATATTAATGCTCTTATTCAATTATTAGAATGCTATAAGAACAATTGCTATAGTAACAACTTACACAAGGACTTGTAGGGCAGACACTCCACATAAAAGGATGTATAATAACATGTATAATCACTGATATGGTGAAGTTTTCAGTGAGGAGATGTTTATTTGGAACATGCCTCATCACAATTTTTTGTACCAAGAATAAATATTCAAAATGAGCATATATATTCTTCACACATTTTAAAAAATGCATGAAGAAGAAGAAGAAGAAGAAGAAGAAGAAGAAGAAGAAGAAGAAGAAAAATCAGAACAAGAAAAAGGTTCAAGCTGCAAATAGATGAGTAAATAACTTTAAATAACTTTAAACATTTCAGTTCAAATTATATCTTTATGAGGAAACTATAGCTGCATTCTATGAGAAAATTATACTAGTTAGGATTTTACAGGGACACTTAAAGATCTTATAGGACCATGTTCAGGATCACTCTTGGCATTTATGTCTAAATTAATAATCAATAAATTCTTTATCGAAAAGCTTTTATGGCCTAGCTCTAAGATAAACTGGTATTTCTTCCCACTGATTCCATCTTTCACAAACAAACAATAACACATCCATACATCTTTTTTTGACCCCACAGAAATCTAACACAACCACCAATTTATGTCCAAATCTCCAGCAGGGAGAGCACCAGTATTACAAAAACAGGACCATGTATACTGTGTCCTGTTTCATGTAGAATTTTAACGGGGCAAGGGTTATCCCAAGAGACACTTTTATAACACTGTGGTGTACTGTGAGTTCTGCATTTGCATAATGAAGTTCTCTGTTTATTACAAACGTGGCCATTCATTTCACTGAGGACCATTAAACAAGCAAGATGTAGTAAAGAACACAAAAACCTTGGTGCAAAATAGCAAATTAAAATGCAAATGTGACTTAATCATGATCCAGGACTCTCTGCAGGCCAGTGTAACATGTGTCAAGCAGCTAAAGCATGCTTGGTTTTCGCTTGCCCCCATGATGCCACGTTGCAGTACACATGGAGAGGAGAGTTGGCAAAACCTATGAGATGCAGATGGCAACACTTGTTATTCTGCATTTGGCTGGAACCATTGTGTGGTGTAGAGGTGGACTGGGAAAAGGGAATATGCAGTAGGAAAGAATGTCAGTGGAGTGTAAAGACATCAGTCTTTCGCAGCCATGTGTTTGCTTACAAGAAGAGTTTGCTTACAAGAATATGTACTAGTCACAATACAGAGAAAATGTCACCTACAGTTTGATCATGCAAAACAATACAGTTTGCTAACATACTAATGATTTGTTTACTTTGTGAGTTTCAACAGAAAAACTGCTTCCTATTCTTTACAGTAAAGCAGTGAGAGGCAAATGCAGTAAAATCTGAATAAATGCACAGTGAAATACAATATCACTGCAGTAACTTTATGACTAATGTAATAGTTTGTAGCTTGTATAGCACTAAATTTTAAAATAAATTACTACTGTCTCACTCAGATCCTATGCTTATTCAAATTTCCCAAACAAAAGAGCTAAAGTGAATGGGGTCCTGACAGATGCTGACTCAGGTGGTGGGGAGGAGAATGCAGTAGTAAACTTGAAAATGGCAATCACATTCCAATCCTCTTTCAATTATTTTCCTGGATTTGTTCTTCCTCGGCAAGCAGCCATAAGAGCTATTGGCATGTGGAGGGAACATGTGTTGTTGTGATTGTCACCACAAAAAGGGCTTTTGTCTTGAACAAAGAGAATGATAGAGCAAAAAATATGGAGGAGGACCATTGTCCTCTTCACCTTAGTAATGTTGTATAGGATTTATTTATTTATTTATTTATTAATTTACATACCAGCACATGTGGAAAACTACCTGTATTTATTTTGTCAGGTACAACTGCCACATATACCACTTTGTATATGTATATATATGTAAATTACAGACTGTAGCCATTTGCTATGCACAATTTGTCAGCATTCATCTATCCTCTCCATCAATACAAAAAAGACCTCCACAGGACTACTGTAAATCATTCTTAGTACAGCAGCTAGCTGACCATTTTCATTATACAGTTCAAATTTCCATGCACCGTTTTTCCCCCCTCAAACAAGCACAGACATTTTAACAGTTTAAAAATATATGTCAGGCTTATGGACCATACAGTGGGGGGAAAAAGTATTTGATCCCCTGCTGATTTTGTACGTTTGCCCACTGACAAAGAAATGATCAGTCTATAATTTTAATGGTAGGTGTATTTTAACAGTAAGAGACAGAATAACAACAAAAAAAATCCAGAAAAACGCATTTCAAGAAAGTTATAAATTGATTTGCATTTTAATGAGGGAAATAAGTATTTGATCCCCTATCAATCAGCAAGATTTCTGGCTCCCAGGTGTCTTTTACACAGGTAACGAGCTGAGATTAGGAGCACTCTCTTAAAGGGAGTGCTCCTAATCTCAGCTTGTTACCTGTATAAAAGACACCTGTCCACAGAAGCAATCAATCAATCAGATTCCAAACTCTCCACCATGGCCAAGACCAAAGAGCTGTCCAAGGATGTCAGGGACAAGATTGTAGACCTACACAAGGCTGGAATGGGCTACAAGACCATCTCCAAGCAGCTTGGTGAGAAGGTGACAAAAGTTGGTGCGATTATTCGCAAATGGAAGAAACTGTCAGTCTCCCTCGGTCTGGGGCTCCATGCAAGATCTCACCTCGTGGAGTTTCAATGATCATGAGAACGGTGAGGAATCAGCCCAGAACTACATGGGAGGATCTTGTTAATGATCTCAAGGCAGCTGGGACCATAGTCACCCAGAAAACAATTGGTAACGCACTACTATTATTTTTATAGTGCTTATATGCATATAAACAAAGCAGTTTTACAGAACTCCAGATATAACTTTAGATCCTTAATGAGTATGCAGTCTCCATAAAGATGACTAAAACCTCATTAGCTAAGTGTTTTGATCATTTCTTTACATAGCTACTGTACAGTATGTGCTGTAGTGAAATGGACATAAGCTTATTCATTTAGTCTATGGTCAGATACTGATTGTTAAATTATTCCTTATCCTCCTGCACCATCTCACAATCATCAAAAAAGAGCACTAACATGCTCTGTACAGATGACAGCAGGCAGAGTTTTAAATGTTTGAATGACCAAAAGTAATTTTAGCCAAGAGAACAGAACTGATTAAATTAATCAGCGATTATTTTTCTCACCAATGGTAGCATGAACAGTGATCAGTCGAGTGAAGAGATGATGATGAGGCTTGTGTTTAAATGGTGTAATTTTGCCTCAGGAGATGAGACAGAGGCTGATGTGGATGATGCTGATAATTAATGTGATAATACATTTCACATTGTAAACTTATAATTTTTTCAAATTTGACAGTAATTTTGTTTTTCAATATGTAGCGGTAGGCAGAGGGTCTTTCATATCAAATACGAATCTGAATACAGTTTTCTCTGTTTTTACTTTTGCAATAACTTTATTTCTGCTTGAGATATGTGTAAAAGAGAAACATATACAGTACTGTGCAAAAGTTTTAGGCACATGCAAAGAAATGCTGTAGTCAAAGATGCCTTCAAAATAATGAAATTAAATGTTTCTACATTAAAAAAAAATACAGTAAAGAGCAGTAAACAGTAGTACATGAAACAAAGTCAATATTAAAAATAGCCAGTATAAAAATAGTAGCCTCTGGTACAATTTGTGCAGTTTGATAAAGAAATTAGCTGGTAAATTTTATTGAGCATCTTGCAGAACCAGACACAGTTCTTCTGGAGACCTTGACTTTCGCACTCGCTTCTTATTTTTGCAGCAAAACCCAGCAGCCTTCATTGTGTTTTTTGTCTGAAAAGTGTCTCTTATGTAATATGCTGCTTTCTTTAATGACAAACAAACATTTTTCTGTAACATTTAATTTTGTGCAAGAAAACTAATACTTGGGAATCTAAAATGTTTTTTGTACTGATAATTTATAATACTGCTAATGATATATAACTGATAATTGTTAGAGAACCCCTCGCACGCGGAGTCTCTCGCTAAGCAAGCGGCTGACTCCCGGAGTCATTCGCTGCGTGAACACTTCTGCATTCCATTCTCCGCGCCACTGTTGAAGACTATCATTTTGTTTACCTCCGCCATGTGCTCTTTTGTTTTTGATTGACGTCATGTCTCTGCCCCCGTTTATTGTTTATTGGTTCCCTGTTTTTGGTTCGGGTCATGTTTCCGCCCCTGTGCTTTCATTGGTTTATCATTTATTGTCTCATTATTAGTTACAGGTGGCTTGAGTTTCAGCTTGTTTAGTTTTATTATTTAAGCCCTGCCTTTTGTGCACTTCGTCGCGGAGTATCGAATGTGTTTGAATGTGAATTAACGTGTATCAGAGTACATTGTGTATGTATGATCTGTGCATTTGCACTCACCTCGTGTTTGATGGACTGTGGATTATTCCTTCGCTGTTGTTTGGACCAATGCCTTGCCCTTTTGGATTTATGTTTTGCCTTCTGGATTAATGCCTTACCGGTTTGAATTATACTCATTTATATTTCAGTGGATTATTATTTGTTTTCACCCTGCCTTTGTGTTCCTTTTTTTTCCCCAGCGCATGCATCCAGCTCCCCTTCGTGTTACATAACAATAATGATAATGTAGAAGTCATAAAATAAAAAATCTATAACAAAGTTTGTACTAAAAATATAGGGTGCCTAAAACTTTTGCACAGTACTGTATATGTTAAAGAAATCCTGTGGTATTTAGAATGATATATAGTAGAAAATGTCAAAAGAAAATTGGACAAAGGGGTTTTCCCAGGCTGCCATGGATATGCATATATTTTGTTGTGTAAATGTCTGCAGGCATTGCATAACTGATCAAATGAGACCATTGGTGTCTAATCACCTGCCATGCATTTGATGTATGACATCCTACTCTTATAAATCTTTTAATTACACCAGTGCAATATTCCTACTTCATTCAAAATATTCCTGCTGCGTAACCAACATGCTGAATTTCTAAAGAATAGTCATGTAATAGTGATCTTGCACACTAACTACACTGGTGTATATGCATGTAGCTGCATTTGCTTACTTTTCTCAGGGAGGGTCAAGGGAGGATGTTGAGTTGTTCTGATCTCCATGTAGAGGCCAGTGCTATGCCTAAGGGACCCTATCTATCCCTGCCTTCTATATTTTATGAGCTGAGTTTACTACCTGAAGCATTTGATGAGCCTGGACTAAGACTACTGTGGAATAATGAACGGGAAATTTTGCTGACAGAGACTGGCTGCATTTCTTTTGTGTGGACAGATCTGGCTCAAGTAGGATCTCTGGGAAATAAAACTGGGCTTTATTAGCTTTAACCCAAGGTGAGGAGGCTGTATGTTATGGTAAAAAATCGATATGATCTGGTATTGCCATTTGTCATAACAGTATAGATGGATGTGAACCAGTCAGATTTTGTGATTAATAAGAAGAGTTAGGGCATTTGATCCCTTGCAGTCCTGTTTATAGAATGCTCTATTTTTGGATGCTCAGTAACAGAGTGTGGTATTATTATCTTTCTTTATTTGTTTTACTTGGGAGATATCACCTCTAGGCACTGAAATATGAGTTCAAGGAAGTGCTGGATCCATCATGAAATTGTGGTTCTCATCTCATCAATCTTTTTCTCACAGGTAATTCTGGTTAATACTGTTAATAGGAACACCTGTACACCTGCTCATTTATGAAGTTATCCAATCAGCTAATCATGTGGCAGCAGCACAATGCATAAAATTATGCATACACAGGTCAAGAGCTTCAGTTAATGTTCACATCAAACATCAGAATGGGGAAAAATGTGTGATCTTTGTGCATGGTTGTTGGTGCCAAATGGGCTGGTTTGAATATTTCAGAAACTGCTGTTCTCCTGGGAAATTAACACACAACAGTCTCTAGAGTTTACACAGAATGGCGCGAAAAACAAAAAACATTGAGTGAGCAACAGTTTTGTGGGTGGAAATGCCTTGTTGATAAGAGAGGTCAGAGGAAAATGGCCAGATTGTTTCGAGCTGCCAGGAAGTATATAGTAACTCATATAATCACTCTTTACAAATTAAATTTATAAATCTATAAACACCAGCAAAAATATATCATTCAAAAATAATATTTATGACGATCATGCTCAAAGAGACTCAGTTGCTTTGTGCCATGAACTAAATTAGTTCTAACGAATGTTTTGCCTTAACATGTCGACTGTTCATCATCCGAAGCACAAAGCTGCTACCTCTGACAGGTCGACAGGTTACAGGTGCCTTACTACAGAATACCAATAAACAGTAATTGGAAAATGATATTTAAAGTGAAAGTGAGTTAGTGTATAGGTGACACATCCAGCATGTTTGTTTTACTGTTTAATTATTTCTTCCTTTTTTTTTTTAACTTGAAAGTATTATCAAAGTGCCATGTTTGTGTATCTCATAAACCACTACTTCTCCTCTCCTCACAATAGTGCTCCATAAGCTTGTTCCTGTAATTGCAGCCTGTAGGTTTCATCCCCATTCTTTATTTATTGCTTCACTCAGTTCAATCTTCTTTCTCTTGTTTCGCTCCACTATCTCTCTCTCTCAGCAGCTCAGCTTAACCTGGTTGTAGCAGTAACACTGAAGGCAACACAATGAGCCTGAAATGCAGAGTGCTGGCAAGATCGCCACACACACAAAGAACAATGTCACGTGTTTAGCTGAAGCACACAGTAGATGGCTGAGCATCACAAGGATATAATGGTATTTATGGCAAAATGTATGTTTATCCTCTATTAACTCATGAGAGGAAAGATCAGGTTAGCATTTAGCACAGTGAAGTAGCTGACAGACTGTGTGAGTAACAGGTGAAATAAAATGTAATTCTCTTTTAGTCTGGGGCTGTTGCTCTTTGATGCTGGCATACGGAATAACATTAAAAGCCATGTTTTTATGTGGCTCCCAATTTATTGGATGTCGAGCTACAGGTCCACAACCAAGCAAGAGAGAAAAAAACACAAGTCGTAACATGGATCATTTGAGAGGAAAATGGAAATGGCCTCTGCCTCAAGCTCACTCTTTGTCCTGTGTCAGTTTTACATTTTTGTGAAGGAATACCGTACTCTTTTCCAAGCCTGAAAGGACATGTAGATGTAGAGGTTGGTGTTTTCATGATGATATCATCAGACTAAATTAATCCAGAGGCTTATCATAATAAGAAGTGTTCGTGGTGTTCACACATATTGCTCAGTGGGGTGAGAGAGTATTTTCTCAGGAAATACAGTACTAAACCAATGGCTGTAGAATGAAGTATTCTGTAAAGAAGGTAATACAACATTCAAGATTTTTTATTTGTCACATATGCAATTATATACAGTATATAACTTGACGTGAAATGAAAACCTGGCCTACTCATCTTTAGACTGTGCCTTAAATACTAAAATAAAATTAAAAAGGTAAGAATGAATACAAATAAGAAATAACAATAAAAAAAAAGATAAGAAATATGAAATATATGTACAGGAATGTGCAAAAAGGGATGTACAAAATAAAAACATTGAGGCAAAGTGACACATACTGCCACATCCCAATTGTATTTCTATATTTCTACTGAGTGTATTTATTGGAAGCAGCATAGTGGTGAAGTGAACCTAACAGCTCCAGGGTTCCAGCTTTGAGCCTGCTCTTGGGTTACTGTCTGTGCAGAGTTTCTGTGCATGTTCTTCACATGTCTTCATAAGTTTCCTCCGAGTGCTATGGTTTCCTCACACTGTCCATAAACATACAGGTAGGTCGATTGACTATGCCAAATTGCATGTGAATGGTGTCCCATCCATGGTGAATTCTCAAGCCTTGCTTCTCTTTCATTTTAGCCAAACAAAAATGTTACTTCAAAATGTCTTACTTTATCAGAATACAATTGTATGTTTTGTTTCAGCATTGGGTGAAAACAGACTGGAAGCATGATTTTTAAAATCTGACTTGTGGTTTAAAATCATGCAAAAATGGAAAAAGCTTGGTGATGTGGTTTGTCAGGGGCATGATATGGTTGAGGCATGCACTATAACTAAATACAAATTCATTTCAAGATACTTTGTCTCTATGTTAAGAAGAGCACAAATTATTTGATGTAACAGAACAATACATATAGTACATGAATAGTAGAAACTCTGCCTAGCGTACTACTCTACAAAAATATTCCTTTACTTAATTGGTAAATAGCTAACAAGAGGCTGAATGACACTGTTATTACCTTTTTATAAAAATAAGTGAGCATGATTTCACACACGCACACAAACACACACACACACACACACACACACACACACACACACACTGAAGTGTAGCAGCTGTTAGTGTCTATGAAGTTTGTGAAAGTCAGTTGGATTTGTGTAAATTAGTTTTGAGAATTTTAGATGTGTTGAGAACTGAGCACAGATAGAGGGTGAAGACAATCGCCCGTTTGATGCAATGATGCAATTACATCTCAACTGGCAGATCAAAATGAACTGCTCAAGTTGCTTTGATTATTTCTAGAAGTCTTTGTCATTGTAGGAAAGTCTTGGACACTGTGTAGTGACTGGCTACATTGCTGAATGCAGTAAAAAGACTTTTTTGTCTGTTGATTTGAAAAATCAAGGGCATAGAACACAAGGCAGTTTACATAAAGGACAAAAAACCCCAAAAACAATACAGGTAAAACCCCCTATGAAACAGTTAGCTACACTGTTAATGCAGTGTAAATCCTGTGAAAATGACCAAGGGTAGCAGCAGTGACATCAGTTTAATTATATATAAAAAACAACATTAGTTATAGTTCAATTTTATTTAATTTTGTGGAAAATTGAAATAGACACATGATAAATAGACTTGAGAAAATAAATTAACATTCAAGAAAAAAAGCAACAATAACATATGATGAACTCTGACCAATCCCACTCATTCCTGCAGACTCTTTTGACCAATCCCATCTGTTCCCACAATTATTTTACTTGTAGCTGCCCGTAATGTATTCTAACAAATATAGTTGTCGTTATTTACCAAAATATGAACAAATTAGTGATTTAAACTACAGTGACCAAGGCCGTGATAAATCATCTACTGAAGATGAATGAATGAACTTCGTAAACGAGCCGTACGTGAGCAGCATGTGCAGCATCCAATACGCTCCTATGTTAATGAATGTGACCTTTCTTTATCCTGCAAGCATCATATATGAAAGTGTACCAATTTTTCAATGAGCAAAAACCTTTGGATTCACCGCAGATTGCTTCTTGCTTTTCTCGACTTTGGTTCCCTTGTCAGGCTTAGTGTGGAAAATGCATCTGTTGAGCTATTAAAAAACCATATTAAAACAATTATGTAAAAATGACTTATATGGAACGGGCTCACTCACATTTACTGATATAACAAAATATGTCTGAAGCACAATGATTTGGAAGAAGAGAACATGGATATCTAACATATAGTCTATTTGTTTGAATATGTTTATTCCAAAGGACACCGAAGGAATTAGCTAAAGCTAGAACTAATAATGTACCCTGACACTTATGGGCTATGTATAGTCAAATAATACAATATTACTTTACTATACTCCCTTAAAATGGAGCATCTGGCTACAATGGACAAATTAACTAAATAATTTATTAGATGCATAAACGTGAGAAAGTGAACTCATGTAGTTATTAGTTCAGACATAGACAGTGCAGACAATTGTACAAGGTAAACATCCAGATTAGAGCATTGGTGAAACAGATTAGTTGTGCTTACAATGACTCCATCAACTACCACTGTATTCAATGAGCACACCAGAGAGGATGGTCCTGTGGAAAGAATTAAAGGCAACATAATTTTTGACAAGTCACAATATGGTTGTTTCCTTTTTCACTAACAAGCTGAGAGTTTTTTTTTAATTCTCTAACAACCAGTCAACATGACAAGCATTGCTATTTGCTGATTACTTTAATCAGGCCTGTCTCTAGTACAAACTACATGAAAGCTAGCTCTTACTCACCAACAGTAATGTTAATGGAGCTAGTTACTTTAGACAGTATTAGTGAACTAATTATCATAGGCAAAGAGAAGAAGAATCATTACAAACAACGTAATATTAGAAGGAAACACCAACCTGTTTTTGCGGAAGGACAATTCAAAACAAGTTCACATGTGCATGACTGTGTCAATGTGGTATTATGATCTTTTTTAAGGTAATTTTAATCAATTTACTATAATGTACTGTACAGTTTATGATTCTCAAAGAGTTTAAGGTGTTTCTTATCAATGAAATGAAATGAAATTATCAAGCACTGGAAAATTACAGCTAAAGAACTGAATTCTACAGTTATTGGTAATTGCTATTAATTTAAAAGTTAGTTGTTAATTGGACAATATTCAATGTTCATTCTTGCTACTATAAAGTAGTTTCTTAAAAAAAACCCCCAAAAAATAGGGAAATCGTGTTAACTATTTCTCTCCATTTTTCTCTATGAATTTACAGATTTATTATATACCTAACTTTAGTAATAGCCTAAATAATGTGATGTAGCTTTATGAAATATTACCTGATCATGACTCACAAGTACAGGTAGGCTATTTTTAATCCAATTAATTTGCAGATAACATTGTGCTAAACTTAGCCACAGTTTGAAATGGTTGGCAGTCGACTGGCAGGATTTAAAGTGTGATTTGATTGACTGGTCAATTTTATCTGGCAACCCTGTTTTCTACTTGTCCATCTCTGCAACTAGCGTGCACAGCATATAAATGAGCTAATCTTTTATTTGTGTAAATCTTAAATGTGAATTAAATTAGGATAGAATTAATTGTCATTGTTTACCTTTGAGATGTAATCTACTTGATTCCTGTTATTTGAATTCCTTTTCTCTATGTACATATGAAGATTAAAGGATGGAATCATTTATGAACAAGTTGCTGGAAATCTCAAGATCATAAGAAATGGCATCATGACTGAATAGTGCTTGTTCTCCAAATTTCAAACTGAACAGTGATCTATCACTTCAAGGCCACCCCTTAGCTTTGCCCCTGCCTTTGAGACAGCATCTAGAAATGTTTAGGTGAACATACTTACTGACATATTTAACTTTGTTGTATTCATATGGTTATTTATGACATGCACACATGAATGATTAAAAATGCTTGAATGATTCATCTTCGTTAAAACATTCTGCTTTCTCATACATTAATGATTATGGTGGGATTTATAATCGTGGTCTATTCAACTTTAAATGCTCAGTGGTTTTGAAACAGTATGCAGAACAATGTTTTTCCCTGAAGATCACAAGATTTTGACACAAGAAAGCGAAGAGTATCTGGCTTTCAGCAGGGGGAGCAAGTGAGCCAGAAATTGGTGTAGTTTGTTCTTCACTATGAGCACAAGACAGATTTTAGATATTCAGGAAGAAAAAAAAATCTTTCCCCCATGGGCTTAGTAAAAGATCTTTATTCTCTGTCAGACAAAACTATTTGCCTCTTTACTGCTGCTGATGCACTTTTAAAAGCTTTGGTCAACGTCACATGGACACCAACAAAATCTGTAATAAGGTTAAGTCAACAAAATACTGAAATATGCCATGCTGTTGTTTCTACTATAACACAAAAAAGGTCACAATTCTGCCCATGCCTACAATAACATAGCATTAGCTGACTGATGTCAGAATGGCACATTTAGCTTAAAATGCCAGATGATAAATAAGATCTTTGTTCAATTACACAAGACTATCCAAGTGGGACTGAGAAACAGTTATGTCCACAATCTTCACAAAAGAGACACTTTCCCATCATAACAATGTGAGTGCTCACTCTGGCTGTCTTTACTTCACCTCCTGTGCTATACAAGACACCTTATTGAGTATACAGTGAAATATTGCACTATAGTGATGCACAGGACTATAAAATGTGAATCCTATGGCACGCAGTTACATAACAACAGCTGCCAGATCTATGTATGATGGAAGAATATAAAAATAGTTATATAACCAAAGTACATTCAGGTAACATATACTAGTAGATATATGTTTCATTATATTGAAAACTAGTAATGGTATTGAAGGCATCAATACCATTACTTATCTGGAGGACTGGATACACAGACTGCATCTGCGTTGCACACAGATGATGTCATGCACTTGCCTAAATCTGATTTATATATATATATATATATATATATATATATATATATATATATATATATATATATATATATATATATATATATATATATATATATATATATATATATATATATATATATATATATATATATATCTCTTTAAAACTCTTAAAAACAAGGCCATTAAGCACACACAAATACTGAATTTGCACATTACTGACTGATACTTTAGTAAGACTAGTGGCATTTGGCATATCACAATCTGAAGGGGGGAGTAAAACGAGCAGACACACACACACACACACACACACACACACACACACACACACACACACACACACACACACACACACACACACACACACACACACACACACACACACACACACACACAGAGTGAAGGGATTAGGAAACTTTCTATCCTGACAACCAAAGATAAATAGAAGAATTACATTAAGGATTGGAAAAAGCTTCCCTTTGATTTTTCACTATGAGCTTATAAGATTCTACCAAATGTCAAGGGGGATGTTGAGTTTACTTGAAAGAGCTAATGCACCTTTTAAAACAGAGAGAGGCAGACATCGTGTGTGTGTGTGTGTGTGTGTGTGTGTGTGTGTGTGAAGGTAACTGCTGCAACTACTTAATGCTTTACAAATATGAACTTAGGAACTTAGGAAAAATAGGAACTTAAATGATTAATAAGAGTAAGAGTAAACTATATTATGTTAGGTATATTATGTTTGTTGTGTGTATTTATGTGTAAATGTTGTCGGAAGGTGCATTTAATCAAGTGATTGAAGGAGGGTCATTTTACAGTGAAGTTTATATACAGTAAGAATTAAATCAGGGAGTGTTGTGAAATTTCCTGAACAAATATAGTTGAACTAAACAGAGCAAATTCTGTACTTGCTGAATCAAGCTTTCTCATGTGATTTGGTCCCTGTGCTGATGCAGTGTAAGGCAGGGTAACAGAGTGATGTGTCTTAAGGTATAAACCAGTTCAATATTATAACAGACAGACAAATCAAGATATCACTCACAGTGAAAAACTTAAACTAAAAACACTCTTATGTATACTCATGTGTTCCAGTATAATAGACAATGTAGAAGCAGAATGTAATTCAGGAAAACACAAAGAAGCTTTCTCTTGCTTCGGCTTTGTTTCCTAAGAGCTCAGTGTAGTAAAAAATAACAACTATGAATGAGGTGAATATGATGAAAGGCTTTAGCAACACACTTTCCTCTCTGTGCTTATAGAAAGAGACTGAAGAGGGGAAAATGGAAGAGGCACAGGACATTAAATATAAAGTTTAGTACTCTGTTGTTAATTACTAAAGTGGGATTTATTTAACCAAAATGCACATTTTTGCTGAAAAAATATGCATAATTATTAAACATGCTCAATTAAAAGGAGGCTAATGAACTCTCTCTAAGTCACAGCCAATGGTCTTGTCATTAGAGATACACCAATTGGTACAGGTCCCTCTGCATCACATTATGGCACTGTGGTGTGCTACATGTATTCAGAACATTAAAGAGGAGCTGCACAGTGAAAATCTACTTTCTTTGCCATGGATATGAAAAACTCATTTAGAAATTTGTAGATGTGAAATGGGTAATAAAGCTTAATTTTCAGTGTTCCAGTAATGTTTCACAAAAAGATGTGTGTGTGTATATATATATATATACACACACACACACACACACACACACACACACACACACACACACACACACACACACACACACAAAACATTCATCAATTGTACAACCTCAATTCAATTAAAAAAAGTTTGGATGCTGGGTAAAATGTAAATAAAAATAGAATGCAATGATCTGCAAATCTCATAAACCCGTATTTTATTCATAATAGAACATAGAACACATATGTATCAAATGTGTGGAAATGTACCATTGTAAGGAAAAAGTAAGGTAATTTTGAATTTGATTGCAGCAACACATCTCAAAAAAGTTGGGACAGGGCCATGTTTACCACTGTGTAGCATCCCCTCTTCTTTTAACAGCAGTCCATATACATCTGGGAACTGAGGAGACTAGTTTTGGAGTTTTGGAGAGGAATGTTGTCCCATTCGTGTCTGATACAGGATTCTAGCTGCTCAACAGTCCTGAGTCTTCTTTGTTGTATTTTTAGTTTTATTATGTGCCAAATGTTTACAATTGATGAAAGTCCTGGACTGCAGGCAGGCCAGTTCAGCACCCAGACTCTTCTACTATGAAGCCATGCTGTTGTAATAGATGCAGTATATTTTCTAGCATTGTCTTGCTGAAATATGCAAGGCCTTCCCTGAAAAAGACGTCATCTGGATGGCAGCATATGTTGCTCTAAAACCTGTATATACCTTTCAGTATTGATTGTGCCTTTCCAGATGTGCAAGCTGCCCATTCCATAGGCACTAATGCACCCCCATACCATCAGAGATGCAGGCTTTTGAACTGAGCGCTGATAACCTCTTTAGTCCAGAGGATACGGCATCCATGGTTTCCAAAAAGAATTTCAACTTTCGATTTGTCCGACCACAGAACAGTTTTCCACTTTGCTTCAGTCCATTTTAAATGAGCTTTGGTGACGACGACGAGAAGACGACGGCGTTTCTGGATCATGTTCACATATGGCTTCTTCTTTGTCTCATAGAGCTGTAACCTGCATTTGTGGATGGCATGGCGAAGTGTGTTCACAGACAATGAGTTCTGGAACTGTTCCTGAGCCCATGCACTGATTTCCATTACAGAATCATGCCTGTTTTTAATGCAGTGCCGCCTGAGGGCCCGAAGATCACTGGCATGCAATATAGATTTTCGAATCTATATTGAAAGAGATTTCTCCAGATTCTCAGAATCTTTTGATGATATTATGTACTGTAGATGATGAGATATTCAATTATTTGCAATTTTATGTTGAGGAACATTATTCTGAAATTGTTCCACAATTTGTAGACGCAGTTTTTCACACATTGGTGAACCTCTGCTCATCTTAACTTCTGAGAGACTCTGCCTCTCAATACCCAATCATGTTACTGACCTGTTGCCAATTAACCTAATTAGTTGCAAAATTTTCCAGTTTTTGTTGCCCCTGTCCCAAATTTTTTGAGACGTATTACAGCCATCAAATTCAAAATTACCTTATTTTATTTCTTTAAATGGTACATGTCCTCAGTTTAAACATTTTATATGTTTTCTATGTTCTATTGTGAATAACATATGGGTTTATGAGATTTGCAAATAATTGCATTCTGTTTTTATTTACATTTTACACATCTTTACATATTAAAATGTGCTTATTGCAAATGTATACAAAAATTTGTGACATTTAATAGGAACAATTTCATAGCTCAGTGGTGCCACACTGATAGACCTAATTAGTGCTATGTCTCAGCAAAACATACTCAACAACAATTTACTTCGCGGTGGATAAACTGGCAGCACTGCATTGGTACAATAGGACCAATCCATCCATATATTTTCTGTACCGCTTATCCTACACAGGGTCGCAGGGAGCCTGGAGCCTATCCCAGGGAACTCGGAGCACAAGGCAGGGGACACCCTGGCACAATCGCCTACCCATTCACACATTATGGACAATTTAGAGATGCCAATCAGCCTACAACACATGTCTTTGGACTGGGGAGGAGACCGGAGTATCCGGAGGAAACCCCTGAAGCATGGGTAGAACATGTAAACTTCACACACACAGGGCGCAGGTGGGAACTGAACTCCCAACCCTGGAGACAACATTATCCCAAGATATTTAACAAGATCATTAGAGAAACAAACAATGAATGATTACAGTGATCTTGTGATTAAGTATCAACATACTGTTGTACTTGGCCTGGTTTGGACTTCGCCTCCCTTTTGCTGCTATAACATCCTCCGCTCTTTTGGGAAGGCTTTCCTCTAGATTTGGAATGTTGCTTGGGGATTTGGAATGTTACTTGGGGGCTCATTCAAGCACAAGAGCATTAGTGAAGTTGGGCACTGATGTCGGGTGAGGAGGCCTGAAGCATAGTCAGTGTTCCATTTTATTCCAAAGGTATTCACTGGGGTTAAGGCCAGGACTCCATACAGGCCACTTGAGTGCTTCCATACCAACCTTGGTGATATATTGATATATCGAATTTGCAATATATCAATATATTGACTTTTTCCATCCTCATGAGCCTTGGAAAACAGCATGGAAATGGTTGGCTTCCTACTTGGAGAGACAGTCATATCAGGTGACACTGAGGGGATCCACATCTGCCCCATACAGTCTTTCCACTGGTGTCCCACAGGGCTCAGTGCTGGGTCCTCTTCTGTTCTCACTGGCTGTGTTGAAATGATATCTAAAGACCTACCTCTTCACCAAGTACTTAAATTAGTATTTTGTTATTAAAAAAGTCATTTACTTGTGTGTTTTTCATACTGTACTAAACTCCACAACAGAGTTTTAGACTAAAGGGTGAGAAAAATGATGCCTTCTATTATGTAAGGGTGTCATCCATACCACCTGTTAACTAAACTACATTAACTAAACATATATAACTTTGTTCAATGAGAAATAAAACATCCTTGCTTCTTAACAATATAAAAAAGTTGATTTTGATGAACACACTATTTTGGCTAGGTCTTGAATATAATCAGATTTTTCACATTCATAATGGTCTTCTTTCTCTTTCTTTGGACATCATGTTTTAATGTTGTCTTTGTTTGTGGCAATTGCACAAACCTCCAGATGCAAATATCACATCTAGAATTAACTGTAGACCTGTAGACTGTAGACATTAGCATGCATGTGCATGCACTAATAGTGCATCAAAACACACCTGGAGAAGATTTCTATAACATTTCATCAATGCTGTCATTCTTAGTTTTAACCCATAATTATTCAATGAGATGGAGTGCAACAAAAATGGCATAATTGTTCAATTACTGTATTTTATGTACTGTAAAATGTACATAATCCATACTGAAAGCTGTTTGCTTACAGAGATGCAGGCAGACATATGATTGATTGGGTGTCTTAAGGTAAGCTGCTGTGCTGGTTTATGTTACTGGATTACAATGTGCCTGGCAAAGCGTGTAGTCATATATTAAAAGCACTATGAAGAGAAGAATGTGAGCTTGACAAACTTATATAGACCCTCAATTAATCTAATGCACTAGTGTGAGTGTACATTAAGAAGCAATTGTTTTAATGACTTGGCTAGCCTGGATTAAACTTAAATATTAAAGAGGTAAATCAACAGGACACCGAGAAGAACAAAAGACCATGCAAAAGTGGCTCTGCATCCTTTCTTTTGTGAAAAAATAGAAAATAAATAAAAAATAAAATTATAGCATAAACAAGCCCTAGAAATGATGGAGATAATGGAGCTGAGTGCCACAGTCCAGTTAGAACAGACTGTTTTCTTTGTTGAAAGGAAAAGGAGAAAGAACACTGAGTAACTGTCCTTTCAGAGAGCCCACTACAGTCCAGACACAGTCCCAGCTCAAGCCCAAGTGCCAGCTCCTTAAAGATCAAATTCAAACATATTATCAATGATTTCAAGATGTAAAATCTTACTGTAGATTACTGTATTTATTTGTGGATAATTTAAAACAAATCACTGAATAAATAAAAGTTATTTATAAATAAAATTTTATTCAGTGGACTCTTCCACCAAAAGGCATTATGAGTGGAGGTGGAAACTCATTCCACCACTGAGAAGTTTGAATACTGAAGCAATATGATGTTGTATTCCAAGCATGTTTGTACCTTATAGTCTTATGAGACACATATGTGTGTTTTTTATTCTCACATCTTTCTTTTTTTTTTTTAAAGACAACAATTTGACAAGAGCCAAGCCTGCTTGCATTAAAGACTTTGCTGTCCGTTAGTTATATTTAATACAATATATACAGTACAAATAAATACAAACCATCAAATATACTATAAAGCCAGTGGCGAAGGAACAAAACCATACACATTATTACTACAGTCATGAGTACAGATTTGTGCATACAAATTATAAAGCAAACAAGATGTAATCATTGACACCTAAAACAATGAAGTGCAGTTTGGCCACGAAATGAAGTTTCAGGGTAAAGTACAGCTCCAAAAATATATGGACTCTCTGTGTCAACATTAATAGTATATAAATTATCACAATGCTATCACAATAACTACATTTATTTGAAGGGCCAGGCTTTCCCATCAGTATTATTCCAGTTTCTAAAACCCTCCTGCTTTAAGTGTCTTTGGATGTAAGATTAACCACTGGAAAATAGATTCTGATGTTGCACAGCTGACTTCACTCCTAGATATTTTTTGTATAGAAACTGCCAGTTTACCTTTTGAAATCTACTGTTGACAAAACCATTACATACAGTATCTGCTATAACCAAATAGCCTGTTTTGTGCTGGAACAGTAATAATATTTTACTCTTTATGAATACTTGCTAGGGGTCATGCCATCTATGTTGAAAGCCACCAAGCCACTACCAGTAGTTTGATTATTAGAACAATATTAAAGGCAATAAATTTGGACTCGCCAGCCATGAGGCTTCTTTGCATACAGTACAATGAGACAGAGAAAGGTCATACAGGATCTGAGTTACTGCTTAGTATACACTAGTATATGTTCATTCATTCATTCATTCATTCAGACTGGGTAGGGCACCATGCACACACACATTCAATCAAGTGAGAGGAAATCCACATGGGCATGGGGACAGCATGCGAACTCCACACAGTCAGCACCCCAGCTCAGGATCTAACCGTGCACCATGGAGCCCATATATGTGCAGAATGTTATGAAATTGCTCTTGCAGATCTTGAGGTTGATAAAAGATGAGGTTGATGAGGTTGATATGCCATAGGTGATGTCACACATTACATTTTTTCTTCTATTGCATGTAGATCTAATTTACAGTTTTGAACTGCACATCATTGTGGTCTTACAGCTTATATACTGTAACTAAAGGACATTAACGTTATTGAGCTCAGAAGTCATATTGTGGCAGTCTATGCAGCTTCGTTATAGGGATTTCAGTGAGAACAACAATTCTCTAAATACAATCATGTGGTAACAAAGCTCTGTCAAACTGAGCAGTTTTTCTCTTTCATGTCATCAACGGCTGCCATGTGCTACCTTAGGTTTTCCCACACATGTTAAACACACCATTAATATCACTTTGTGTCACTTTATTACAACATCCCATTACTGCCCATCATGGCTGCCATGCTTTTATGCTTTTATGGTGAGATTAAGGCCTTAATGCCTATCCCCAAGTCTCATTAGAACACAGGGTTCATGTCCATCCGTCATCACTGTCTGGCACACTGTCTCATCTTTCTGTCACAGAAATATAGACAGAGGGCTGCTTGGGGGAAGTGGAAGCAGTGCTACTGAGTAAAACACCAACTCTCTTAAAATGAAAAAAGTAACTGTTATGATTGCCCATATTCTGATGCTACTTGCTTCCTGGAACCTACAGTATTAGATAACTACCTATTTAAAAAAAAAAAAAAAAAAAAAAAAAGATCACTTCAGAGTCAGGAGGATAAGTGTAATATGACCTATCACCAGTAACTGATTTTGTGTATTTTAATTATTTCTGATTTGATATCATTTCAGTGTAGCCATCTCTGAGAGGTATGTGTTTTGGAGTACCTTAATTTATAAAATTCTCAGCAATTTACATACATACATATGCCTCTCACTACTGCAGGTGTATCTGTGTATCTTCTCAGACACAAATACAGATCATTCAAATACTTGAAAAATGTGCCACTCAATAAAATAAATGTGGTTTCCAACAATATAGTCTGTTCACTTGATGTTCTTTCATAATGAATTAGTTATATTTTCTGGAAAATGCCAGAATTTTCTGAAATTTGTTGGAAAACCCACTTTATTCTGTTGTTTTTGTATCTGTACAGAATTGTGTAAATTCCCTGAGGTGTTTCCTTGTCTTCAGTTTTTGCTTCTACCATCACAACTGTGTGACTTTGTGTATGTTGTCCTGTTTTTGCTATGCCTGTTTAATAATTTACAAAACGGCAAATGTGAAATAATGCCATAGCAAGTTTTACTTAGTTTTACATAGAAAAGCAGATTTGATGGAGAGAGAAAGAAGAGTAGGATTATGCTCAGCATGAGAAGAATATGCAGGCCTACTGAAATATTTAACACACTCCTTTTAAAGTTATTTCCTTCTTCTTGCCTTATTGGGTCATGAAACATATTACAGGCACATGTATGAGACAAGGTTGAGTGAGTAGTGTCAGAAGTCAGAAATAAAATCAACTCTATTGCAGGAAACGGCTAAGCTATACAGCGCCATGGATGAAATCTCATTCAATAACAATGCAGTTACAAATGGATATATTTCCAGGATATATTAATATAAAAATAATTATATGATTTTATTATATATTTATCTAGTCTAATATTAGTTTTTTTGTTAGTTTTCTTTTCTTTCTTTTTTTTTTTTTTCCAAATTCAATGCCAGGGAGTGTTATGTGTAGAAAATATCACAGCAGCACTCTGTCTCATTACAAAACAGCAAGAGACTTTTTAAAATGAGTTCACAGTCAGCATCTGCATGGCTGTTTAAAAATTCATGGGATTAAGAGCAAATGGGCAGCAGTTACATCAATCATGCCCAACTGAGTATGCTAGTGCAGGGGGCAGCAATTTGACATTTGACAGTTTCCAACACTGATGCAGAGGCATTCATAGAAACCTCTAGACACTTTACCCTGACACTCACTGCCATTCGATCTTTTCCTCCAGCTCTCTCCTGATGACTTCTTACTTTATTCTGTGGCTAATTATTTATACTTGTAACACCTCAAAATATTCTAGAAAACCACCAGAGAGTTAAATTTTTTTTTTTTTTTTTTACTGACACTTGTGTGTTAGTGTGCTACATGGAGCACAGGGCAAATGGTGACTGCCTCAGAGTGTCTAAAACCTCCTAGATGAAGACAGCACAGTTCCGTTCAATAACTCTACTGGCAATCTCTTCAAACAAAAATTTATTCACTTCACTTTGATGGGATCAGATTCTGGGGTTATCATTCCCAGCCATTGTGGCAAAACTTGATAACCATAAATGTCACCAACACTCACATTTAATGAAGTATGCAAAAATGTCTTACTAGTTATGAAATAACTGTTATGAGTATATAGAAATATGAGAATGAACTGCTAACACACCACTCACAAAGCACACAGACCCAGTAACATGAATGCCTACTGTATAAGAGCATTTATTAATGGTAAATTATTCAACAGCCGGTTCAGTCTATGAGCTCTGTAAAGGTAATCAAAAGTTTGTGTAAGTTATTAACTGTTTTGTGAGGTAGAGATGCTGCAGAGGGACAATTACATAGAAAGATGGATAATAGCAGAACATGACTGTACATTTATTATCCCATGGGAAGACCTGAGTGAGCATGATAAGAGAAGACAACCACAAGCTCTTCACTTAGCCACCGATAATTAATTCCATGAAAAGGTGAAATGCTATTATAGCCCTAGCAGAACAACAAGTGTGATAATGGTGCAATGCATAATAATGTTCTGAGAAGAAAAAATAAATCCATCAAGTATTGCAATATTGTACTTTGAGATCATCCGTTGGATTTATTATATCTGTTATCAATCAATTTGCACCATTCGCACCATTTTAACCATCATATACATTCACACCAGCTTTTTAAGCATGTATGCCAATAACAGAATGATGAATGTTTTTTTAATGTTATATATATATATATATATATATATATATATATATATATATATATATATATATATATATATATATATATATATATATATATAGTCATTTAAAAAAATAAGTACACCCCATGGAAATTGTTTGTACCTATTAATGAAGTTGATATTCTTAAACAAAACCACAAGGAAAATGAGCATTTTCAATCATTTATTCAACAGAACTATCAATAGATGTTAGTACACCCTTGGCCTTTAGCAGAAATAACTTCTTGTAAATGTTTTGCAGAATTCTCCACCAGTCTCTGACATTGGCTTGCTGGAATTTTTGACCACTCTTCCATGCAATATTCTTTCAGTTGCAAGATGTTTGAGGGTTTTCTTCCATGTACTGCTTGTTTCAAATCCCCCACAAAAATCCCCTGGTGGCCTACAATGGACACTGACACCTGAGCCTTTGTTGCTGCCTGCTACGTATGTGCCCGTAATAAGGCCCTACACCGCCGCCTGCCAGCCTACTACAATCCCTGCCTATTTCCGGTCGCCCTTGGTCACACATTGTCTTGGACTTCATCACCGATCTACCCACTTCCCAAGGTAACACCATCATCCTCACCATAATAGACTGGTTCTCGAAAGCAGTACACTTCATGGCCCTTCCCCAGCTCCCCACCACCCGAGAAACCGCAGATCTCCTTGTCAGCCACGTCTTCCAGATGCACGGCATCCCACAGGACATTGTCTCTGACTGCGGACCTCAGTTAATTTCCCAAGTCTGGAGTCAACAACCCCACCACCTGGAGCTCCCAGCTACCTTCGATCGAGTATGCCCACAACTCCCTAACTAGCAAAGCTAGTCTCCCTTCGATTGCTCCCTGGGCTATCAGCCTCCCTTATTCCCAGTCCAGGAAGGTGACATTGCTGTTCCCTCTGTGCAGGCTCACCTCCATCGTTGCTGCAGAGTATGGAGAGAAGCCTGTGTCACCCTTCCCCCAACCGTTGCCTGGCTGACCGTCATCAGGTTCCAGCTCCCAACTTCCAGCCAGGCCAAAAGATGTGGCTTGCAGCCAAAGACATCCCGCTTAAGACTGAGGCTAAGAAACTCTCCCCCCGTTATCTGGGCCCTTTCACCATTGAAAGCATTATTAATCCCACTACCATTAAACTCAAACTCACCAGGTCCCTGCGCATCCATCCCACCTTTCATGTCTCCCAACTCAAACCTGTTCATGTTAGCCCCCTGTACTGTGCAAAAGTTTTAGGCACCCTATTTTTTTTAGTACAAACTTTGTTATAGATTTTTTTATTTTATGACTTCTACATTATCAAGTCAGTACAAAAGCATTTTAGATTCCCAAACATTAGTTTTCTAGCACAAAATTAAATGTTACAGAAAAATGTTTGCATGTCATTAAAGAAAGCAGCATATTAAATAAGAAACCACTTTTCAGACAAAAAACACAATGAAGGCTGCTGGGTTTTACGGCAAAAAATAAGAAGCAAGTGCGACAGTCAAAGTCTCCAGAAGAACGTCTCGGGTTACTTGACTATAACCCTGTTCCCTGAAAAGCGGGAACGAGATGCTGCGCATCAAACCCTAATGAGAACATTCTTTGTTCGACCGGTTGCGAAGTATGTGTCAAACATGCCAAGAATTTGGCCTAAATAACCTCGGTGAGTTACGTCATTGATAACGTGCACCTGCAGGTTATAAATAAATGTGAAACAGGCATACCTTCAGGTTACACTTTGTCTGAGAGACGCCAGACACGTCTGCAGTGCGGCACTGAGGCGCAGCATCTCGTTCCCGCTTTTTCAGGGAACAGGGTTACAGTCAAGTAACCCGAGACGTTCCCTATCAAAAGCTACTCTCGATGCTGCGCATCAAACGCTAATGGGAATGAGAATACCAACGCCACTGCACTGGAAGTGTCTGAGCCCCCATGGTTGTGTAGTGTGTGCGCACAAACATTGAAGAGGTCTCAGACATGCCTAAGAGATGTTGACTCAAGGACATGCGAGCCCGGAGTAGCATGGACATCCAAGCTATAGAATCTGACAAATGTGTGCGGAGAGGACCGACCTGCCACATCACACACTTGCTGGAGGAGGACACCTTTTGCCAAAGCCATAGAAGATGCAACCCCCCTGGTTGAATGAGCCCTAACTCCTAGCGGCGAAGCTTGACCACACGCCTCGTAGGCTAGGGCAATGGCATCCCTCACCCAATGAGACACAGTTTGTTTAGTGGCAGCCACCCCCCGATTGCGGCCTCCATAGTATATGAAGAGCTGCTCCGACTTACGCCACTGGCTGGTGCGGTGGACGTAAATCTGAAGAGCACGTACTGGACACAGTAAGTGAAGTCTTTCCTGCTCCGTAGTCGTGAAAGGCGGAGGACAGAAGGCTTCAAGAACGATTGGATGCATGGTCGAGAATGGAACTTTCAGGAGGTAATTAGGGTGAGGATGCAAGATAGCTTTGACCAGCCCAGGGGCAAAGTCTACGCAGGACCGCGCGACTGACAGAGCCTGCAAATCCCAATTCTCTTCAGAGAAGTAATAGCCATTAGAAAAACCAGCTTTAGGGTCAGAAACCTGGCAGGTGCTGACTCTAGTGGTTCGAAAGGGGTGCCGACCAGACCCTCGAGCACTATAGCTAAATCCCACAAAGGGACTGTAGCTCTCGTGGATGGTCTCAACCGCTTGGCTCCATGAATGAAGCGAGCGACCAGAGGGTGCTTTCCCACAGAAACCCCCTCAATCGGAGCATGGCAAGCTGAAATGGCGGCCACATAGACTCTGAGAGTACCAGAACATGTGCCTGAGGATAATTTTCCTTGTGGGAACTCCAGCACTGAAACCACTTGGCAGTGAACTGGGTCTACGTGGTGTGCCATACACCAATTCTCAAAAATGTGCCAATTGAAGGCATAACTTCTTCTAGTGGAGGGGGCCATGGAACTTAGAATGGTCTCTATTACGTCAGCAGGGAACCCAGCATCCCTTAGCTGGTCCCCCTCAGGGGCCAGACGTGAAGGTTCCAGAGCTCGGGCCGGGGATGAAATATTGTCCCCTGTGCCTGAGATAGGAGATCTCTTCTGACTGGAATCGCCCACGGCGAGCCATCGAGGAGAGATATTAGATCCGAGAACCATACTCTGGTCGGCCAATGGGGCGTTATCAGTAAGAGATGAAACCCCTGTTGACAGATCTTGGCCAGGACTCCTGGGAGCAGAGCGATTGGGGGAAATGCGTAAAGACTCCGTCTGGGCCATGTATGAGCCATGGAGTCCAGACCCAGGGGAGCTGGAGGAGTCAGAGAGAAGTAGAGGGGACATTGTGCCATCTCCTGTGAAACAAAGAGGTCCACCTCTGCTTCGTAAAATCTTCCCCAGATTTGATTGACTACTTCAGGGTGGAGTTTCCATTCCCCGAGTGTCACAGCCTGTCTGGACAGCAAGTCTGCTCCCACATTCATATACCCGGGGATGTAAATCGCCCTGAGGGACAGGAACTTGTCCTGTGCCCAGTGCAGGACCTGCTGCGCTAGCCTGTTCAGGCGGTGCGAACGCAGTCCGCCCTGGTGATTTATGTAAGAGACTACCGCCGTATTGTCCACCCGCACAAGGACATGGTAGCCTCTTAACTGCTGGAGGAAGTATTTCAGGGCCCGAAATAGAGCCATCATTTCGAGGCAATTGATGTGCCAGTCGAGAAGATGACCTCTCCAGATCCCTTGGGCTGGACGGCCATCCAAGACCGCACCCCAACCCGTGAGGGAAGCATCTGTCATTAGCATCTTGTGACGACAACACGGACCTAGAGTGGGACCCAAAGTAAAAAAACGGGGTTTGAACCACATAGAAAGGGTACGAAGCCCCTGGCGCTTGACCCTTCTTTGCCTCTGGGGATTGGCCCTTGGATGAAATCCCCTGTCTCTGAGCCACAACTGAAACGATCTCATGTGCAGGAGGCCCAAGGGTATCACCGTGGATGCAGCTGCCATGAGACCTAAAAGCTTCTGAAAGAAGTAAACAGTAATTCTCTGGCCTAGCTTGATATTCTTTAGGCCATTTACAATGGCTTCGATGCGTGCAGGAGAGAGCTGTGCCTGCATCATGATCGAATTCCATACAACCCCCAAATACATTGTCCTCTGAGCAGGAGAGAGAACGCTATTCTTGGCGTTGAGTCTCAACCCCAGAGATTCAAGATGAGCTAGGACGACATCCCGATGTCAAAGGGCCAGCTCTTGAGACTGAGCCAGAATCAGCCAGTCGTCTATGTAATTTAAAATGCGGATGCCCATCCATGCATTTCATGTATGTGCGAGGTGACAGAGCTAGGCCGAATGGAAGAACCCGATACTGGTAAGCTTCGCCCCGAAAGCAAACCTCAGGAACTTCCTGTTTTGTGGCAAAATTTCTATATGAAAATATGCGTCCTTGAGATCGACTGTGACGAACCAGTCCCCTGGCTGGATCTGAGACACAATCATCTTGATCGTCAACATCTTGAACTTGTATGATCTGAGGTAGCGGTTCAACCCGCGAAGATCTAAAATTGGACGCAACCTTTCTTGGGAACCAAAAAATACCGGCTGTAATATCCTGACTCTCTGTCTGGTAGGGGAACACGTTCTATGGCCCCTTTGTCCAGCAGAGCTTGCAATTCCTGTGTCAAAAAATGGGCTCATTCTGGTTTCATGGAAGTGGAGACCACGCCGTTGAAACAAGGAGGCCGATATGCAAACTGAATCCTGTAGTCTTTCTCTACAGTCCTTTCTACCCATGGAGAGATACTTGGCAGTAGCTTCCACGCTGCCAGTTTCTCTGAGAGGAGCACTAGTTTTGACACTTCGCTTAGATGGGGAGGTGTTAGGTGTCTGGTGTCCTGAAGCATGGCAGGAGGCAACCGAACACCTAACTTTTGGCTGGAGGCCGCTTTTCCCCGAAACACCGGTGGCGGAGAATATTGTACAGCAGCCGCCTGAGGGTGCCAGGAAGGAGCGTCTACTTCTCGTTGGAACTTCTCGCGCTCCTCCCTGGAAGGGCACACCCCCACGGTCCCGAGGACTTGACCCTCAGGACTTCTTCCCGGACGAAATGAGCTCTTACTGGGCTGCTGAGATCAGCAAGCCGCTCCCCAGTCCCTACGATGGGGCAAACGGCTCACCACACTCTGCTTCTGCGACTCTCGCCGCAGAGAGCCCGGATTGGGTCGGGGCTGGGTGGCCGACAGCCCCGGCGTCTGAGCACGGTGGGGAAGAAACTTATCAAAAGCCTCTGCGTGTCTCTTGGCCTCCCTGAACCTAGTGACAACAGTGTTCATGGCGTCGCCAAAAAGGCCAGAAGGCGATATGGGGGCGTCAAGGAGGAAAGCTTTGTCCCTATCCTTGATGCCCGTGAGGTTGCGCCATAGGTGTCTCTCCGTGGCAACTAAAGCAGCCATAGAACGGCCCACGGCACAGGCCGTCTGCTTGGTTGCACGAAGAGACAGATCAGTGGCTTGGCGCAACTCTAACAACGCCTCCTCACTAATATTCCCGCCCATGCTCAGGTCTTTCAGCAGGTCAGCCTGGTATGCCTGCAAAACCACCATGGTGTGCAGGGCAGCCCCAGCCTGACCCACTGCCTGAAAGGCCTTCCCCACCAGAGACGATGTTACACTGCAAGGCTTGGTGGGGAGGGTTGGCTTCTTAACTGATGACGAGTTCCCAGGGGAGAGATAGCCTGCGAGAGTCTCTTAGACCTGAGGCATCGTCACATATCCATGCGCCTTAGCACCCACGATAGTCGAATAAAACGACGTCATGGGTACAAAGATAGGTGAGGAGTAAGGCCTACTCCACGAATGAGATAACTCCTCATGGAGATCTGGGAAAAAGGGGAGAGAGCAATGTTGGAATCTCTCCCCTTGGCCACCCGATAGAAATCTGTCGTCCAATTTGGAGTGCCTGGGGTTCTCTTGCTCCTGTGGCCAGTCTAACTTAAACCTGGCCACTGCATTAGTCACTACCTTGAGTAGCTCCACAAATGCCTTATCATCGCGTGAGGAGTGCTCAGAGGTGGCGCTCTCGGTCTCCATATCGCCGGAGGCAAGAGAAGCCGTGCCCTCGTCTCACTCTGAAGAAACGCCGGCGCGCGCTTCAGCAGCAGAGGCAGGGGCTTCGCGATCTGGGGAAAGCGTGCGAGAGAGGGGAAGCTCTCTCTCAGCCAGCTCGACACACGAGCCCCATGATCTTAATGAGGACGCCGAGCTTCGGAAGAAAGCGAGCCTCGAGCGAAACACTCGGAGCGGAAATAGCTCGCAGTGCATGCACTCAGCGTGCTCAAGAGCAGCAATAGCATGCTCTTCCCCAAGGCACTCTAAACAAAAATCGTGCGGATCATCATCCGGAATAACTTGTGCACACGGCGGGATGCATCGCCTGACCGAGGCACAAGCCATGATATAATTTACCACTTACCAACACTTACCAAGACAACACACACACACAAAGCGGTCTCAAAGACAAAGAAACCTGGAGGTATGCCTGTTTCATGTCTATTTATAACCTGCAGGTGCACGTTATCAGTGACGTAACTCACCGAGGTTATTTAGGCCAAATTCTTGGTGTGTTTGACACACATACTTCGCAACCGGTCGAACAAAGAATGTTCTCATTAGCATTTGATGTGCAGCATAGAGAGTAGCTTTTGATAAGGAACTGTGGCTGCAAGATGCTCAATAAAACTTATCAGCTAATTTCTTTATAAAACTGCACAAATTGTACCAGAGACTATTATTTTTATTTATTTATTTATTTTTTGTCACACCAAATATTGACTTTGTTTCATTTGCTACTGTTTACTGCACTTTACAGTATTTTTATTTTATTTTTTTAAATGTAGAAACATTTGAAGGTATCTTTGCTCTAGGGAATTTCATTGCATGTGTCTAAAACTTTTGCACAGTACTGTATAAGAAGAGTAAAGAGCACGTTCCTGCTGGCTAATTAATTCGACCATTATAATGACATCTACAAATTGTATAAAGCATTATGTTCTATTTGCAATTTTTAGAGGCATGCAATTAAATCATAGAGGAGATGTCCTCATAGTGGACACATTTTATTATATTATAGTGAAGACATGTTATTATATCACAGTTGTGTAATGTAACGAAGTAATAATACTTTGTTACAGTACTTAAGTATTTTTGGGGAGAATCTGTACTTTACTTGAGTTTTTATATTTCTGTCAACTTTCACTTTTACTCCACTACATTTCCTAAATAGAATATATACTTTTACTCTGATACATTTCCCCTAAGCATCTTCGTTACTACAAAATAAAATCAGAAGAACACAGACCGCAAGCAAGCAGATTTGATGAATCAGTGGTCCGGTGCTTGCAAGTTAGATCACTGGTTAAATCCCATTACGCAAGTGCAAAGTGCTCTCAAAGCCACGGTTAAGTTTCAGGTTCCACTCAAGCCTAGGAGTTCCACTCGACAATAGTGACAATGTTAGTTATTAGCAGACAGCCCAGCTCCTATTAGCTGACACCCGCAAATTATATACAATATCCTGGAAATTGTTTTTAAATTTTTTTTTTGTATTTTTATTTTTTTAAGCGATCGAGAGAGAGTTCAGTGGTCATTTCTAATGGTAGGCGGGCTCTGGAGAAACTGAGAGAGCGAGTGACAGATGTGGCGAGAGAGTGACACAGCTCGCGTCCTGATTGGTCTCTGTACCCTATCCGTTTTCTCGGTAGGCGGGCTTTACAGTCGACCTCTCTCTCTCCAGCTCATCCATCAGCTCGGTTCAGTTTAGTGTCTGCAGCGCCATGGCAGAGTGTCTAAATAAAAAAAAATAAAAAAAAGAAGTACAAAACACACTTCACCCCAGACTACACTTAAGTAAACCCATGCATAATAGGGGTAAAAAAAGAACAAAAACACAACAATGACAGTGTAGCTCTCTGCACTGTTTGCAGCAGTGATTTCTCAATTGCCCATGGTGGGTTAAATGACTATAAAAGACATGTTGAGGTGAGTTTAATGTCATTCGTTCATTAGCATAGCTAATGTTATTTTAACTAGCAGCTATAAGGACCTACTGTATTGATGTCTAGGTGATGAGGCCAAACTCCCTGTAGACATGTGTAAAGTTATTGAATAAAAAACATTACTCCATGAGTTGGATAATACAGTAATATAATGTAGTATAATATAATACGTGTACAACAATAAAACAGTGTAAGTACATATTTTTGCAGGTTCCGATGTCTGTATTAGTTAAAATTAAAACTTAACACAATCTTGTTGCTCAAACTGTGTATAGTACAATATTAAAGTTCTGCCATACTGCAGAAGACAGACGGTCAGCCATATGGTAAGTTGTTTACTCTGAAAGTTTTGCAATTTGGCAAACTGAATGACATGTTGCCCCTGACAAAGCTGCTAGAGACTGAGCTATTTTGTTCCTTTCGAGAGCTTCAGCTTGAAGATTTTGTTTTGTAGGCTCTGTGTTTAAGGTGGTGTAAAAAAGAAAAAAACTTTTTGTATTAACAGCATTTACTTGTACTTTTACTTTTCATACTTAAGTACAATAAATATCAGATACTTTAAGATTTTTACTCAAGTAATATTCTAAAAGGTGACTTAAACTTCTATTGAAGTCATTTTCTGGTAAGATATCTGTACTTTTACTCTAGTGTGGCTTTCAGGTACTTCATCCACCACTGATAACATCATAGTGGAGATATGTTATTATATTATAGTGGAGGCATGTTACTACATCACAATGGAGACATGTTGTTACATCATAGTAGAGACATGTTATATTTTAATGGAGATATGTTATTTTGTGGAGATCATAGTAGAGTCACGTTATTACATCATAGTGGAGACATGTTATTATATGTTAGTGGTGACATGTTACTACATCATAGTGGAGACACATTATTATATAATAGTGGACACCTGCTGCTATATCATAATGGAGACATGTTACATCATAATGGTGTCATGTTATTACATCATAGAGAGATGTTATTAAATGTTAATGTTAAAAGCTAGCGATGAGAGACTATAGTAGAGATTTGCTATAATGAAGATAATTTAAAAAATTTCATTCTGGAAAGGAGAAATATAACCAGTGAAAGGAGATTCCTTTTTCTCTTGTTTTGAGGTGTCAATGATTACATTTACACGCACATCAAATTCTGTTTTGCAGCCATATTCTGAATACAATGTTTATATGCATACAGGCATCGGAAAATTCCTATAACATGGTTGGTGTAAGTATACCTGAGTTGCCATTCCTAAATACCTAGCCTACAGCTAAGCATCTGCTAGCACCCACAATTTCTTTGTGGACTGAGCATGCGCATATATCTCCTTTCAGTGTATTTTCTGAATAAGGTGTTTACATGCAACACATTTCCAATTAAAACAGGCTTATTCCAGGGGTGGTACTCTTAATCTGAATGAGCAATCGGATTGCGGCATTTACATGACTCAATACTAAATAGAATATTGCCAAATTCCCGTTAATATAAAAATATTGATGTGCATGTAAACGTAGTCAATGATTCTTACATCCAAATTCTGCACAGGGTGTCTGTGTTATCTGAGAAAATAGTGATTGAGAATCAAAACTGAATTTAATTCAGTTCAGTGAGCTTGACCTGAAAGATGTCCTGAACAAGAATGTTGATACTGTATGTCTGGCTTAATGTAACAATGCATTAACCTTTTAATATCAACCTATCAAATACTCATATTTTGTACACCTTATAGCACACACTGTACACACTAAACTCCCCATTTACAAAAACAGTTTGTGGACTCAATTCTAGATCCTCAAGTTTCATGAATATAGATACTGTTATGTGCAGTTATTCCAAAACTTCTCACTCTCTTTATTAAAGCTACTACTTAAATGCCTTCACAATGGAACTTGAGAAGTTACTTTTTTTCCACACCCACACTCTGACAAATCATTTTTTGCTGGATATTGATCTTCAGTTTCACAGTCTGTCTTCTCAACTGTCCATTCACTAGACTGCTCCTTCCACAGCAATCCTAGCACACTAGGTGAAAGCAATCAAAGAGATGAAGAGACAGAATTAGTCTCAATATGGATTGGCAAATATAACCATAATTTTATTATGTGTTACACTTCTACTATGGACAGCTCACGTGGTTTGTGTGTTTATCTAGTGTATTTGTGAAGTCTTACATCTATTTTAGTGCATGTCTGTGGTATGTTCGGCATGTTTTCTGTAAGCCCTGGTCCCTATGTTGAGTTTCTAGTATTTTGGTCTTGTTTTTTGTGCTGAGATTATGAATTACCCTATGATTGCACTTGCTGTTTTATTTTTGTAGCTTGTACCAGTGCCAACTGAATTAGTCCAAGACAGGCTCTGTCAGTATGTCTTGATGCCTGTGCCTATCCAAGGTTACAGAGCAATATATAGAATGTGGTCCTATAATACTGATACCATGATAATATGAATGTAGTCATCGCTGCCTATTTCCAAAGCTTCAATCCATGGTCATTTCTGGTTCTTAGAAATGAGTTCACATGGGGTGGCTCAGGTGGTAGAGCGGGTTGTCCACTAATCGTAGGAATGGCGGTTCGATTCCCAGCCCACATGACGCCATGTGGACACTGAACCCCAAGTTCCCAAGTTGCTTGCTCCTGATGGCAGGCAGGTGCCTTGCTCTGCTGCCATAGGTGTGCGTGAATGGGTGAATGAGACACAGTGTAAAGCGCTTTGTGAGCCGCAAAGGTTAAAAGGTGCTATATAAGTGCAGACCATTTACCATTTCACATCTGTTCACCAATGCAATTTCTTTGGCTCCTGTCACATTTTAAGCAATCAAGTAAGAATTTGATGTAATGACTGGGGCATTGTCCCATTTCATTTCTCTTTCTTATAGATACTATAATATAAACAATACATTGTCTTTTCTGAATCTATGTTTACAACTGTAGATTTCTGTTTCAGTGACAGTTGAGCACCACAGATAAATGAATGCTTTGCCTTTAAAAAATGTATTATCCCCTGTAATACTCATGATGGCCACAAGGAAAAAGACACTATAGTTATGTTTAGTATTACACCAACTAAGGTGAAATATGCAAATTAATCAGTTAACCGAGCTCAGGGTTAAGCCAGGAGGCAACACTACCTGCTGCACTGTAATCAAATTAGTTCTTTATCTGATCAATTTGTTTACATATGATGATAATGGCATGCTTTTGTGTGTGTGTGTGTACGATAAAACAGTAATACCACACATTATCTCATGTAAAACCTTACGATTTCTATCTACCAGCTTTAAGAATTGCTGCTTTCAAGTGAACTGGTCCAGTGTGCGTTTAATTTATGTGCTTGATATGCAATTCACAAGCCTCAGGTTTCATTATTACACAGTTCTCTGTATTGTATGGTGTGTGATTCTGTGATTCTAAATGAATAAGGTAAACCTTTATGAAAAAGCAAGTAGTTGCTTTAGATGTAGTTAATTCCAGCTTGTTGGTTCTTGTTTGTAAAATATGTTTTATTCAAATACCCATTTTAATAATACAATATATGTATACAGTGAGGGGAAAAAAGTATTTGATCCTCTGCTGATTTTGTACATTTGCCCACTGACAAAGAAATGATTAGTCTATAATTTTAATGGTAGGTGTATTTTAACAGTGAGAGACAGAACAAAAAAATCCAGAAAAACACATTTCAAAAAAGTTATAAATTGATTTGCATTTTAATGAGTGAAATAAGTATTTGGTCCCCTATCAATCAGCGAGATTTCTGGCTCCCAGGTGTCTTTTACACAGGTAACGAGCTGAGATCTAATCTCAGCTCGTTACCTGTGTAAAAGACATCTGTCCACAGAAGCAATCAATCAATCAGATTCCAAACTCTCCACCATGGCCAAGACCAAAGAGCTGTCCAAGGATGTCAGGGACAAGATTGTAGACCTACACAAGGCTGGAATGGGCTACAAGACCATCGCCAAGCAGCTTGGTGAGAAGGTGACAACAGTTGGTGCGATTATTCGCAAATGGAAGTAACACAAAATAACTGTCAGTCTCCCTCGGTCTGGGGCTCCATGCAAGATCTCACCTCGTGGAGATTCAATGATCATGAGAACGGTGAGGAATCAGCCCAGAACTACACGGGAAGATATTGTTAATGATCTCAAAGCAGCTGGGACTATAGTCAGCAAGAAAACAATTGGTAACACACTACGCCGTGAAGGACTGAAATCCTGCAGTGCCCCCAAGGTCCCTCTGCTCAAGAAAGCACATGTACAGGCCCGTCTGAAGTTTGCCTGAATGATTCAGAGGAGAACTGGGTGAAAGTGTTGTGGTCAGATGAGACCAAAATCAAGCTCTTTGGCATCAACTCAACTCACCGTGTTTGGAGGAGGAGGAATGCTGCCTATGACCCCAAGAACACCATCACCACCGTTAAACATGGAGGTGGGAACATTATGCTTTGGGGGTGTTCTTCTGCTAAGGGGACAGGACAACTGTACCGCATCAAAGGGACGATGGACGGGGCCATGTACCGTCAAATCTTGGGTGAGAACCTCCTTCCCTCAGCCAGGGCATTGAAAATAGGTCGTGGATGGGTATTCCAGCATGACTGACCCAAAACACACAGCCAAGGCAACAAAGCAGTGGCTCAAGAAGAAGCACATTAATGTCCTGGAGTGGCCTAGCCAGTCTCCAGACCTTAATCCCATAGAAAATCTGTGGAGGGAGCTGAAGGTTTGAGTTGCCAAATGTCAGCCTCGAGACCTTAATGACTTGGAGAGGATCTGCAAAGAGGAGTGGGACAAAATCCCTCCTGAGATGTGTGCAAACCTGGTGGCCAACTACAAGAAACGTCTGACCTCCGTGATTGCCAACAAGGGTTTTTTTGAAATGCGTTTTTCTGGATTTTTTTGTTGTTATTCTGTCTCTTACTGTTAAAATATACCTACCATTAAAATTATAGATTGATCATTTCTTTGTCATTGGGCAAACGTACAAAATCAGCAGGGGATCAAATACTTTTCCCCCCACTTTATATATATGTTATACCACTGGAAGAAGGCTGGACACAGTTGCGGTCAAAACTTCATCCCTTTATTCAGCACACATGTAGAAAGGACACAGGGTAACAGAAATGCTTAAGGAAGGCTTCGAAACTTCGCAGGATATTGTGGCTAAGAATATATAATCTCTCAAAACGTTAGCGCTAGCAGTAAAAACACACAGTTAGCAATGATAAGGGTTAACGGTCATAAGCACCCAGAACCTTTTACATATGCTAGCGGGCAAAACATACAGTGTGCTAATTATACAGCGCTAACAGAAATGAACACTCGACAGAAACAAGTGCACGTTAAACTATCACAGAAATTCATAAACTGGAAGAGGGTTTTAGAGGAAGTCAGAATCCAAGGTACTTAGCTTTGAGGTCAATGCCGTGAGAATCAGTCCAGAGTTTAATCGCTCGGTAAAGTGAGATTCGAGAGAACAAACAATACTTCGCATTCAACCTGTAAAACAAAAGTCCTTAAATAAAGTGCTGTGAGATTGAAGACAGGTGTGCGGGATTATAAGGAAGGTGATTGTGACCGTGGTAGTGTGTGGGTGCTCTGGGTGTTGTAGTCTCTGGCGGCCATGCTTGTAGGCCGCCGAGCTTGCTGGGAAATGTAGTGTGGGGTGTGTGAAGGAGAGTCAGTGGCGGCCCTGTTCTTGAGCCGCTGAGAATTCTGGTAATTGAAGTAGCGCTTTTTGCGCGACCTAACAGAGCCCCCCCCCAAAGGGCTCACTCTGGGAGCTTCTCCTTGCCTGGGTTGACCTCTGGGTCGAGGTTTTGGGTATTCTGGATGGATGCGGTGAAATTCGTCCACCATTTCAGGGCCCAGCATGTCCTTAGCCGCCACCCAGCTCTGTTCCTCGGGCCCGTACCCCTCCCAATCAATGAGGTACTGAAGTTTCCCTTGACGTCACCGGGATTTTAGAATTTGACGAATCTGATAGGCTGGTTGTCCGCCAACTTCCTGTGGAGGAGGTGGTGGATTAGAAGGGTTTTGAGAGGTGAGGATGCCAGTGTGGAAGGGTTTTAGAAGAGAAACGTGGAAAGATGGGGCAATGCGCCAATGTTTGGGGATGGCTAGTCTGTAGGTTACCTCATTGATGGGCCTGATGATTTTGAAAGGACCAAGATAACGAGGACAGAGCTTCTGGCAGGGATGTTTGAGGTGCAAGTTTTGGGTGGAGAGCCATACCCGTTCACCGGGTTGGTAGCGTGGTGGTACCTGTCGGTGGCGATCCGCCTGAGCTTTTGATTTGGAGGCTGCTTGTCTTAGTCTTCTATGCGTGCTTGCCCAGACCTGTTCACTGCGGTCAAACCACTCATTTATGGCTGGTGCGTCCGTGGCTGTGGCGTTCCACGGAAACAAAGGGGGCTGATATCCTAGCTCGCATTGGAATGGGGTCAGGTTAGTGGCGGAATGGCGGAGTGAGTTCTGGGCGTACTCCACCCATGGCAGGAATCAGAGGGATTTTGGTGACAAAAAGAACGAAGCATCCTCCCGACTTCTTGGTTTACCCGTTCCACTTGCCCGTTGGATTCGGGGTGGTACCCCGATGTAAGACTAACATTAACTCCCAATTTACCCATAAAACCGGACCATACGCGAGATATAAACTGCGGTCCCCGATCGCTAACTATGTCTTCGGGGATCCCAAAATAACAGAAGACGTGTGTGAATATCAGTTCTGCCATGTGAAAAGCTGATGGTAGATTGGGCAAGGAAACTAGACGGAGGGATTTGGAGAACCGATCTAAAATAACAAAAATGGTGGTGTGACCCAGAGAATTGGGGAGGTCAGTGATGAAATCAACTGCGAGATGTGACCAGGGTCGTTGAGGTGTGGGTAGTGGCATGAGTTGGCCGGCAGGGAAGGTTCTGGGTACCTTAGTTTGGGCGCAGATGTCACAGGACTTGACCGCCTGTTGTATTTCTCGGGCCATATTTGGCCACCAGTACTTGGGGGATAAAAGGTGGTAGGTGCGCAGGGAACCGGGGTGAGCTGTACCGGGAACCGTGTGAGCCCATTTTATTAATCGGGTCCTATATGTAGGAGGGACAAACAATTTTGTGGGAGGACAAGCCGAAGGTATGGACTTACGTGGGAATTTGCTGAGTAAGTTATCGAATTCCCAGTGCACATTACCGACAAAACAGGAGGAAGGTAGGATGTGGTCTGGTTGTGAAGGTTGTGAATCCCTAATGTGGAGACAGGAAAGGGCGTCCGCCTTATGGTTTTTAGACCCGGGACGGTAAGAAAGGGTAAACTTAAATCGTGCAAAGAATAGTGACCAACGTGCTTGCCGAGGGTTTAATCGTTTGGTGGTGTGAAGATATTCTAAATTTTTGTGAGCTGTGAAAACGGTAAATGGGTGTTCTGCCCCCTCTAGCCAGTGTCGCCACTCCTCCAACGCTAATTTTATTGCTAGCAATTCACGATCCCCCACGTCATAATTTTGTTCTGCCGACGATAATTTTTTAGAAAAGAAGGCGACGGGGTGAAGTTTTGGGTTTCCCCCTAGACATTGGGATAATACGGCCCCCACCCCTGCCTCAGAGGCATCTGCTTCTACTACGAAGGGACGAGAAGGATCTGGATGCTTGAGGATTGGAGCCGTGGTGAAAGCCGTTTTGAGTCTGGAAAATGCCCGCTCGGCCTCGTGGTTCCAAACCAGATGGCGAGGACCGCCCCACAACAGAGCCGTAAGGGGTAGGGCAATGGAACTAAAACCCCGGATAAAACGTCTGTAAAAGTTGGCAAAACCCAAGAAACTTTGGAGCTCCCTTATGGTAGTAGGAGTGGGCCATTGTGTTACTGCCGTGACCTTACTCGTGTCCATGGCCACTCCTTCGGGGCTAATGACGTAACCCAGGAAGGTCGTAGTGTCCTTGTGGAACTCACACTTTTCTGCCTTCACATAGAGTCCGTTTTCCAATAGGCGTGTGAGAACCTGGCGTACCTGAGACACGTGGGCTTTGTAGTTGGGGGAGTAAATCAAAATGTCGTCAATGTAGGCCACCACGAATTTTCCTAACATGTCCCTCAGCACGTCATTGATTAGGCATTGGAATACTGAGTGCGCGTTAGTCAGCCCATACGGCATTACGAGGTATTCGTAGTGACCTGTTGCTGTACTGAAGGCGGTTTTCCACTCATCCCCTTCCCGGATACGCACCAAGTTGTAAGCGCTACGTAGGTCCAACTTGGTGAAATATCGGGCTTCATGCAGTTGTTCTAGGGCAGAAGGGACGAATGGAAGGGGGTAAGGATACTTCACCGAGGCTCGGTTGAGCCCTCGGTAATCAATGCATGAACAATGGCCCCCTCCCTTCTTGGCCACGAAAAAGAAGCTGGCCGCTGCCGGGGAAGTGGAGTGACGAATATATCCCTGTTGGAGAGCCTCCTGAATGTATTCGGACATGGCTTTCTGTTCTGCTTGGGACAAGGGATATATGTGTCCACATGGTGGAGTCATACCCGGCAGGAGGTCTATGGCACAGTCATACGGACGATGGGGTGGCAGACCGCTAGCCCTGAGTTTACTAAATACCTCTTTTAGGTCGCTATATTCGTCGGGTATGCAGACGGTGGATGCATTTTCAGGGCTTTCAATGGAGGTGGTTGCCACAGTGAGTGATAGGGTGTTTAGGCATTGTTGGTGACAGAAGGGTGACCAGCTGAGTATTTGCTGATTAGTCCAGGAGATGTGAGGGTCATGTTTTCTCATCTACAGTAAGCCCAAGACCACGGGGTATCGGGTAGACTTGGTAATCCAGAAAGATATTTCCTCGTGGTGGAGCGCGCTGACACGAAGCCCCAGGGTGTGTGTGTAGCGGGTGACGTCTCCGATGGGTGTACCGTCGATGGCCTGAATTTTGAGCGGTTGTGGTAGGGGACGAGTGTCTAGGTCAAGCTGACACACTATCTCCTCATCGAAGAAGTTGCCCGCCGCCCTGGAGTCGAGCATGGCTGTAACGAGAGTACAGACACCTGAATGTTCAAGGTAGACAGGTAGAGTAAAGGAATATGAAACAACATCAGGAATCTGACTCACCGGGGTTGAACGGGTGCGTTGTCTGCCCCTCGTCGGAGTTATGTGTGCGGGGCGGACCGGGCAGGAATGAAGGAGGTGGTCAGCTTGGCCACAGTAGAGACATAGATTCCCTTGGCGTCTCCTTTCTTTTTCGTCGGGATCCAGTTTTACGTGACCGATCTGCATGGGTTCATCCCTAGCGGGGAGTCGGATTGATTCGGGGTGATGAGATGAACGATTACGGCTGTAAAGGAGTTGGTCGAGGCGGATGGCGAGATCAATCAACGAATCTAGGGTAAGAGGCTCATCACGGCAAGCCATCTCAGTGACGATGGCTGGATTGAGGCCCTGACGGAAGACAGCTTTTAACGCCACGTCATTCCAGCCGCTACCCGCAGCGATAGTCCGGAATTCTAAGGCGTATTCCGCCACACGAAGTGAGCCTTGCCTCAGTGTGAGGAGCCGTTCCCCGACCTCCTGGTGGTCGGGGGCGTGATCAAACACCCGACGGAACATGGAGACAAAAGTGTCATAGGAAGCAACCGCCTCTCCCCCTCGTTCACGTACTGCTGCCGCCCATTTTAATGCCTTGTCCGTTAATAAGGAGATGAATCGCGCCACTTTCTCATGATCTCCCATTTCCCCACAACAGTCAAAGTATAAGGAGCATTGTAAGATGAAACCCTTACATAGTCCAGTGTCACCGTTGTACTTTTTGGGTACGGGCATAGGCAGCCGAGGTGTGGAAAAGGAGGTGGGCGCGGCGCGCTGCGTTGCTGTAGCCGTGACTTGAGAGAGAAGTTGAAGATTCTGATCCATTTCTCCCAAGCGTTGTTGTTGCGCGTTGAGAATTTGACCGTGCGCTGTGATTGCCTGACGAATTTCTTCCGCTGCATCCATGTCAGGCGAAGTATTCTGTTATACCACCGGAAGAAGGCTGGACACAGTTGCGGTCAAAACTTTGTCCCTTTATTCAGCACACATGTGGAAAGGACACAGGGTAACAGAAATGCTTAAGGAAGGCTTCGAGACTTTGCAGGATATCGTGGCTAAGAATATATAATCTCTCAAAACGTTAGCGCTAACAGTAAAAACACACAGTTAGCAATGATAAGGGTTAACGGTCATAAGCACCCAGAACCTTTTACATATGCTAGCGGGCAAAACATACAGTGTGCTAATTATACAGCGCTAACAGAAATGAACACTCGACAGAAACAAGTGCACGTTAAACTATCACAGAAATTCATAAACTGGAAGAGGGCTTTAGAGGAAGTCGGAATCCAAGGTACTTAGCTTTGAGGTCAATGCCGTGAGAATCAGTCCAGAGTTTAATCGCTCGGTAAAGTGAGATTCGGGAGAACAAACAATACTTCGCATTCAACCTGTAAAACAAAAGTCCTTAAATAAAGTGCTGTGAGATTGAAGACAGGTGTGCGGGATTAGAAGGAAGGTGATTGTGACCGTGGTAGTGTGTGGGTGCTCTGGGTGTTGTAGTCTCTGGCGGCCATGCTTGTAGGCCGCCGAGCTTGCTGGGAAATGTAGTGTGGGGTGCGTGAAGGAGAGTCAGTGGCGGCCATGTTCTTGAGCCGCTGAGAATTCTGGTAATTGAAGTTGCGCTTTTTGCGCGACCTAACAATATATAAATATTACAAATATAATTTATTATCAAGTACCCCAATACTTGGGCTTATAGGATATGTCATATTTAAGTTCATTAATTTTTATGAACCAAACATTACAATGTTCTCTTGTATTTGTGTTGGTGCAGACTGCCTATGCTCAGCTTGAGCTAAAAATAATAACATTGTCAAGCAGACAATATCAGATTAATTTTAGACATCATGAACACTGGTGAAGAGCAAAATAATTTGCTGTCCATTGGACTAATGGACCATCACTAATTTTAGTGGAAAAAAAAGAAAATGGATGAGCATTTGTATACTTAAGGGAGGACACATTTAGCAAAGGAATCAAGAGAGAGTGGAAGTGTCTCTGAAAACTCTGGCAAGGAGTCAATTTCAGTAGTGATATAAAATCTAGGTGCTACAAATCTAATAAATTCCTACAACTTATTGTTGACAAAGGCTTAATAAGAGATTATAAGAGAAGAAATCTAAGGGATTGATTAGATTAAGTAAACTTGCTTGAATTATTTCATTAGTAATGGTTTTACACCTGTCAAAAGATGTAAAAGTTTCACTCCTGGCAGTTCATACCACTGGGGATAGAGGTTAATGTCAGAACCAGCCAAGCTTTTTATAGCATGTGGCAAAAAAAAGTTTTGGCAATAGAAAGTCATCAGTTTTGAGTCTCTCACAGTCACTCTCCCATTTCCTCATAATGATCTCATTTAGCAAGCAGCACTTCAAACCAAGTCCCTCTCCAATGAAGAAACAACTGATGCGTGAACCCTTTTGTATTTGTAGACACACTGATTTGTCTCCCCGAAGGATGTGAGGGTTGTCAGTGCTTGTGATATTTCCAGCTCCATTTCTCCCTCTGGGTGTCCTTTCACTTGTCAGTTGGAAATATGGCAGACATCAGATAGCCATTAGGAACAACTCCACAGCCAGGTCACACAGTGCTAATTGTGAGATGAAGTCACTGTGAATAGGAAGTGTGTCTAGGGATTGCAGGTTGGGCTTTCTGCCTTCATTTTATACAAATTAGTTAAATGGTCCTATCACCACACCCTAACTGCATGCAGGAAGAGAACTTCAACAGCATGATGCACATTTTGATTAAATGGTATCCTGAATCTAGACTAGACGGATCTATTTTCATTTTCTACCATTGTTTAACATTAAAGATAAATAGGTCCTGGCCATAAATCTCACACACACACACACACACACACACACACACACACACACACACACACACACACACACACACACACACACACACACACACACACACACACACAAAATACTATAGAAGTGAAGAATAACTAATCTCTAGCTGCCTCCTGTGTCACAGGCAGAGCTGTTGCACCCTAGGTGCACTGATTCAGCATAGGAGAGGAGTCACAGAACAATCTTAAACTCAGTGACACATGACTCTGTGTCTGACATGTTGGACAGGTGCACACTGGGTGATTTATACTGGCATCATTTCTTGTGTCCCAGGAGCAAATATTGGCTGTTTATTTCTCCCAGCTAAAGGCAAATGGGATAAATTCAGGCTTGGATAAATATAACTTGCAAAAAAGATGCAAACACTAAAGACAAGGGGCATTTTTCATCTGTGAGGCCTTCTCAGCTAACGGATAAGAAGTGATAAATGTCTAATTACATTATTTATAATAAATATAATAAATAATTATAATAAATAATATGGTATAATAAATAATTTATTGGCGCCTGTCTCTTACATTTGATGAACAGGTTAATGGTATTGTCATAAATATATTATCCAAATACATATCCAATCCTTTGGGCATTTCTTACTTTTTAAAACCAGAGATAGTGAGTTTCATTTATCTGGTTGTTTACTCAAACAATAAAACTTCTGATTTCTGATTTGTACTCTATGTGACAAGATCTGGATAACTGAATGGCAATATATAAAGCAGATCTCTATTTGTCATTTATTGTCTGGAGGATTTAAGGGTTTGATTTAAATCCCAAATCCACTTTGACTATCCAAAGCATATTATTGTCTGTGACCTCCTAGTGCACTTGTGCACTGACTTTAAAAAGCCTTACATTCCTACTTCAACTACCAATTACAGCATCAGTATGTTAACATAATTAGGCATTCAATAGAAGACTCTTCTTCAGCCCTCTCCCACCAATGTCTCTCCTCTAGTGCCTAATATTTGCCCAAAGTCGTAAACTCTGTGTCTGTGCCATTGCATAATTGTGTTGAGCACAACACTGAGAGTGATTCAGCAGCTCAGTCGACTGGAACAAGCAATTACAGTCTTGAGGGCAGTGTTGGGCTTTCTCAGTCAAGCCCTCAAGATATTACCTTTCCCAAAGAAAGTAATAGACTGTGGATTATGCATGATTGAATAATGAGGGACAGAGAGGAGCAGTCTATTATTCAATTTCTCCTATAAATATTTTATCTTCCTTTTACCTCTAACTTGAATGTTCTTTTCTCTTTATCCACCTAATATTGTGGTCTAGCCATTTCCTGCTGAAGCTGAACCTTATATACAGTGGGGGAAAAAATTATTTGATCCCCTGCTGATTTTGTACGTTTGCCCACTGACAAAGAAATTATCAGTCTATAATTTTAATGGTAGGTGTATTTTAACAGTGAGAGACAGAATAACAACAAAAAAATCCAGAAAAACGCATTTAAAAAAAGTTATAAATTGATTTGCATTTTAATGAATGAAATACGTATTTGATCCCCTAACAATCAGCAAGATTTCTGGCTCCCAGGTGTCTTTTACACAGGTAACGAGCTGAGATTAGGAGCACTATCTTAAAGGGAGTGCTCCTAATCTCAGCTTTTTACCTGTATAAAAGACACCTGTCCACAGAAGCAACTCAGCCCCTTCACCAGTAATAAATAACTGCATCTTAGAAAAGTGTTACAAATGTTTATTCTAGTTTTAGAGTGTTTATTGTCATTAAGGCAATTACCAGATTCTGCCTCCATTCTGAACAGACTGTGATGGGGGTGGATTGAAGGGGTGTTGTGGATTGTGTAGAAAAAGATTGACAGGAGGCCTATGTAAACACCAGAAAGAATGCCGCACTGGACTGCATGCTTTCAAATGGGTTTTCTCAGCCACATAACACACTTTTGCTGATGCTACTGCTTAAACAAATATTTTAAAAATCATGTTTTATATATATATATATATATATATATATATATATATATATATATATATATATATATATATATATATATATATATATATATATATATATATATATATATATGTTAAATGTTAAATTTAGCCATTCAGTTCTGTTAAGCTGAAAATGTAGATAAAGTCTATCCTGATGAAAGTGCCAGCTTTCCATTTTCAGAGCTGTTATGATCTCCTTCATCCTAAAACCACATTAATGCAAAGTCATATAATTGATTTTTGCACCTTCCACCACTCATACATTTCATGGATTTTTCCATTGACGCTTTTTGCTTTTTATCATGAGTGCAAAGAATGGGTTTGCATCTCTATTCCGGCTTGAGGAATTAATGTCCTTATGTCCTTCTGTAGGCTTTTGCCTCAGTAATACAGATAGAAAATGATGGAAGGCACCTCTACTATGAAATAGCTTTATTTGCACATTTACAATTTGGCAATGTCTGTTATTTCAATATCCACTTCACTTATACAAAGAACAGCAAATTAGGGGTCACCTTTAGATGCAAAGTCATATCACAAATTAATTTATTAAAAAGAATAAATTTAACCCTGCATCATGTTGAAATGTATATAAATAAGCATGGAGGAAAAGATACAGAAGTAATAAAATTGCAAAATGTACAGAACAAGTAAATGGGCAATGACACAATTTTGATTTTGGGTTCTATAATCATTCATTTTTATGGTTTAGGCTTTAAGTCAGGTGTATTAAAATCTATACTGCATATATATTTGTAGGCCTAATGAGTGAACATTTGTTGAATATTGCCTGTTCAGCTATAAATCAACAGAACTTTTAAACTTTTAAACTTCCTATTCATTATTATACTCGTCTCTAAAAATGTAGCTCATGCGACACGTTTAGTCAACTATTTTGGTGAACATACTTGAAAGAGAAAATAGTAAAATGTCAGTATCTACTCATTTAGGTTTAATTTAGCTGCATAGTAACCTTTAAAAATGAACAATGTTGGAAAAACAGTCATGGGAAAAAGAAAGTACACCATTCTTCAATTCTATGTTTTCATTTATCAGGACCTAAATAACAATTATATTCTCCTCACCAACTTCTATAAACAAACAAATAACCTCAGATGATAAAAAAAACAACAGATTTCAATATGTAGTCATTTTTCCCAAAAAGTAAACCAACATTCAGAAACCAGGTGGGAAAAAATGAGTACACCCTTCATACTTCCACAATCATTAAGAGATCAGTCAGCAGCCAGGTGTTAATAATGAAATGCACAAGATCAGTTAATCATCAAAAAGTGTGACCACCTTTGGTAGTTTGGAGTTTGGGAGCATACAGGTGTGTGTCTATAACATGACAAGAAGAAATGACATCAGCCATGAGGTCAGAGAAGCAACTGTTGAGGACCACACAATTGTTATTTAGGCCTTTATATAAATACATAGAATTATAGTTGGGTGGTGGTGTATTAAATAGAGATACATTTAGTCCACCAGGGAACCCATTTAGGTTATTAGGGTAAATATTATTATTAAGCAAACTTGTATGTTTCATTAAGTAAACAAGTCAGATTTACATTCTTCATTGTTCTTCATGCTGGCGTATCATTAGGAATGTAATAAAACAAACCTTGCCTGGCACAATTCAGTCAGGGAAAATATGTCAAAACCATGTTTCCACATCTTGCATCTAATTAGCACATTTATAACACAGAGTCCAGAGATGCGATGCACACTTCTGAAGAGTGCAGTCATGCATCATAATCAGAACAGAGGACTACAAACAATATTTCAGTGTTTTATTTACGCAACACAGCACTGACAGGAGCAAATCTTCTGTGCCAAGAAAATAAATCTGAAAGGCTGATGGTATTTCACACGGCATTTGTTGGTATTTTCTGAAATGGATAGTTTAACTTTGATCTGTGTTGTATAGGAAAATTGTTTTGTATGAAAATGTAAATTGTTGAAATCTGTATTTCAACACTGAAACTGATAAATGTGATATAAATTATTGTATTCAGTCATTTATTTTGTAGTCATGCAGTCATTGAATTTTTGTATGCAAATTGTGTTGCCCATTTTGTAAACATTTTGGAGGCATTTCCTGGGTCATTGTCCACTTTTGGATTTTGACAGCTTCTCATTCTCCTATAATAAAATCAGAAACTTCTATAATGGAGCTTATTTTTACACTCATATTTAAGTGAAATGCAAATCAACATAAAGCTTACAGTGCCAACAGTGTTTTTGTTCTTTATGTTAAATCACCTGACACTGATTGACAATCACATTTTCATACTGGTTTCAATTGACTTGAGTTCAACTCTGGTCTGTAGGGCAGTGGTAGCTCGGTGGTTAAGGCGTTGGTCTACTGCTCAGAAGATCAAGAGTTCAAACCCCAGCACCACCAAGCTACCACTGTTGGGCCCTTGAGCAAGGCCCTTAATCCTCAACTGCTCAGCTGTATAAATGAGATAAATGTAAGTCGCTCTGGATAATTGTGAAGTTTTCTTTGCACAGCAAATGCAGCAGACTGAAAAGAGTTGGAAATCCAACACAAATCATTTGTAACAGATAGCAGTTTATGGTGCACATTAACTTAGCAACTACAACCCCAATTCCAAAAAAGTTGGGACGCTGAGTAAAATGTAAATAAAAACAGAATGCAATGATTTGCAAATCTCACGAACCCATATGTTATTCACAATAGAACATAGAAAATATATCAAATGTTTAAACTGAGGAAATGTACCATTTTAAGAAAAAAATAAGTTAATTTTGAATTTGATGGCCACAACACTTTTCAAAAAAGTTGGGATTGGAGCAACAAAAGCCTGGAAAAGTAAGTGTTACAAAAAAGAAACAGCTGGAGGAACATTTTGCAACTAATTAGGTTAATTGGCAACAGATCAGTAACATGATTAGGTATAAAAAGCATATCTTAGAGAGGCAGAGTCTTGATGGACAGAGGTTCACCAATCTACGAAAAACTGCATCTACAAATTGTGGAACAATTTCAGAATAATGTTCCTCAACGTAAAATTGCGAAGGCTATGAATATCTCATCATCTACTGTACATAATATCATCAAAAGATTCCGAGAATCTGGAGAAATCTCTGTGTGCATGGGACAAGGGCAAAATCAATATTGCATGCCAGTGATCTTCGGGCCCTCAGGCGGCACTGCATTAAAAACAGGCATGATTCTGTAATGGAAATCACTGCATCGGCTCAGAAACACCTCCAGAACTCATTGTCTGTGAACACACTTCGCTGTGCCATCCACAAATGCAGATTAAAGCTCTATCATGCAAAGAAGAAGCCATATGTGAACATGATCCAGAAATGCCATCGTCTTCTCTGGGCCAAAGCTCATTTAAAATGGACTGAAGCAAAGTGGAAAACTGTTCTGTGGTCAGACGAATTGAAATTTGAAATTCTTTTTGGAAACCATGGATGCTGCGTCCTGTGGACTAAAGAGGGACCATCTGGCTTGTTATCAGCACTCAGTTCCAAAGCCTGCATCTCTGATGGTATGAGAGTGCATTAGTGCCTATGGATTGGGCAGCTTGCACATCTGGAAAGGCACCTTCAATCCTGAAATGAATATATAGGTTTTAGAGCAACATATGCTTCCATCCAGACAATATTTTTTTCAGGGAAGGCCTTGCATATTTCAGCAAGGCAATGCTGAACCACATACTGCATCTATTACAACAGCATGGCTTTGTTAGTTGAAGAGTCTGGGTGCTGAATTGGCCTGCCTGCAGTCCAGACCTTTCACCAATTGAAAACATTTGGCGCATAATGAAACTAAAAATACGACAAAGAAGACACAGGACCGTTGAACAGCTAGACTCCTGTATCAGACACGGATGGGACAACATTCCTCTCCCAAAACTCCAGCAACTGGTCTTCTCAGTTCCCAGACATATACGGACTGCTGTTAAAAGAAGAGGGGATGCTACACAGTGGTAAACATGGCCCTGTCCCAACTTTTTTGAAACTGCCATCAAATTCAAAATTACCTTATTTTTTCCTTAAAATGGTACATTTCCTCAGTTTAAATGTTTGATATGTTTTCTATGTTCTATTGAGAATAAAATATGGATTTATGAGTTTTACAAATTATTGCATTCTGTTTTTATTTACATTTTACACAGCATCCCAACTTTTTTGGAATTGGGGCTACAGATTAAAAAACAATTCATACACATAACCACAGTTAATTAAAAAGTTCAAGCTGGTATACTGATAATAGTTGTTCTTTGTACCTGCCATGCTGGTTTACTACCAAAAACTTTCTGGTAAAGCTGGTCTGCTGGTGCATCTACCATGGTCTATGTTGCTTTTTTCATCAGAGTACAAAGCAATTTATTCTACCTAGCTTAGTGTTTGATTAATAACACTTAATATACTTATATTTTATACTATATAATGTTTGACACATAAAACGTGGTTTTGTTTGAATTTATCTATTTTCCTGACATTATTAATGATGCTTAAGCTACAGTCATAAAATTGACACTCTGTAGTAATTTTCACAATTTAAATAAAAAAAAAACAGTTAAAAAATGTAAGTATACACCTACATTTATCACACTTTCAAATCCATGATTGGGTGCCAGTGATTATAACCTGCTTAGGGAGTGCAGGTTCAACCTGCCTGTATTTATACCCCTCTCATATCTAGTGTCTGGTGTTCCCTTTGTTATTGAGGTGTGTGGTGTCATCATGCCAAGATCTAAAGAGGCCTTCAGAAAAAAGATGGTGGATGTGGATGCCTATGAGTCTGGCAAGGGATTTAAAAAGATCTCCAAATTATTTGTGTAGTGAAAATTAGCTGTTTGGTTTAATTTGATATATTCTCCACCATTTTACGTAAGTAAAAATTAGTTGTTAAAATGAGCTATCTTTATTCTCCTCCAAATATGTCGGAGATATTAACAGATCAGCTCGTAATGGGCAATTTGACTAATTTAGTATTACTGATCAACTATTCGTCCAGCGATAAGTTGAAACTAGTGTATTCATTAATTATGCATTAGATATTACCTCAGTGGCCACCGGCAATAATATCCTAAACATAGTGAAATATTATTTTAAGAGCATGTAGCAGAATCGCAATTCAAGGCAATAGACACTTGTAAGCAATAAGAACACGTATATTTAAGAACAGACCAGACTTTATTGAACTATTCTATGACATAGAAACTAATCTAACATATAAACACACGCACGCACGCACACACACACACACACACACACACACACACGCATACATAAACGGGTGATAATGAAGAGTGAATAAAGTTCCGAGTCTCTAGTGTTGCATGCTATTTCACAGACCATGATTTGAATGAACCATCAACTTATTAAATTATCTTCACTTCCTTTAGAAGGGCTCAACTTATTATAGACACCAGATTAGCTAGATTCTGGGGTATTGCGCTTGCCTTTGAATAGCTGTGTTGAAGGGATTTCCTCGTCACATCGTGGTGTTGTCAGTGGTCTGGTCGGTGAGAGGCATCTCAGAAGACCAATCGGAATGCTGAGTGGAATGAAGGCGGGAGGCTTGAAAAGCAGGTGGCGGCTCTCGCTGGGTCCCCAGGCTGAAACGTGATCTGATCTCCCCGACGTTGATTGGCTCTGGAGACCCTCCGGCAACTCCGTCCTTCGAAGCATGCCAAGAAGCAAGAGATACAAGAGAGAGAGAAGAGTGCGAGCCAAAACTCTTGTGCTCTTAGGATTTTAACACTTCCTGGGCTAGCCCAGCCCAGAGTGCTTCGTCCAGTCAACATTGGGCGGGGTGTTAACCAGACTCTTCACCTATTATACTAATCAGCCCATTGTCCCTGCAGATGAACGGTTTAAACGTGAAATGTGTGGATTAAACTTTGTCCTGAAATATTGCATGTACATATCAGACCAATCTACACACACTTACTCTTATGATTTAGGAAATCAATCAATGAACACATACATACCAAACAAGATGTTTGACTATACTTAAAGTACATTACTAATATTTAAAACACAATGATCCTCCTAGGGCTACTATACTAATACATGCTAAATGGAACAATTAGTGGCAACTTAATGATGATACACATGAACAACACATGGTAGAAAATAGGTGATTGCAGTTGTTCAAAGATGTATTAATTTCCACAGTCATTGCTCCTGGTAGGCGCCGATTAATCCGATTGTGGAATGTGTGAAATCTTGTGTAGACTTTTCCTGAGGGAGCACAAGGGCTCTCCTTTCTTCCAGAATTTATTGGACTTAATGGTGAGGATCTTTGGACTTATCTGTTGAGTAAGCAAACTGGTCTGGCCCAAAGACCTAAATCACTGCATTTGAGAGCAGTTTCTGTGGCTGAGAGGGTTCAGCCCTGGGTCAGGGAGGCCTTTACCAATTGCAGTGTTGCTTGAGATAAGGCAGATGCACACACTGGATTTAAGTGGCTCCTTGGTGTCTGGGTGTAGATTTCTTGTTTTATGGCTCCCTGAGTGGAGACATTTTGGTCCAGAGTTTCTTGTGGGTTCTCTGACTGAGAAGGCCCATTGTTTTATTTCTTCTGGTTTTCATTTGTGAACAATATGATGCTGCTTGTGCTGAGGCGTTACATTTGAAATACATAATTCCACTGTAAGGAAAATAATCTACAAATTTTTGTATTCTAATAATAATCTGCAGATTTCAAATGACTGCCAATTTGTCCAGGACTGGCCGTCCCAGCAAATTCAGCCCAAGAGCAGACCGTCTGATGCAAAAAGAAGTCTCAAAGAACACCAAAATTTCATCAAATGATCTGCTAGTAAGTCTTGCAGCTGTTGGTATCAGTTGTATCAATTGTTGGTTCTAAAATCAGAAAGAGATTGCACAAATTTAACTTGCATGAGAGGTGTGCCAGGAAAAAGCCTTTGCAAGACTACAGTTTGCCACTGAGCATATAGGCAAAGACCAGGCTTTTTGGAATAATGTGCTCAGGACAGATGAATCAAAGGTAGAGATGTTTGGCCACAGTAACAGCTGTTTGGTGCAGACCAAAGACAGCTTTTCATGGTGGTGGAAAAGTTATGGTTTGGGGTTGCTTCACTGCCTCAGGAACTGGACAGCTTGCATTCATTGATTCAACTATGATTTCTGCATCATATCAAAGAGTGCTTGAAGATAATCTGAGGCCATCTGTCCGAAAGTTGAAGTTGACCCTGAAAGTGGACCTTTCAACAGGATAATGATCCTAAATGCACTAGTGAATCCACCAAGGAATGTCTCAAAAAGAAGAAATGGAGGGTTATGGAGTGGCCTAGTCAAAGCCTGGATTTGAATCCCACTGAAATGTTGTGGGGGGATTTGAAACGGGAAGTAAATGCAAGAAAACGCTCAAACATCTTGCAACTGAAATAATGTTGCATGGAGGAGTGATCAAAAATTAAAGCAAGCCTGGTGGACAATTATGCAAAATGCCTACAAGAAGTTATTTCTGCAATATTTCTGCAATATAAGGGGGGCAATATTAGCTTCTGAGGCCAAGGGTGTACTTACCTTTTCCACAGAAGAATATCAAATCTATTAATATTTTTGTTGAATAAATGATTGAAATTGCTACTTTTATTTGTGGTTTTGTTCAAGTATATCAACTTTATTAATAGGCATTGTTTCAAAGATGATCAAATGTTTGCTTGTCCAAATATGTCAAAAACAGCAACAATTTCCATGGGGTATATTTATTTTTTCATGACTGTTACTACCGTTTGTTAGCCATTAGCAATAACTGGTTTCACAGCTCCATGAGATTTAGACTAATCCAATTTTAACACTTTAGTGGGCGTACAAATAAACTTTGTCACAATAAATGACAGACCTACAGTCCAGCTCTGTTTCTGACCTTGCATGCAGGGCAAAATATATGTATTTGAACTGAATTCGATGGCAGAAGCTTACCTATATAGAATGCCAAATATTGTGAAATTGTCTCCAATTGTAGCTGATCTTTCATAAATGCCGGTCGATTACAAAATTCTTCCTAAATGTAACATAGTAGACATCAACATTCTTTGTTTTAAGGGCTCAGAGAACTTTTTTAATATTGTTATAAACATATAATGGGGTCCAAAAGTCTGAGACCACACTGAAATCTGAGATTTTTTTTAAACTGGAAATAAACAGAAAGTTTTAGAATTTTAAAACATCTAAAACAAAACAAAAAAAAAGGAAATGTGCAACATATTGACTATTCAAAATTCAAGATGTTACACAATTTCTAGGTCACCATTTAAATTTTAGTAAGTTGAGGTTTAAAAAATTTAAGATATTGACCATGTTAGCTCCTTTGTACAAAAGCTTAGATTTCTGTGATTCTTATCCCTTCCACTGCAGCTCATGTTCAGATGACACTCCGATGAATTTGCTCTAACATGGATCATCGGGTTTTACACAGACTGTCTCAGCTTGAGTGCACACTGTCATTAAAGCAAGAAGGGGACCAAATGCTAAGAAATTCTGAAATTTATGTAAATATTTTTAAGATTCTATTTTTCATAAGAGTAATCTTTGCCTCTGAAGTCAAGTCAAGGTAGGGTTTTTATTGTCATTCCTCTACATACTGTAGCTTGTATACACTGGAATACATTGTTTCTCCAGGACATGCACAACATAAAGTGCAAATACAAAACAGTATGAGTCAAATGCAGGACAATAAATAAATAAAACAATGCATGCAGAATGATAAATACACAGAACAATAAATACACAGAACAATGAACACACAGGGCAATGGGTACACAAGGACATTAGAACAGTGTTGTACAGGAAAGTTATTGCAACAATGGACTGTAAACTATACAGAGCAGTGTAACAGCAAAAAAAATAAAAAAATAAATAAATAGCAGCCATATTAATAGCAAAAACTGTCTCATAAATAAGTGTCTGATGCAGCTTTGTAAAATGCAGGTATGCAATGGTATTGAGTCATATTGGGCTAGGTGTTTGAATAATCCAGGTTAGCATTGGGAGGCAGCAAGATGTTGAGTAATCTGACTGCCTCAGGGAAGAAACTGTTGCAGAGTCTGGTGGTGGTGGCACGGATGCTCTGAGACCTTCTGCCAGATGGCAGGAAGATGATGAGTCCATGAGATTGGTGGGCAAAGGGGTGGTCGTCCACAATGCTGATGCAGTGGTTATTGTACAAGGCAGCAATGGTGGGTAGAGAGACCCTGACTGTCTTTTCAGCTGTTCTCACAATTCGGTCTTGCTGTCAGAAACTGTGAAACACACACTCTCCACAAACCTGTCAGCCAATACAAATGTTTAGTATAAATAAGAGGATATGGTTTCTGAAGCGCCATCTGAAAAATGGTTTCTGAAAAAGGCATATTTTACACTCTAAACACATTGAAACATTGTAACCCTCTTTAGGGGTTCATATTCTGTGTTAAGACACAAGTAGATATCTCTCCTCATCTTTTAGAAATAATCATAGCCTATTAGACCAGCCTGTAGCTGTGTGGTATTATACCTGACCAGCTCTCAAATTAATTCCAGTGTGATGTGTGTCACATTTGGGAAAAATCCACTTTGTTCCAGTCTAGCTTTCTTCTAGCACTATTTCACCCACCTGTACAAGCTCCCTCCCTCCCTCCCCAACCTCAGCTTTGCATTTCCATTTTCAAATGCTAGTGGCCAACAGAGCGGGAGATGATACATCAATCATGCTCTGGCTGAGAGTAATCCTCGCCTTCCCACGTACCTGCCAGCCAATAGGATGACAGTTTGTTGACACCTAGTCTCTTGTGAGGTTCTGCCTCTGTAAACCCATCACACTGATCCACCCACCACCCACAGGGTGACAAATCTCCCCTTCTGCAGAGACATGTAGACTGATAGCTGATATCCTCACTAGCTAGTAACCACTCTGGCTTCATCTCAGAAATGTGACTTATGTTGAGAGAGCTCAGAATGAACGTGACAGCTAAAAGCACTTTATCTCTCATGTGCTGTGCTTTAAGGCTTAAAGCAAAACACTAAATGGGAATCCACATAATGTAAGAATCTCAGTTTTTATATTGGTAAGAATGGTAACTTTTAAATGTAACAATTACCTATGTTGTACATTTACAGGACTTTATGACTATATAAAGTGTCATGCTCAGACAGAAGGTTATATGCTTGATAATATATTGTATATATTGAAAATGAAATTTATCACTATACAGTTTCAAAGTTATTTTATTTTATTTTAATTTCAAATTAATGCAAAAATGGATGCATGGAAAATGCATTTTTCTAGACTCTAATGGGAAATTGAAAATACAGAGTGAATTAATAGCATAAGTGTTATTGCATAACAGTGATATGTTAAGCGTAACAGTGATATACTTATTATTCATAGTAATCTAGTTGTAAGCCAAGCCTCCGGTGAGATTTTAATGCAGGCTTTCAACACAAAATAATGCTGCATTGACTAGAGGTCGCAACTTGTAATTCCCAACCTTAGACTAGGAAAAGATAAAGGAAATTCCCCCTCAAATCAAAATTCCTACTAGGTTATTCTTCTCAACTAGAGTTCAAGCAGTGACATCAAATCAACATAGCTGTGTGTAGCATCTGAAGTAAACAAATGAACATTTCTTCCCTCTATGGGGTATGCTGTATATACAAGTATTTGCTGTTGGTTAATCATAATACAGACATACAGTGCCCTCCACTAATACTTGCACCCTTGGTAAATATGAGCAAAGAAGATTTTATTGTTTAAACTTTTGATCTTTTTGTTTTAAAAATTCACAAAAATACTCTGCTCTCATGGATATCAAACAATTGCAAACACACAGGTTTATAAAAAAAAAAATCTTTGTTAAGTATAGGTGTGCAACAGTTATTGGCACCTTTTAGTCAATACTTTGTGCTACCTCCCTTTGCCAAGATAATAGCTCTGAATCTTCATCTAATGCCTGATGAGGTTGGAGAATACATGGCAAGGGATTTGAGACCATTCCTCCATACAGAATCTCTCCAGATCCTTCACATTTCGAGGTCCACGCTGGTGGACTCTCCTCTTCAGTTCACCCCACAGGTTTTCTATGTGTTTCAAGTCAGGGGACTGGGATGGCCATGGCAGGACCTTGATTTTGTGGTCAGTAAACCATTTTTGTGTTGATTTTGATGTATGTTTTGGATCATTGTCCTGCTGGAAGATCCAACCACGGCCCATTTTAAGCTTTCTGGCAGAGGTAGTCAGGTTTTCATTTAATATCTGTTGATATTTGATAGAGTCCATGATGCCATGTATCCTAACACAGTGTCCATGTCTTCTGGCAGAAAAAGAGCCCCAAAGCATTAAAGAGCCACCACCATATTTAACCGTGGGCATGAGGTACTTTTCCATATGGCTACCTCTCTGTATGCTCAAAAACAACCTCTGGTGTTTATTGCCAAAAAGCTCTATTTTGGTTTCATCTGACCATAGAACCCGATCCCATTTGAAGTTCCAGTAGCATCTGGCAAACTGAAGACACTTCAGCCTGTTTATGGATGAGAGTAGAGGCTTTTTTCTTGAAACCCTTCCAAGTAACTTGTGGTGATGTAGGTGCCAATAATTGTTGCACACCTATATTTAACAAACTTTTTTAAATAAACCTGTGTTGTGTTTGCAACTGTTTGATATGCGAGCATATGATATGAGTATTTTTTTGTGAATTTTTTTTTTAAAAGATCAAAAGGTTAAACAGTAAAGACAATTTTTCACAGCCTTATATATCATATTTTACCAAGGGTGCCTTTATTAGTGGAGGGCACTGTATTCCTGTTAAATCTATAACATTGACTATACAGTGTACTGAATTTAGGAGGAAAATATTCATCACAGTTAACTGGCTAGTTTGCTGCTAGCAAAAGACAAACATGGAGGCATCAATGATTTTTCCCCACTTTATAGTTTGAATGCATGGAAGTCAAATATGACATTATTATGAGTTCTGATTTCGCACTTCCAAGGTAAGTTGCCTGAGCATTAGTATGTAAAAATCAATTAATAACATTATAGTTCACCATTCATAACATATGCTTTGAATGTGTTTCTATATTAAACGAGCCTAACCCTGTGTTCCTTTATGTAATCTGATAACTTTGTGTAAATTGTAAATTACTAGTAATGTATTACTAGGTGGTATCTAAACCTGTTTTGTATTTTAGGCTACCGTCTCCATATTATATTTATATGCTGCCCATGATGGATTATTATGGTTAAACCTGGTTGACACAGTATCCGTTCATTTGTCTGTTCATTTCATAAATGTGCCTTATCTGATGTGAAGTACTGGTTAAACAAATAATTTCTTCTGATACAGTGGTACAGTGGCTAGTATTGCTGATCCAGAGCTCAGGTTACTGTTTGTGCTGTTTGAGTTTTACCTGTTCTCCCCAAAAAAAAAAAAAAAAAAAAAAAAAGAATGGGTCTCCTCTGGCCCCAGAAAGTCCAAAGATGTCATTTGCCTATTAAACTGTCTTTATAACGGGCACATACACAAATCTACTGAGCTGCACATGGGGTTCTACCTTAAAATGCACTTATAGTCTGAGGAACCTTTCCGTTTATGTGACTTTGTCATAATTTTCATGTAATTATAAGAAAATTCAAACCACAAATGTCTAATGTATTAAGTACATGCTGTTCCACACACCTCCAACTTGCAGTGTGACTCAATTAAAATGACTGATTCACATTAAAGGTTCTTGCCTCCTCTGCATATGACATGCTGTGCTCTGTAGGGCTGATCTGCTGGAAGTATCCCATTATTAAGCTGTCACAATTTCAGTTGGGGAAATTGCTGTGAAATAAATAAATGAAAGCAATCTTTGGTTCATCAGATACTGAAGAACTGTGTTCTTGCTGCACATTGCAAGAAAGCCTTGGAGACTGGCACTGTTTTAGAAATTAATGAATTAATTCCTTACATTTATATAGCACTTTACAATATACCACCTGGATGATGCAACGGCAGAGATAGTGCGCCAGAACGCCCACCACACACCAGCGATTGGTGGAGAGGAGAGTGATGTAGCCAATTCTGGGATGGAGATTATTAGGGGGCCAATGGGGAAATTTTTACTGACCGCAGAGAGTCAGGACCTCGCTTTAACGTCTCATCCGAAAGATGGTGCTCTTTTCACAGTATAGTGTCCCCATCACTACACTGGGGCCCACACAGACCACACCACCTACTGGTCTCACTAATACCACTTCCAGCAGCAACCTTAGTTTTCCCCAGGAGGTCTCCCATCCAGGTACTTACCAGGCTCAACCCTGCTCAATTTCAGTGGGAAACCAGGCGAGAGCTGCAGGGTGATATGGCTCTGGCACTAGCCTTACACCCTGAGGCATTCTACTCCACCTCACTTAAAGGATGCTTTGCTCTGTTAATACATGGCTATGTCAGCACCAACCATTTCACTGTAGTACGGTCCGATTAAAATTAACGCTTAGATAATACAAGGTCAAACAATCCATCTCAAACAAAAAATAAGTCTGTGTATATTATAGACAGATTAACAGTTTAGACCCAGTACCACTCTGTTTCTATCACCACAAGTCTTTGTTAAACAATTTGCATATAAAACTATTTCTGCAACTTAATTCCTAAAACCTCCTGAAATGATGTATGAACTTTAGCACTATCTAATGATATAATATCTCACTTTCATTATGCATTCATCTTCCTGAAAATAGTACGGCTAACCCTGCAAGGTTAAACTTGAGATAAATTTCTTGCATGTCTGTGCTGAAATAATAAGGTGGTCATGAGGGGATTATTCTAAACGAGGTATGGCATTAGAGGCAAAGCAAAACTTCATGGTCTGAACACAGAGTTAGGGAGGAAGGAATGCAGATATTCTATCTATTGCTATTCTTCTCATTTTTGAAGATGATAATGAATTTCAGTGCAGTTTTAGAGTGAATTTTTGTTATTATTTTCTTATGATCTCATATACCTCATATGTAAAACGGGAATGATCATCAAAATCCACAGATACAGTATTTGACTTTCCTGTATAGGAGCAGTAAACAGTGTCAGGTAATGTATTTAATAATACGGCAAGTATCCTATTCTATCACTTAAATGAAATCAAATGAAATCAAATGAAAAATCAGTAGCCTCACATTTGATTGTATTCCATCCTGCGCTCATTTATTTCAAGACTTATATATTGCTGCATATTAAAACAGATCGAGTTTTACTCCTTAACCTTATCCCCAGAGTTGTGTATGCTCAATTTGCTTTGCCGTGTAAGTAGATAACCTTCATTTAAATTCTGAATTAATTCTGAATTGTAAATTTCAGTGCACTTCAAGCCTGATATTTTGACGAGTTTAACAAACTCAGGCAGACAAGGGAGCACATTTGTGTAAGAGGGCTGAAAGGAGCACTTCAGAGATAGAATGCAGAAAGCCTACAGTCTGCTGTCACTGTTTCACTAAATATGAGTGGGTGCTATCTGAGAGGGAGGATGCAGTCCACTAAGTAAAGTACAAAATGTTTTTCCTGTTTTTGCATTTTCCTTTTTCACTAAAACTACAGTGGTATTCTTCATACACCAAAATGTTCAGTTTTTCTGCTGCCCGTCTCATTATTTTCTTTGTTTTGCTTCAGGTTTTCTCGATATCTCTGTGGGTTTCCTGAGAGGGTTCTATTAAAAACATGCCAGAAGGTGAAGTGACAGCTCTAAATTGCCCTCGGTGTTAGTGCATGTGTGTATTCCTGCCTAATGCTAAGGTGGGGCTGGGGTGCAGTGTACTGTCTTCTTTTGTCTTTGTTGTGCTTTAAGTCATGTTTATTTTTAAATTATATACCATAGCTTACGTTACTTTCTGGTTCGAGCCTGAGCTCAGGTTGCTGTCTATGTGGAGTTTTGCATGTTCACTCCATGTCTGTGAGGGTTTCTTATGGGTTCGCCCTGGTTTTGGCCCACATCTCAAAAACATGCAGGTAAGTTGATTAGCTATGCAAAAACAAGCGTGAATGAGTTTGTGAATATGTGTGTATGCAATACACTGGTGTCCCCTCCATCGTGTACAGTTGCAATCACCCCCATTGCAAATCATGTTTATTGTCAAAATTCACAGACTTTCAGCTGTTTGCAATGAACAACTCAAACACAAGCAATTGCAATTCTGATTGCAACTATATTCTGCCTCGCACACGGTGCTCCCAAGATAGGCTCTAGATCCAATGCGACCCTAATCAGGTCAAAGTGGTTACTGAAGATGAATGAATGAACAAATGAATGCATTTACATTACTGTTTATATGATTTTTTTGTTTAAAAGAAAATCAATCATTACTAAGTCAAGGGAAAAAAAAGTGCTAAAACATTGTATTCATAAGCTTCTGTACGTCTCCTTGTAAATCCTATATTAGTAATATTTAGTTAAAGTCCAACTTGGTGGGTATTTTCAGTCGAATACATCATAGGGCATCTCAGATGTAAATATCATAGGTTTACATCTCAAACCAATACCAATAAAGTACACCAATAATGCCATTCCTATTAATGATTTAGTGAGAAAATGTTACCTGACATACTGCAAAATCCAAAGGAATCCAAAATCCAGGAAAATGTGTATTTTCAGCATTTGGGCTGATTATTGCTACACTTTGACAGGGCTGAGAACAGCTTTTCACATTGGTTCACTGAGTTATATTCATCTGCTATAGCAAACTTCAAATGTTCCAAAATGACAAAACAGCATGTAATTACAGCTGTGTTGTGGCAACATGCCAATGCCCATTGAAATTAGTGTCACACATCTACTACACATACACACAGACACACACATACACATACACATACACACACAAACAAGCATGCAGAAAGTCTCACTTGTCCTGAAGGTGTGTACAATCAATACCATTTTTACCATTTTGCCAAAAGTATTTTCTGAGCATATTTGTGTGTTACATGATCATATTCCAGTTTGATGCCTCCATGATGGCAACTGTGGCATGTGGTTAAAGACACAACATTGTTAGAACATTTCAGAAACACTTTTAACCAGTGAATGCTAAACTGAATGCTAAACTACTATTAAAATTTTGACAGGACATCTTAAACATTTCAGGCATCAAAAAGAGGAGAAAATAAGCAATAAAGTAGAACCGGGGAAGTGCTGACATGTATTTGTTTTATATAGTATCTCACAAAAGTGAGTACACCCCTCACATTTTTGTAAATATTTTATTATATCTTTTCATGGGACAACACTGACACTGCTACAATTGACACTTTGCTACAATGTAAAGTAGTGAGTGTACAGCTTGTATAACAGTGTAAATTTGCTGTCCCCTCAAAATAACTCAACACACAGCCATTAATGTCTAAACTTCTGGCAACAAAAGTGAGTACACCCCTAAGTGAAAATGTCCAAATTGGGCCCAATTAGCCATTTTCCCTCCCCGGTGTCATGTGACTCGTTAATGTTACAAGGTCTCAGGTGTGAATGGGGAGCAGGTGTGTTAAGTTTGGTGTTATCACTCCCACACTCCCTCATACTGGTCACTGGAAGTTCAACATGGCACCTCATGGCAAAGAATTCTCTGAGGATCTGAAAAAAAGAATTGTTGCACTACATAAAGATGGCCTAGGCTATAAGAAGATTGCCAACACCCTGAAACTGAGCTGCAGCACGGTGGCCAAGACCATACAGCGGTTTAACAGGACAGGTTCCACTCAGAACAGGCCTCGCCATGGTCGACCAAAGAAGTTGAGTGCACGTGCTCAGCATCATATCCAGAGGTTGGCTTTGCAGAATAGACGTATGAGTGCTGCCAGCATTGCTGCAGAGGTTGAAGGGGTGGGGGGTCAGCCTGTCAGTGATCAGACCATACGCCGCACACTGCATCAAATTGGTCTGCATGGCTGTCGTCCCAGAAGGAAACCTCTTCTAAAGATGATGCACAAGAAAGCCCGCAAACAGTTTGCTGAAGACAAGCAGACTAAGTATATGGATTCCTGGAACCATGTCCTGTGGTCTGATGAGACCAAGATAAACTTATTTGGTTCAGATGGTGTCAAGCGTGTGTGGCGGCAACCAGGTGAGGAGTACAAAAACAAGTGTGTCTTGCCTACAGTCAAGCATGGTGGTGGGAGTGTCATGGTCTGGGGCTGCATGAGTGCTGCTGGCACTGGGGAACTACAGTTCATTGAGGGAACCATGAATGCCAACATGTACTGTGACATACTGAAGCAGAGCATGATCCCCTCCCTTCGGAAACTGGGGCGCAGGGCAGTATTCCAACATGATAATGACCCCAAACACACCTCCAAGACGACCACTGCCTTGCTAACGAAGCTGAGGGTAAAGGTGATGGATTGGCCAAGCATGTCTCAAGACCTAAACCCTATTGAGCATCTGTGGAGCATCTTCAAATGGAAGCGCAAGGTCTCTAACATCCACCAGCTCTGTGATGTCGTCATGGAGGAGTGGAAGAGGACTCCAGTGGCAACCTGTGAAGCTCTGGTGAACTCCATGCCCAACAGGGTTAAGGCAGTGCCAGAAAATAATGGTGGCCACACAGAATATTGACACTCTGGGCCCAATTTGGACATTTTCACTTAGGGGTGTACTCACTTTTGTTGCCAGCGGTTTAGACATTAATGGCTGTGTGTTGAGTTATTTTGAGGGGACAGCAAATTTACACTGTTATACAAGCTGTACACTCACTACTTTACATTGTAGCAAAGTGTCATTTCGTCAGTGTTGTCCCATGAAAAGATATAATAAAATATTTACAAAAATGGGGGTGTACCCACTTTTGTGAGATACTGTAAATCTGACTCCTAGGAGGCTTGCCAACATGAGAGAGAGAGAGAGAGAGAGAGAGAGAGAGAGAGAGAGAGTGTACCCCCAATGTTTTTTGTTACAATCCCAGATTTATTTTCTTAGTTTAGAGGACCCCAAGCTCGAGGAAGAGCAGTGGTTGGGGTTCCTCCTATCCCGCTTAGTCGGCTCAGCTCGCCAGTGGATGGAGCTTCACCTTGCCAGCTGATCAAGGAAGCTAAGTACCATATCTGGCTTTGTAGAACTGCTGATCAAGGTGTTTGCGAGTCCTGACTTTTCACCTGACATAAAGAATTTCTTGGGGAGGGACCGCCTGTCTGATCGGCCCAGCCGGCCGTTCACTGCGCACTATGAGAGGGAGCTGGCCGACGTGGCGGCCAACACCTCTCAGCCTCTGACCCAGGAGTGCGCAACCGAGGGCTTCATCGGACAGGTCAAACTTCGGCGTGCCAACCCAGAGCTCCAGCTGGAGACCCAGCAGATGGTCTCCCCAGCGGAGCTCCAACTGGAGGTCAACCTGGCGTCCTCCAGCCCAGAGCTCCAGCTGGAGACCCAGCAGATGATCTCCCCAGCAGAGCTCCAACTGGAGGTCAACCTTGTGACCTCCAGTCCAGAGCTCCAGCAGGAGGCCCAGCAGATGGTCTCCTCAACGGAGCTCCAACTGGAAGTCAACCTGATGACCTCCAACCCAGAGCTCCAGCCAGAGACCCAGCAGATGGTCTCCTCAGTGGAGCTCCGACCGGAGGTCAACGTGGCGACCTCTGATCCAGCCCTGTTCCAGACGGAGGTCCATGAGGAGACCGTCGCTCAAGCCACGTTCCTGCTGGAGGTCCATGGGATGACCTCCGCTCAAGCCACGTTCCTGCTGGAGGCCCACGGGATGACCTCCACTCAAGCCACGTTCCTGCCGGAGGTCCATGAGGAGACCTCCGCTCAAGCCACGTTCCTGCCGGAGGTCCACGGGATGACCTCCACTCAAGCCACGTTCCTGCCAGAGGTCCACGGGATGACCTCCCCTCAAGCCACGTTCCTGCCGGAGGTCCAAGAGATGACCTCCTCTCAAGCCACGTTCATGCCGGAGGTCCACGAGATGACCTCCTCTTAAGCCACGTTCCTACCGGAGGTCCACGAGGAGACCTCCGCTCAAGCCATGTTCCTGCCGGAGGTCCAAGGGATGACCTCCTCTCAAGCCACGTTCATGCTGGAGGTCCATGAGATGACCTCCTCTCAAGGGTTCCCCATGAGATGACCTCCTCTGTTAGGGTTTCCCCTCGCGCTGTTCGAGCAGCGCACTTCCGCATTCACGAACTCTCGTTTTGTTTACTTCGCCACGTGTCTTTGTTTTGCTTCATGTCTTGTCTCCGCCCCTGTGTTCTCATTGGTTCTGTGATAATGTGCCTTTATGTGTTTCAGGTGTTTTATGTTAAGTCTCGTTTTCATTCATGTATTTAAGCCCTTTGTTTCTTCGCCTCAGGGCGAAGTATTAGCTGAGGTACGTTTGTTTCTGTGTCTTGTACCAAGCCTCATTTCTATGGACTGCTATTACTATTCTGGTTTTTGGATATTTGCTAACGTCTCTGGATTTTAGATTATCGCCTTGCCCATGTTGGATATATGTTTGCCATCGCCCCGAACTTTGCTTGTTTTGACTTTGCTTTTGCGTTACGTTTTTCAACTGTTCCATTACTTTTGAGTATATTCCTAATAAAGTGACTTTTCCCCAGCGTTTGCATCCAGCCGCCCCTTCTGTGACATAACATTATTATTATTATTATTATTATTATTATTATTATTATTATTATTATTATTATTATTATTATTATTATCTGTTGAAAAAATATATTACTTCGGGTATTGATAAAACCTCACACATATATTTTTAAAGAAAGACCATAATGAAGCCTGTTTATACATTAACAAATGGCTACATTATGATAAAGTTAAAAATATAATAATGTACACAGTTAATAAACTAAAATTAAAGAGTACATGACGTTTTGGTCCTTGCATGAATTTTTGCATTGCTTTCCTTTCATCTCATTAAAATGCAACTTCTTCCAGGTTATTCTACTAAAGCTAAAAAGAATAAAATAAAAAAAAAAAGTTAATAAATTTAAATCTATTAAATAGATTTTATATTGATACATGCAATTATCCAAATGCATTACAGAACAATAAAATTAATTTGAGCTATAAGAACCGAGATCTTGTTTATGATATATAAATGAACACAATATTGTTAGAGGCTCCCTCTCGCTACGCTGCTCTCGAAGGCTAGCGAGCAGAGAAGGCTAACGAGTAGCGTACTTCCGCATTCTGCTCTCCGCGCTGCTGTTGAAAACAGCCAGCAGCGCATTTCCTCATCCCATTCACAGACTCTAGTTTTGTTTTCTCCACCATGTGTTCTTTGTTTTGGTTTGCGTCATGTCTCCACCTTTGTGTGTTTATTGGTTCTCTGTTCTTTGGTTCATGTCATGTCTCCGCCCCCGTTTATTCATTGGTTCACGGTTTATTGTCACATTATGGATTTCAGATGTTTTCAGTTACTGCTTGTTTGCTTTCATGTATTTAAACCTTTTCTTTTGTCCCCTTGGATGCGGAGTATTGAATTAACATGTATTAGAGTAAGTGTATGTGTGTGCTGTGCGCTTGAACTCTTCTCGCGTTCTCTCTCTTCTCGACCTTAGACCATAGTTCAAAGACCATAGACCATTGCCTCGTTTCATGTTTTTGTTTTGTTTGTGGACTTATGCCTTGCTAACCTTTGTATTATCTCCAGTTCTTTGTGGATTTATGCCTCGTTTTTTGTGTGGATTAATGCCTTTCTTGTGGATTTACTACCTGTGGATTATTGTTTGTTTTCGACCTTGCTTTTGTGTTCCTTTTCTCCCTGTCCAAATACTTTCGGTTACGTCCCCATTTTGCCTCTGTTCCTTTACGTTTGAATAAGTTCCTAATAAACTGACTTTTCCCCTGCACTTGCATCCAGCTCCCCTGTCCTCCGTAACAGAATACTCTGCCCAAAAATGGATGCAGCGGGGAAAGTTAGGGCACGCGGCGCCGCGTTTAAGGTGCCTGCATACAATTCTATTTTTTTTCACAATGGACCTTTATTTATCCCTCTGACACCTATGACGGCTTTTTCACTTGGCCCCAATGTTTTTTGTTGCAGGCCCAATTGTATTTTCTTAGTTTGGAGGACCCCAAGCCTGACGAGGAACAATGGTTGGGGTTTCTCCTCTCCCGGTTGGTCGGCTCCTCTTGCCAGTGGGTGGAGCTTCACCTCGCCAGTGGGTCCACGAAGCTCCAAACAGTTTCGGGCTTTGTGGATCTACTGGTCCAGGTGTTCGGGAGCCCCGAATTCAAGCCCGACCTCAAGACCTTCTTGGGGAGGGACCGCTGGTCTGTCTTCACCGAGCACTATGGGAAGCTGGTCAACGTGGCGGCTGGCACCTCTCAGACCCGGACCCAGGAGTGCGTGACCGGGGGCTGCATCGGACAGGCCACTTTGCGGCGTGCCAGCCCCAAGCTCCAGCCGGAGACCCAGCAGGAGGTCTCCCCAGCGGAGCTCCACCGGGAGGTTAACATGGCAACCTCCAGCCGGAGACCCAGCAGGAGGTCTCCTCAGTGGAGCTCTACCTGGAGGTTAACGTCGTAACCTCCAGCCCCGAGCTCCAGCCGGAGACCCAGCCAGAGGTCTCCACAGTGGAGCTCCCTCTGGAGGTTAACGTGGCAACCTCCAGCCCCGAGCTCCAGCCAGAGACCCAGCAGATGGTCTCCTCTGTGGAGCTCCACCTGGAGGTTAACGTAGCAACCTCCAGCCCCGAGCTCCAGCCGGAGATCCAGCAGGAGGTCTCCTCAGCGGAGCACCCTGTGGAGGTTAACGTGGCAACCTCCAGCCCCGAGCTCCAGCCGGAGACCCATCAGGAGGTCTCCTCAGTGGAGCACCCTCTGGAGGTTGACGTGGCAACCTCCAGCCCCAAGCTCCAGCCGGAGACCCAGTAGGAGGTCTCCCCAGCGGAGCACCCAACTCTGGAGGTCCACGAGGGGATCTCTGCCCAAGCCAAGTTCCTGTCGGAGGTCCACGAGGAGTCCTCCGCTCCTGTCCTGCTCCTGCCAGAGGTCCACAAGGGGACCTCTGCCCAAGCCAAGTTCCTGTCGAAGGTCCATGAGGGGACCTCCACCCAAGCCAAGTTCCTGTCGGGGGTCCACGAGGAGACCTCCGCTCCTGTCCTGCTCCTGCTGGAGGTCCACGAGGGGACCTCCGCCCAAGCTACGTTCATGTCAGAGGTCCACGGGATGGCCTCCTCCCAAGCCAAGTCCATGTCAGAGGTCCACGGGGTGAGCTCCTCCCAAGCCAAGTCCTTGTCTGATGTCCACGGGATGACCTCCTCCCAAGCTAAGTTTATGCCAGAGGTCCACTGGGAGACCTCCTTTCCAAGTCCTAGCCCATGTCCAAGTCCTAGCCCATGTCTTAGCCCTAATTCACGTCCTAGTCCAAGTCTATGTCCAAGTCCAAGTGCAGATTCTTGCCTTAGTCCTAGTCCTAATCTATGTCCAAATCCAGGTCCAGGTTCTTACCCTAGTCCCTTTCCATGCTCTAATCCCAGTCCATGTTCTAGTCCTAGCCTATGTCCAAGTTCAGGTCTAGGTTTCCGTCCTAACCCATATCCAAGTCCATGTCCTAATCTAGAGTCATGTTCCAGCCCATGCCTCAGCCCATGCCTCAGTTCATGCCCAGAGTCATGTTCCAACCCATGCCTTAGCCCATGCCTCAGTTCAGGCCCAAAGTCACATCCAGAGTCCATTCTCAGTCCTGTTCCCAGTCCAGAATACAGTTCAGAATCCACTCCAGGTCCCAGTCCTGTTTCCAGTCCAGGTCCCCTCCTGTTTCCAGTCCAGGTCCCAGTCCTGTTCCCAGTCCAGTTTCTAGCTTAGTTTCCAGTCCAGTTTCCATTCCAGTTCCCAGTCCTGTTTCCAGTCCTGTTTCTAGTTCAGTTTCCAGTTCAGTTTCTAGTTCAGGTTCAGGTCCAGTTTCCAATCCAAAACCCAGTCCAGTTTAGTTTTCAGTCGTTTCCAAGTCTGTTTCCAGTCCAGGTGCCCAGTCCGTTTCCAGTCCAGGTGCCAAGTCTGTTTCCAGTCCAGGTGCCAAGTCTGTTTCTAGTTCAAGTACCAGGTCGGGTTCCAGTCCTGTTTCCAGTCCAGTTCCGGGTCCAGGTGCCAAGTTGGTTTCCAGTCCAGTTTCCCGTCCGGTTTTCAGTCCGGTTTCCAAGTCTGGTTCCTGTCCAGGTTCCAGTCCAGGTTCCAGTCCAGGTTTCATTCCAGGTTCCAGTCCAAGCTCCAAGCCAAGCTCCAAGCCAAGCATCTAGCCAAGCTCCAATCCAAGCTCCAATCCAAGCTCCAAGCTAAGCCAAGCTCCAAGCTCCAAGCCAAGCTCCAAGCCAAGTTCCAAGCCAAGCCAAGCTCCAAGCACCAAGCCAAGCATCAAGTCATGCACCAAGTCATGCACCAAGTCATGCACCAAGTCAAGCACCAATTCAAGCACCAAGCCGGTTTCCAGTCCAAGTTCTCGTCCAAGTTCTCATCCAAGATCTCGACCAAGTGTTCATGCAAGTTCTCGTCTGTGGCAGCCAGAAACATTCCACTCTGGCTTCTGGACATTGGACACTGGACTTTTCCCCTGCACTTGCATCCAGCTCCCCTGTCCTCCGTAACAAATATTTATGAAAACATATTTCATTAATTGGCTTAAAAATCCAAAGCGAACTCATTCACAGAAAGAATGGAAATCAATCATATTGATAAAATATCCATACCTGAACTTTTGCATAGATAACCTTAATATATGATTGTGTGTTTCTATAACTAGAGTGCTAAGTGTGGATAGATACTGTATATTGAATAATGTAAAGTAAAAGACTAAAAGTAAAAGTAATTACTTGCTAAGTGAATTTGCAGTGCTTCAAGCAACAAGTAACAATTATGAATATTTAAATCTTTGTATGTTATTTGCACAAGATGACACCAAATAAGGGATAATTGTTTAATTAAAATGGCAAGAGAATAGTCACATTGTTTATTAGAGAAAAGTAATTGAAGAAATTATGAAATGCTTTTAATTATTCAATTCATTTGAAATATAAAACATGTTTGCTGAACAAAAGCTAGCTTCTGGGAACAGACTGTTCATTTACCAATGTCATGATAGACAGTATCTTTTTTCAAGAGCTGTCTAAACAAAACCATCCTATGGTGTCATCGTTCTTCATCAAGTCATGAGGGTCTGACCTGGGCTGCTTTTTAGTTTCCTCCATCATTAGAACTCTGAGAATGAATTAGTTTGTGTGAAATACACAACACATATGTTCACCTCACCTTTAAAAAGTGAAATGCGAAAAGTTACAAGACAAGTGTGAATGGTGTTAACATCTAATAATGTGTCAGAGAGGAAAACTGCCTCACTAATCAGTAGTTTTGTAGTCAGAATAATGAGTCATTTACATATTCAGCAGAGGAGAAACAAACTTGACAACAGATCAGATAATGAGTAATAGTGGCAAAGTGCATTTGTTCATCACTGCTTACAGGAAGAATACAAGAGGTCTAAACTGATGGCTTTCAAGTCAGGGCTCTATTTTTGTGCTCAGAGCAAACACACAAAAATGTATGCATTTGTATTGCAATTTTTTGCAAAAAAATATTGGTGCAGGTGGTAACAGGTGGTGGTGCTGAGTCAACACATTATTAATAGTAAATAGTGGTTATGCTGCAAAATCTAAATCAAATCAGCTTTTCTCAATCCATTTTGGCCGAGTGTGTAATGCAGCACAGTGGTGCTTTTCTAATGACACAGGAATAGATTTTACTTACAGATTTATATTACTGCCCTGCGATGAGTTGGCACCCCATACAGGGTATATATAACAATATAATTTATACAGGACTCAGGCTATATTCTGATGTCTACATTTGCTTTCAAAATATTATAAGAATTACTATATGATAAATGTCAAATTCTCATTTTGTGTTTTATCAATGAAACTGAATGCTGATCACATTGCAAGCAAATGCATGTTTGATTGGTAGAAAATAAATTCCTCTATTTCCTCCTCATCTGTTTTTCAGTAAGTCTGTACATATACAGTCCTCTGTGTAAGTATTACTTTTGTTTTTGCTGTACACTTGAGACATTTAGGTTTGGGATCAAACATGAATATGAGATGATAGGTTAGAATTTCAGCTTTATTTTCATCTAGTGTTCATGTGTTGAACTTAGAACATGGTTCCTTTTGTTTGATCCTACCCATTTTTCAAGTGATCAGAAATACTGGACCGACAGGTGTTTCCTGTTGTCCAGGTGTGCCTGTTAGATTGATTGTTTAAACAACTAATAGCCCTGGGTTTTGCCTTTGAAGACTGCATTTGTTACTAAAAAGGGTAAACCAACATGAAGACCAGAGAGCTGTCTATGGGAGAAAAGTGAGCCATTTTGAAGATGAGAAAATAGGGTTAGAGTCATTGCACAAGCCTTGGCATAGTCAATACCACAATTTGTAGTGTCCTGAAAAAAAAGGAGACCACTGGTTTACTACAACCAGAAATGGAACAGGTCAGCGAAAGCAGTTGATGATAGGAAAATTATGAGAACTGTGAAGAAATCTCAAAAACGACAGTCAGTGACATCACCAACAACCTCCACAGGGCAAGGGTAGAGGCCATACCACAAAGGTGCAAACCACACCTTTACAGAGATGAGCCACAAAAGTGCCCAAGATTAACCTCTACCAAAGTGATGAAAAGGCCAAAAGAAAAAGTGGAGAAAAAGTGGAGAAAGAAAGGATCTGCTCATGATCCAAAACATACAAGCTCATTGGTCAAAGTTGGAAGGTTTTAGACTGGCCAAATCAATCAACAGACCTTAACCCAACTCAGTGATGTCAGTGGGTTGCTGGCTTGATGCAGTTATTGCAAGCAAGGGGTATTCAACCAAATATTAAGTGTTATTTACTTTAAGACTATCTGTTCCTATATTTTTGCTCACCTAAAAATTGGGTGGTCTGCCACCAAAAGTGCCATGTTCTAAGTTGTTTAACACATCTAGATGTAAATATCAGGAAAATTAAAGCTGAAATTCCGAGCTATCATCTCATATTCTGATCTCAAACCCAGATGTCTTCAGTGTATAGCAAAAACAAAAGAATTGGTCTTGCCATTCCAACTGCTTTCAGAGGGAACTGTATATATTATGGATAATTCAATCCCTGAGCTGCTTCACACCAGCTCCAGCAATCTCATACTTTTTATATACAATATATAATTGTATACATGTAGGCGTATATAATGTGCACTTATGTGGTCTTTCAGTGATATTGAGATCATCTTTTGACCGTGAGCATAAATAAGCAGGAAAAGAAGGTCAACATGAAGAGAGAACTTGAAAATGCAGCAAAACTTCAGGAGAAGCAATCTGACTTCTGGAGTGCAAAACTTTCTATTGGTATTCTATCAGATATTGCTGACTATTATGTAAATACATTTTAACATAACATTGGTGATTTAGACTTCTAGTGGATTTGGGTGGATTTCTGTCCTCCATTTACACATGTAAAAAAAAAACTGACGAGTGTTATTATGTTCTAGATTTAAATTTCAGTTAATATATAAGCATGTACATGACCAAAAGATGCTTCTGAAAAGCATTTTGTGTGATTTGGCCTTTAGTAGCCACGACTGAGTTGTTCGTTTTTATTTGTTACAGATAAAATAATGAATTCTAGATTAAGTTAGGGTAAATGTCCACATGGGTTTCTTCTGGGTTCTCTGGTTTCCTTTGAAATTGGGAATTGACTAAGATAAATTGCCCCTAGATATGTGTGTATGTGTGTGTGTGTGTGTGTGTGTGTGTGTGTGTGTGTGTGTGTGTGTGTGTGTCTGTGTCTGTGTGTGTGACTGGCATCCCATCCAGGATGTATTCCTGTCTCATGCCAAGTGTTTCCAGCATAGGCTCTGGATCCACCATGACCCTGACCAGGATAAGCAGTTACTGAAAGTGAGTACGAGTGTATTTAGTTTTGGGGCCTAATTAAGGTGATATAAATAGTTAAAATCCACGAAACCAAGTTGTAAGAAATGGGACAAGGTTGCACCTGAAGACTTGTTTCTGCACTAAGAGGGAGTCTTACATTTTTTAACCAAAATGGGTTGGCAATTTTTTTTTTATATCACACTTCCTTTTGCACTGCTCCACCCATTAATTTTTGAGCATGAAAATAGCAACAGTATGCTAAAGTGAAAAAAATGTGCTTGCACCTAACCAAAATAGTAACACTCTAGTGTTAATCATTAAATTATACTTGCATCAGTATGACAATAGTGTGTTTGTTCTTGAAATCCTAGTGTAAGACTGAATGAAGACATGAGCACTCTCCTTGTCTTTGGTCTGTCATTCATATTTTGTACCTTTTCATACAAGTTATGAAAAGTGTTGTCTTTCCCAACTTACAAATCACAACTCATAAATTACAAATCCTTATAAAAATTGCAGTTATGTGAATATGTTGTGGACTGACTAAACACAGGAACTAAATATGTAAGGTTGAGGTTTTATTTCTGTTTTGTAACTGAGATTATAACTTCTGTTGAAATGTATATTAATGAACTTTGTCCTGTTAAATGTATACGAAGTGTAAAGTGTCCTTGAGCTTGTCGAAAGGCTCTGTTATTATTATTATTATTATTATTATTATTATTATTATTATTATTATTATTATTATTATTATTATCAAATGTAAGTTAGGCACGCCAAAACAACACAGACTAATATGGACTTTCTACAAAAAAAAGAAAAAAAAAAGTAACAAAGGCACCTCAGCCTCAGCCTCATCCAGATCAGGTTTAGTTCCACCCATGTACAGTACTATTTAGTCTAAGCTATTCCACCCCAAAACTGACTTGTTACTATAAACTTGTACATGTAAGTTTATAAGGTAGTAGGTAAAACATGTGGTGGAGTATTACCTGTGTGAAAAAAGTATTTACTAGGCTACTCTATCAAAAGAGTAAACACAACTACAAGCCAAGTATACTAGAATACTTAATTATACCTTTCTTAAGTATATCTCAATCAAAAGATTAAGTACAAGTATAAGCCAAATACTTAGGCTTTTCTGTATACTTGTCAGCAGAGGTGGATAGTAAAGTGCTACATTTACTTTGTTACATTTACTTGAGTAACCTTTTGAAAAAAAACATGTTTTGTTTTGGATTATTGTTTGCCTCCCATGCTTTGGTGTTCTGTTATTTTTGGGTATGTCCCTAATAAACTGACTTTTCCCCAGCGCATGCATCCAGCTCCCCTTTGTGTTTCATAACAGAATACTCCGCCCTAAAAATGGATGCAGCGGGGAAAATGCGAGCATGCCGTACCCAACTTTTTGTTCCTCCCCTGGACTCAGTCTCCTTTTCCCAGTGGGCCTGCATTCATCCTCCTTCCGCTTACAGTGGCTTCTCTACATATCCCCAATATTTTCTTTGGCAGGCCCAGGGGTATTTCCTCAGTTTAAAGGACCCCAAACCCAGTGAGGAACAATGGCCGCAGTTCCTCCTATCCCGTTTGGTTGGCACAGCCCGCTGGTGGGTGGAGATCCACTTCTCCAGTGGGTACACCAAACTGATTACAGTTTCGGGTTTCGTGGATCTCCTGATCCACGAATATGGGAGCCTGGAATTCGAGCTAGACCTAAAAACTTTCCTTAACAAAGTTCACCTGACCGATCAGCCCGGCCATTCGTTCCTGGAACACTATGAGTGGGAGCAGGTGAACGTGGTGGACTGCACCACTCAGCCCCGGACCCAGGATTGCGCCACCAAGGGCTGCACCCGACAGGCCAGTCTACAGTGCCCCACCTGTCGAAAACAGGGGAGCCGGATCTCCTATTTCTGCTCGCAGGAGTGTTTTAAGGACAGCTGGCGTGTCCATAAATGGCTCCATAAGCGGGCACCCCCAGAGCTCTAACCGGAGATCCAGCAGGAGGTCTCCCCAGTGGAGCGCCACCTGGAGGTTAACGTGGCAACCTCCAGCCCCGAGCTCCAGCCGGAGACCCAGCAGGAGGTCTCCTCAGCGGAGCACCTGCCGGAGGTCCCCTTGTGTTCTGTTCCTGCCGGAGGTCCACGAGGGGACCTCCGCTATAGCCCTGTTCCTGTCGGGGGTCCACGAGGAGACCTCCGCTCCTGTCCTGCTCCTGCCAGAGGTCCACGAGGGGACCTCCGCCCAAGCCATGTTCTTGTTGGAGGTCCATGGGGAGACCTCCTTTCCAAGTCCTAGTCCATGTCCCAGTCCGAATCCATGTCCTAGTCCAAGCCAATGTCCTAGTCCAAGTCCTAACCCATGTCCAAGTCCTAGCCCATGTCTTAGCCCTAATTCATGTCCTAGTCCAAGTCTATGTCCAAGTCCAAGTGCAGATTCTTGCCTTAGTCCTAGTCCTAATCTATGTCCAAGTCCAGGTCCAGGTTCTTACCCTAGTCCCTTTCCGTGTTCTAATCCCAGTCCATGTTCTAGTCCTAGTCTATGTCCAAGTTCAGGTCCAGGTTTCTGTCCTAACCCATATCCAAGTCCATGTCCCAGTCCAGGTCTATGTCCTAATCTAGAGTCATGTTCCAACCCATGCCTTAGCCCATGCCTCAGTTCAGGCCCAAAGTCACATCCAGAGTCCATTCCCAGTCCTGTTCCCAGTCCTGTTCCCAGTCCAGTTCCCAGTCCAGAATCCAGTCCAGTTTCAGGTCCAGTTTCCAGTCTACGTCACAGTTCAGTATCCAGTCTAGTTTCCAGTCCAGAATCCAGTCCAGTTTCTAGCTTAGGTTCCAGTCCAGTTTCCAGTCCAGGTCACAGTTCAGTATCCAGTCCTGTTTCCAGTCCAGGTGCCAAGTCTGCTTCCAGTCCAAGTGCCATGTCTGTTCCCATTCCAGGTACCAAGTCGGTTTCCAGTCCGGTTTCCAAGTCTGTTTCCAGTCCAGGTTCCAGTCCAGGTTCCAAGCCAAGCTCCAAGCCAAGCTCCAGGTCAAACACCAGGTTAAGCTCCAACTCAAGCACCATGCCCAGCTCCAAGCCAAGCTCCAAGCCAAGTCAAGCTCCAAGCCAAGCACCACGCCAAGCACCACACCAAGCACCACGCCAAGCACCACGCCAAGCTGCAAGCCAAGCTCCAAGCCAAGCACCAGGTCAAGTGCCAAGCACCAAGCCAAGCACCAAGCCAAGCACCAAGCCAAGCTCCAAGCCAAGCTCCAAGTCAAGCCGAGCTCCAAGCTCCAAGCCAAGCTCCAAGCCAAGCTCCAAGCCAAGCACCAGGTTAAGCGCTAAGCCAAGCGCCAAGCCAAGCACCCGTCCAGTTTCCAGTCCAGTTTCCAGTCCAAGTTCTCGTCCAAGTTCTCGTTCAAGTTCTCGTCTGTGGCAGCCCGACACGCTCAGCTCTGGCCTTGGAACACTGGACTGTGCCTGCCTCGGGACCTGGGGGACGGACATTATGATCCTGCCCAGGGGCCCAGGTCCGCCGGACGCAACTTTCGGCACTTCGGGAGAAGCGCCTTTGGGGGGGAGGGCTTTGTTAGAGAATCCTCTCCGCACTCGGTGCCGCTTGCGAAGGCTGGCGAGCGGCTTACTTCTGCATTCCCCTCTCCGCGCGGCCGTTGAGGACAGCTGGCAGCACACTTCCGCATTCCACTCAGTTCATTCATAGACTCACGTGTGTTCACTTCGCCATGTGCTTTTGTTTTGGTTTACGTCATGTCTCTGCCTCCTTATGTTCATTGGTTCTCTGTTCTTTGGTTTACGTCATGTCTCCGCCCTTGTTCATTCATTGGTTTTCTGTTTATTGTTTCATTATTAGTTTCAGGTGTGTCTTGTTGTCTTATTATTATTTAAGCCACTTTTTGTGTTCACTTCAACGCGGACTATTGAACTGTATTATGCCTATGTATGTTCGTTGTTTTTCTCTGCCCTCGTGTTTCCTGGACACTGGATTTATGCCTCGTTACTTTGTGGATTTATGCCTTGTTACTTTGTGGATTTATGCCTCGTTACTTTGTGGATTTATGCCTTGCTAGTTTTGGATTATTGTTTGCCTCCCATGCTTTGGTGTTCTGTTATTTTTGGGTATGTCCCTAATAAACTGACTTTTCCCCAGCGCATGCATCCAGCTCCCCTTTGTGTTTCATAACATTAATAATTAGTTTATAGTAAAATAAATAGTAAATAGTAAATATTAGTTTATAGATATAATTAGTTTATATCATGTATAATGAGGTCATGAGTCTCGCGATACACTGCAGTGGTCTGAATAAATACGCAACGACCACTCACTTTTTTAGCGGCTCAGTAGGGGGAAGAAACGAGCATGTCGAGGGAGGCAGGACACACACACACACACACACACACAGAACATTCTGTTCTTTTGCTCTCCGTTGTCTTTTTTAAATGCAGATGCTGACAAGTTTGTGTTGTTAACATGTTAAGACAGTCAACTGTTGGGAAGATTTTCATTTTTTGGTGTGTGTGATTTGATTTTGTGTTGAAAATGACAGGTTCTGTGTTATTGTACCATCAAAGCACTGGGATATGCTGCTTCATCTTTAACCCGAAAGTATATTCTCTTCTTTTTAGTTTAAACGAAGTATACTAATAGCACACTTGAATAAACTTCTTTTTCGTAAGGGTAGGGAAACTAGACAGGACTAAATCAGCAAACTGGAAGAAGGCTATGGTCAAAACACTGAACAAAATAGGGAGAACAAAAGCCCAGAATCATCACAGACACAATTCAAGAAGCAAGAAAAAGTGAGCTTGTTAGTCTGGGTTATTTAAAGGGAGTAGTCTGATTGCAAACAGATGTGTGTCATTAATAATCAGGTGACTGTGAACAGGGATAGGAGATTGACTAGAGGTCACGTGAAGATAGTCAAAAGGCTAAAGGATAAGGAAAGTCTTGGATGTTCACATGTAGCATGTATTTAAAAACTGATTAATTCATAAAATAATTATTAATTAATTAATTCATTAATTAATTCATTCATTCACTCACAGTTTTAACTGGAGAGGTTAACACTGGTTCAGCATGGTGTCCTAGCACAGGGCAAATAATGGAAAATAGTGAAATGACTGCTGAAAGATGAATATGCCTAGAGCTTGCTTTTTCTTAATTATACCTTTATGCTCTAGGGACCTGCTTGCCATGTATCACTGTCGACCATATCGACTCTTTAAATTGACTGGGATGCTCAGAGTGAATTTTAGGGGTGTGAAGCTGATAGTAAGACTTGTAGTGCAAACAAAATCTGGTGAGTACAAATTGCTAGCTAGAAATCAGAATGCAATAATGTAAAGGAATAGACATACTGTGTATAAAGTACTGATATGCCTGCTGTGTTGGACTAGATTCCTCAGCGAGGGTTAATGTGCAGTCTAAATCCTCTGCCACCCTGAAGGTTACAATTACAATGTGACATTTTCAAGTGACAGGATATAAGTTTTTTCATCTTGTTTGCAATCCTTCCACGATGAGCACCCCAGCCAATGATATGGTGTTCTATTGAGTCTTTATTCAAGAGTAATATAAACACATGATATCTCAATTTCACTCACTCCTAGTCAATGATGCTGAGCCAGGCATGGACCTGAGATCAATAGGTGTGGAGCTGTTCAAATTGCCAGCAGTGTAAACTGACTACAAGATTTATTTGGTTAATTACTTGGATCCTGTTCAACAGTATAAACACGATGAAAATGTCAAAGGCCCATCCTCCATCTTTATTTTATAATCCCATTATAAAGTATACATGAATTCAAATGCACACAGAGGCAAAATCAATCAACTAAGAATTAAAACAATTACATATATATATATATATATATATATATATATATATATATATATATATATATATATATATATATATATATATATACAGTATCTCACAAAAGTGAGTACACCCCTCACATTTTTGTAAATATTTTATTATATCTTTTCATGGGACAACGCTGAAGAAATGACACTTTGATACAATGTAAAGTAGTGAGTGTACATCTTGTATTACAGTGTAAATTTGCTGTCCCCTCAAAATAACTCAACACACAGCCATTAATGTCTAAACCGCTGGCAACAAAAGTGAGTACACCCCTAAGTGAAAATGTCCAAATTGGGCCCAAAGTGTCAATATTTAATATTTAATAATATTTAATATTTAATAATATTTAATATTTAATAATATTTAATATTACGACATCACAGAGCTGGTGGATGTTAGAGACCTTGCACTCCTCCACCTTCCGTTTGAGGATGCCCCACAGATGCTCAATAGGGTTTAGGTCTGGAGACATGCTTGGCCAGTCCATCACCTTTACCCTCAGCTTCTTTAGCAAGGCAGTGGTCGTCTTGGAGGTGTGTTTGGGGTCATTATCATGTTGGAATACTGCCCTGCGGCCCAGTTTCTGAAGAAAGGGGATCATGCTCTGCTTCAGTATGTCACAGTACATATTGGCATTAGCTCCCCAGTGCCGGCAGCACTCATGCAGCCCCAGACCATGACACTCCCACCACCATGCTTGACTGTAGGCAAGACACACTTGTCTTTGTACTCCTCACCTGGTTGCCGCCACACACGCTTGACACCATCTGAACCAAATAAGTTTATCTTGGTCTCATCAGACCACAGGACATGGTTCCAGTAATCCATATCCTTAGTCTGCTTGTCTTCAGCAAACTGTTTGCGGGCTTTCTTGTGCATCATCTTTAGAAGAGGCTTCCCTCTGGGACGACAGCCATGCAGACCAATTTGATGCAGTGTGCGGCGTATAGTCTAAGCACTGACAGGCTGACCCCCCACCCCTTCAACCTCTGCAGCAATGCTGGCAGCACGCATACATCTATTCTGCAAAGGCAACCTCTGGATATGATGCTGAGCACGTGCACTCAACTTCTTTGGTCAACCATGGCGAGGCCTGTTCTGAGTGGAACCTGTCCTGTTAAACCGCTGTATGGTCTTGGCCACTGTGCTGCAGCTCAGTTTCAAGGGGTTGGCAATCTTTTTATAGATTAGGCCATCTTTATGTAGAGCAACAATTCTTTTTTTCAGATCCTCAGAGAGTTCTTTGCCATGAGGTGCAATGTTGAACTTCCAGTGACCAGTATGAGAGAGTGTGAGAGCAATAACACCAAACTTAACACACCTGTTCCCCATTCACACCTGAGACCTTGTAACACTAACGAGTAACATGACACTGGGGAGGGAAAATGGCTAATTGTGCCCAATTTGGACATTTTCACTTAGGGGTGTACTTACTTTTGTTGCCAGCGGTTTAGACATTAATGGCTGTGTGTTGAGTTATTTTGAGGGGACAGCAAATTTACACTGTTATACAAGCTGTACACTCACTACTTTACATTGTCGCAAAGTGTCATTTCGACAGTGTTATCCAATGAAAAGATATAATAAAATATTTACAAAAATGTGAGGGGTGTACTCACTTTTATGAGATACTGTATATATATATAGTAGACATACTGAGTCTAATGCTCATCTTGTCTGGACTTGCCAAGCCTGAACAAAATGACACATCCACTATCAAACTCCAAATCTAATAGTTTACTAATAAATTACCAGGAAATAAATATCAGATTTACAAAAATAATTAATTAGAATGTATCCCAAGTTGTAAAATCATGTTTTGTCAAAACTATCAAAGTTACATCAAAAACATCAAAATTATTTGTTAGTATTACTAAAAAATATCTTTAAAAAAAAAATATATATATATATATATATATATATATATATATATATATATATATATATATATATATTATTCGTTATTATTTATTATTATGTAAATAAATAAATACAAATATTTCTAATTATTTTCATTGATTAGGGTGAGTAATGTCCTAATGTGGGGTAGTGGTAGCTCAGTGGTTAAGATGTTGGATTCCTGCTCAGATGGTTGTGAGTTCAAACCCCAGCACTGCCAAGCTGACATTGTGGGCTCTTGAGCAAGGCCCTTAACCCTCAACTGCTCAGTTGTATAAATGTAGGTCACTGTGGTTAAAGGCATCTGCCAAATATGCTAAAGTTTTTAAAACTTGCTGCTCCATTAAAAAAATTGCATCTTGACCCATTTGATTCCTCTAATTAATACACTTTATTATATTTCTGTCTGGCTCCCAGAAGCAGCATCATAGTACAGAATCCGTGCTGGCTGAAGTGATAAATGACATACCACATTTCTTTTTGTTTGTGGATATCTAGGGTTAGATAACACTAACCCTAAACCTATTTTGACATTGATGAACTTGAGTGAAACATTTGACACTCTTGACAGTGTTAGTGTGGCCTGTAGATACTGCAGTGGCTGTATGATTGATGCTTGTAGAAGTATGACAAGTGCCTGAAGCGGAACACTCCATGAAAGTCAAAAACACATAGATGACATTCTTTTCCATTGTCTACATCCTCCCTGTAACCTTGACTCCCACTGAAGTGTTTTTCATGCAGTTTTTTTATGCCATAGACTGATTACACTCAAGTGTCTAAAAATGTTTTTCAGGAGATCCATTTTGGATCCATTTTAATAGCCTCATTGTTGCAAAACAAAAGCATACCCACATATAGAATGTGTTGCAAGGCTGTCTGGAGAAAGATTTCCTTTTTCAACAAAGTGACTCTAACACAACAAGATTCAATACTATATTATTTTTTAAAAAATGGCTGAGCAGTGCAGTGCTGAAGGCACTGTTTAAAAAAGAAACAGCTTGGTAAGCAATGTGCTGGTCTATTGTCAGGAATAGGTAAATTATAAAAGTGCAAAAAAGTTAGATGGTTGACTGAACATGAGAATGGGGATAAAAACACAGTCACATACACATACACACACACTATATATACAGTGCCCTCCACTAATATTGGCACCCTTGGTAAATATGAGCAAAGAAGGTTGTGTAAAATTGTCTTTACTGTTTAACCTTTTGATCTTTTGTTAAAAAAAAAAAAAAAAAATTCACAAAAATACTCTGCTCTCTTAGATATCAAACAATTGCAAACAAAACACAGGTTTATATATAAAAAAAATTTTTGTTAAATATAGGTGTGCAACAATTATTGCACCCCTATTAATTCATATGAGAAAAATATATTTGAAGTATATTCCCATTGATATTTTACATTTTTTAGTACACCTGGGTGACTAGGAACAAGAAATTGTTCAACCATGACTTCATTCATAACAATGGGTAAGACCAAGGAATATAGCTGTGATGTGTGGCAAAAGGTTGTTGAGCATCACAAAATGGGAAGTGGCTATAAGAAAATAGCACAAGCATTGAAAATGCCCATTTCCACCATCAGGGTAATAATTAATAAGTTCCAGTCAACTATAAAAGTTATGAATCTGGAATTGGATGTGTGTCTATATTGTCTCAACACACTGTGAAGAGGATAGTTTGCGTGGTCAAAAAATCTCCGAGGATCACAGCTGAATTGCAGAAAAATTGTGTCTTGGGGTCAGAAAGTCTCCAAAATTACAATCCGAAGTCACCACAAGTTGTTTGGAAGTGTTTCAAGAAAAAAGCCTCTACTCTCATCCAAAAACAAACTCAAGCATCTTCAGTTTGCCAGACACTACTGGAACTTCAAATGGGATCAGGTTCTATGGTCAGATTAAACCAAAATAGAGCTTTTTGGCAATAAACACCAGAGGTGGTTTTGGCATACACAGAGAGGTACAGCCGTGGCGAAAAGTTTTGAGAATGACACAAATATAAATTTTTACAAAGTCTGCTGCCTCAGTTTTTATGATGGCAATTTGCATATACTCCAGAATGTTATGAAGAGTGATCAGATGAATTGCAATTAATTAATTAAAGTCCCTCTTTGCCATGAAAATGAACTTAATCACCAAAAAACATGTCCACTGAATTTCAGCCCTTCCACAAAAGGACCAGCTGACATCATGTCAGTGATTCTCTTGTTAACACAGGTGAGAGTTGGAGATCAAGCACAAGGCTGGAGATCACTCTGTCATGCTGATTGAGTTAGAATAACAGACTGGAAGCTTTAAAAGGAGGGTGGTGCTTGAAATTATTGTTCTTCCTCTGTTAACTATGGTTACCTGCAAGGAAACACGTGCAGCCATCATTGCTTTGCACAAAAAGGGATTCACAGGCAAGGATATTGCTGCTAGTAAGATTGCACCTAAATCAACCATTTATCGGATCATCAAGACCTTCAAGGAGAGAGGTTCAACTGTTGTGAAGAAGGCTTCAGGGTGCCCAAGAAAGTCCAGCAAGCACCAGGACCATCTCCTAAAGTTGATTCAGCTGCGGGATTGGGGCACCACCAGTGCAGAGCTTGCTCAGGAATGGCAGCAGGCAGGTGTGAGTGCGTCTGCACGCACAGTAAGGCGAAGACTTTTGGAGGATGGCCTGGTGTCAGGAAGGGCAGCAAAGAAGCCACTTCTCTTCAGGAAAAGCATCAGGGACAGACTACTATTCTGCAAAAAGTACAAGGATTGGATCCTGAGGACTGGGGTAATGTCATTTTCTCTGATGAATCCCCTTTCCGATTGTTTGGGGCATCTGGAAAAAAGCTTGTCCGGAGAAGAAACGGTGAGCGCTACCATCAGTCCTGTGTCATGCCAACAGTTAAACATCCTGAGACCACTCATGTGTGGGGTTGCTTCTCAGCCAAGGGAGTGGGCTCACTCACAATTTTGCCTAAGAACACAGCCATGAATAAAGAATGGTACAAAAACATCCTCAGAGAGCAACTTCTCCCAAACATCCAAGAACAGTTTGGTGAGGAACAATACCTTTTCCAGCATGATGGGGCACCTTGCCACAAGGCAAAAGTGATAACGAAGTGGCTCGGGGAACAAAACATTGACATTTTGGGTCCATGGCCAGGAAACTCCCCAGACCTTAATCCCATTGAGAATTTGTGGTCAATCCTCAAGAGGCGGGTGGACAAACAAAAACCCACAAACTCTGACAAACTCCAAGCATTGATTATGCAAGAATGGGCTGCGATCAGTCAGGATGTGGCGCAGAAGTTGATTGACAGCATGCCAGGGCGAATTGCAGAGGTCTTGAAAAAGAAGGGTCAACACTGCAAATATTGACTCTTTGCATAAACTTCATGTAATTGTCAATAAAATCCATTGACACTTATGAAATGCTTGTAATTATACTTCAGTAACAGTTAGTAACATCTGACAAAAAGATCTAAAAACACTGAAGCAGTAGACTTTGTGAAAATTAATATTTGTGTCATTCTCAAAACTTTTGGCCACGGGTGTAGACATATGAAAAAGTACCCCATGCAATACAATGATCCAAAACAATCAAAACCAACACAAAAATGATTTACTGACCACAAAATCAAGGTGCTGCCATGGCCATCCCAGTCCCCTGACTTGAAACACATAGAAAACCTGTGGGGTGAACTGAAGAGGAGAGTCCACCAGCGTGGACCTTGAAATTTGAAGGATCTGGAGAGATTCTGTATGGAGGAATGGTCTCAGATCCCTTGCCATGTATTCTCCAACCTCATTGGGCATTTTAGGAGAAGACTCAGAGCTGTTATCTTGGCAAAGGGAGGTAGCACAAAGTATTGACTAAAAGGGTGCCAATAATTGTTGCACACCTATTTTTTCTTTGGATAAACCTGTGTTGTGTTTGCAGTTGTTTGATATCCATAAGAGCAGAGTATTTTTGTGAATTATTTTAACAAAAGGTTAAACAATTTTCACAGCCTTGAGATGCATCTGTATGTGTAGGTGTATATACATATATATATATATATATATTATATTATATTATATATTATATATATAGTGCTCTAAAATCTCCTGGTAGACGGCTGCATTGACTCTCAACTTGAGAAAACACAGTGAACCAACACCAGCAGATGACATGGCACCCCAAATCATCACTGGCTGTGGAAACTTCACACTGGACTTCAAGCAACTTGGATTCTGTGCCTCTCTACTCTTCCTCCAGACTCTGGGATGTTGATTTCCAAATGAAATGCAAAATTTACTTTCATCTGAAAAGAGGACTTTGGACCACTGAGCAACAGTGTTTTGTGTAAAAAGGTGTTTTGAGTTAATTAGCTGATTAGAGCTCTTCTCAGGTCAACATTGCATTGAACCAATGCTTCATTGGTATTAAGGAGCCAATGTGTGCCAAGAACACGCACCCCAAACCATTACACTACCACCAAGAGTCTGAACTGTTGACACAAGGCAGGTTGGGTCCATGGATTCATGTTGTTGATGCAAAATTCTGATGCTACTATTAGCATATTAAATCAGACCATGTTTTTACAAATGTCTTAAACCGTTCAGTTTAGGTGAGCCTGTGCCCACTACATCATCAGATTTCTGTTCCTCGCCTCCAGGTTTGACATGTTGTGCATTCTGAGAAGCTTTTCACTCTAGAGACTGTTGAGTGAAAATCCCAGGAGATCTAGCACTGTATTAGCACTTTGTTATACAGTAGTATACATATTTCCAGAGATGTGAACTTGTAAAATGGTGTTTTTTCCATAGATACAAACTTCACGCCAAGCCTTCTTGCTGGACATCAGTGCCCAAACTGACTAATGCTTTTGGCTGAATGGGCACCAATCCCCACAGCAGCATTCAAAAATCTAGTGGAAAGCCTTCTCAGGAGGCTGTTATAGCAGCAAAGGGAAAACCAACTTTATATTAATGCCCATGGACTTTTCTTTATGACTATACCTGTAAAAGGCATTTACTTTATTCCTTTTTAATTAGTTTTAGCACATTTCAATTATTAATTACCAATTTATAAATCTGAAAATAAATACTGAGATTGAAACAACCAGATCTGATTTTAATAAGAACTGTTTTTTTATTTATTTTTAATGATGCAATGCACAGTCAAAATGCAGTACACAAAATCAGTCCACAGATACTGAGTCAGATACGTCAAAATTGAAAAAGAGACCTTGACAGAAATGCATTTCTAATATAAATTGCTCATGCAAAGCACTAATTGCATCCCATTATCGTTGCATTGTAATAAATTTTAATATATACTAAAATTCTAAAATGCTATTTGTGTTCATTAATAATTGAGCCCACTCACATTTTTACTTGTGAATAATTGAAAGCCGAGCAGCGACGTTAAGGTTATCTCCTCTCACTTGAAATATTCCATTGTGGCATTCAGTTATGAACTTATTTTCCGTCTTTAGAACAGCTCGGAAGAGTTAATACTGCAACAGGCATCATAATTGCCTGGGCAGTTTTACGAGTGTTGAACATTTCCATGAAAATGATGATGAAAATTAAGTGATGGAATAAATTACATGTATCTCATTAGAAAAAAGAGAGAAATTATATGTACTGCTTTTCTAATTTAAAATTAAACTCCAGTATTGTTATATAATTAATACATGATTAGGGTAATTTAGCACATTAAAGTCCTCTAAAATAATGTGGACACAATTTGCAACAGAACAGGTATAAAAGCTTCTGTGACTGTTCTGCTGGTAGAATAAAATGATTTATTAATATATTTCTCAAGCTGCAATTTCTTCATGGTGAACTGGTCCTCTTATTGTTGTACTCAACTCAGTCTTTGTGTTAGAAAGGATTAATGATTGTCTCACTCTCTGTCAGTGCCCTGCTTCCTGCTCTGCTAGTCAATTAAACTATAAATGTAATATCTAACCACGTGCCAGCCTAGCTCTATGTGCTGACAGTGGGACCTGGTTCTTGAAATGAAATGAACTTTGTTCTACAACTTAGATTTGGGATTGGGTTTTGATTTTTGCGAGTAATTAACCATTTGAATTGAGATAAGAAGTGATCTGAAGCACCCACAAGCAAAATCAAGACAAGCGTTTGTATAGCTTGTAAATAATTTTACTTTAAAAAAAAAATCAAAGACATTAACATGTATTTAGTTTTAATGGATTTTTATTTATTTATTTAAAAAAAAAAGACAAAAACAAAGATCCAACAAATTGCAACATGGTTTGTAACTTGCTCTTGACCATGTAGAATGCCACAGAATATGAATAAAAAGTTATAAAACAGTTCTTATTTGCAACATAAAATGTATTGTGCAGCCCTTAAAAACAGCCTATAAATCTATATGTTATATAATTTGTGCCTTTTTCAGTAAAGTATGTCTGTTCCCTCAGAACGATAACTCAGTCTTTGCAATCACACTACAAATTATTTACCAGAACCAACTACAGTATATAAAGTAATTTTTCAAGTTCGCTAATAGCATACTGAGACATTCAATCTTCATCAGCATGTATGATGTTGTTGTTGGCTGGACTTGTTCCACTAGATTAATTCAAATCAATAATAATTACTTCCGATCAATGTAGCATAATTTTTCAGCCTCTGGTGATGTAGGCTTAAGTTAATGACATTAATGAACTGCCCTATTGGCAAAGCTGTCTCTGATTAAATTTGAAGTTCCGCAGTCACAGGTCTCTATTACCCAGGATCAGACGACATTGCAGCCTAACAATAAATACACAAGTTGAGATCAACTGAGCTGACTCTCATATCCAGACGTGAGAATGTTAAAAGTGGACAGCAAAGAAAAAAAATGATGCTGGCATTGTAGTGTCAGAGTGTATTATATGGAGAAGTATTGCTGGATTTTTTTTAAAACACCTGAATATCACTAATGTGTGCGTTGAGACTTGAAATCTTCAACGAACACCAGTCCTGTGGTTAGTAACTACCTGTGACAAAGGACTGGAGGATAATTTCCACATATTGTTCATGGGAAAAGATAATCAATAGTCTGTAACTGTACACCAACAGTGAGGACCAGTAAGAAAGGTGTATGGCCAGGACGTGTACATAATAATATGCTTGTGTCATCCCCATACATAACTAACATTTTTCCTGCTTATAAACAATCAGCAAATTCAGTCTCCCAAAGTTGAGCAATTCAGTTATGTCAAATTAAATATTCATCATAATTATAGTGAGCATAGTAACAAATACAAATAACCAACCTGAAGCAACTTAATCCAACAATAGCAACTTGTCCTTCAACAATAAATATACAGCGGGAACACCGCTCCTGAAACTTTCACTGTACTACAGTTAAATAATGAAGTGCGAGTTGCTATTTCTTGTTCTCTTTAGGATATATTCAGAGAAAGTGCTTTTTCATGGACAGTGAATGTTCATTAGTGTGTGACAGCTCTAAAGAAACATATACAAACCCCTGGATACTTTCATCATACTTGTTTGAAGGTCAGTTGAAACCAAAAATAAAAACATTGCATATTTGGAGGAACCTGTGGTATGTTGTACTGTTGAAATAGAAAATTATTAATTCAACAAACTTCTTAGAGGCTATTCACAGCCAAAGGATGTTTCAGCCAAATAGATCTAAAAGTTAATCTGGAAATCCAGTTTTAGTTGTTGAAAGCAAGACTATCATGTTTTGTATTGTATGGGCTAAGGGCCTGTTTTAAATATTTCCTTAGCTTTGGAACGGTCATGTTTGCATTTGCCTTTATGTGCATACACAATGTTTCAGTAAATCAGAGTCTATCAGATGAGTAGTGAACCTTCTCTTGCTGATCTATGGCATCTGCAAATCTGTTTGACAGTCTTTTGAAATCCTCCTTCACAAATCTGAAAAATAAGGATACGTTTACTTTGTGCTCTAAAGAGCATAAAGGCATTTGAGGGGTGAAGATGACATAGCTCTGCAGCCAAATAGTCTCTCAAAGCCTGGCAGAATGGGACTGTGTAGCTCACACACAACAAACCATCTGAGGGCCTGTGCTAGTGACCTTATGTGGGTAGCTCCCATTATTCAAAAGCCACAAAATCATGAAAAAACCTTCACCATTTATTGATTTGACATTTATCTTTTTGTTATGCTGCATGTATTGTGTGCCTATACAGTAAATCCTAATTTCCAACATCAGAAGAGTTTTTGAAGAGAACGAAGCATATCTCATGGGTTGTATTGATTGATTGCCTTGTTTAGTTTTCCCAACAGAGCTTACATATGCTGCCTAACTGGAGCTGGAGTGTGGTTCCACATTCAGCAGCTCTCAGAGAGAAGCAGAGTGTGACAGAAAGGAAAAACAACCCATCTGCTGTGCTCTATCATATTTTCCCTGCATAGATACTAAAGCCAGAGGAAATAAGGACAAGATTAGTGTGCCAAAAGTGTCCTGTTTATACATACCAAACTACTTGAATAATAGTTGAAGTGAACTTGACTGCATGGGAGTGTTATACAGGGATGGCTGTAAGACCACACAGCTTGTGTTTTTTTTTTTTGTGTGGTTTTTTTTTTTCATTTCATTTTTTTTTCCAAATAAATCTTTACCAATTCTCATTCTAGTATTTTGTTCTGATCTTATATCTTTTTGTATCGCATTACAGATACCAGTTTGGGAGGATACGTGTTAGGAGATTCCCAGTCTGAGACATAATAATAATAATAATAATAATAATAATAATAATAATAATAATAATAATAATAATAATAATTTATTATTATTATTATTATTATTATTATTATTATTATTATTATTGTTGTTGTTGTTGTTATTATATACAATAATAATATTTTTATATACATCTTTTCATATTGATTTCAAATTATTTAGAAGATAAAATATTTATGATGGCGCATGAACCAACTGATGATTAACACATGTATTTAGTCTGGATTTTAAAACTGGTGTTCCTAATATTCTCTGGAACACAGGTGCAATGTAAGAAATGCATCATTCACCAGCTGAGCTGTGGCTAATCCTTAGAATTTAATGTTGGCCTGCCTCAGCTGAGCAAATTGATCAGGGTCTAGGCTTCAGGAAATCAGCAAGGCCCATTAGAGCTAAACCGTTTAGAGTTTTAAATGCCATAAGCAGGACACTGTAGTCAATGTGAAACTTAGTAGGCAGTTGTTGTAAACCTGGGGTATTGTTCTTCCACATGAGGTACAGGTATGGTTTCTAGCTACAAAATAATAATTTTATGCTAACCAGCACATGGGACATATATACTTCTGTAGCCTCCTGCAATAGGGAGCATCGGTTAAAAAAACTTTGTGAAAGTTGTAACTGCTACTGACAGTAAACGCTGGTTTACGCTGGATTTGTTTTGTAAAAAAATACATGCACTGGTAAGAACACATACAGTTACAAATTCAGCTGTAATCTAAAGTTATTCAGATGTTAACAATAATCCTAAAACAAGTCCTAAATGTCTTAATGAAAATCTGTTTTAAGATTGTCTTGCTATTAAAGCTTGATTTATTCATATCACAGATAAAAGCAAAGGGCTTTTTAGTGTATTGTAAAAGCTTTTGATCATTTAATTGGAATAGGGCCTATGTGTCCTTTGAATTAAACATAATATTTGGACAGTGTTTTTTTCAGTCTTCTTAATATGAAACAACTGATTTAATTTTTTTATTCTGCAAAAACAATATTTCAACCATTATATTCCACATGCTGCAGAACAAACTGCTGTTCAAAAGGATATTCTCCTGGCATGGAACAATTATAATAACATGATGGCACTGTTTTACTGCCAAAGTCACATGCCCAAATACACACACACACACACACACACACACACACACACACACACACACACACACACACACACACACACACACACACACACACACACAAGAAAACAAATTGTAATCAAAGACATACACAACCATAGTAAACACAAAATACAGTTTTGTAATGATCACTTCTTGTACTGAAGGGAAGGGCCCTGTGTGAAAAAGTAATTTCCCCCTTAGATGCTCAATCAACCAATTAACTCAATTTAATTGATAACTGAGTTCATTTAGACTAGACACACTCAGGATTGATTACTGATTCTAAAAACAGAGCAGAACAGGGCTGGCAGTAATCTAACATCTAACATGTAGTAGGCTAAAGGTCTCAAGAAGCAACACACTATGTTGTGATCGAAAGAAATAAAAAAGATAAGAAAGAGAATTATTTAAATATAACAATCTAGAAAGGGTTACAAAGCCATTTCTAAGGCAGTAGAACTCCAGAGACCCCAGTGAGAGCTATTCTCTCCAAATGAAGAAAATGTGAAACAGTGATGAGTCCTCCTAGATGTGGCCAGCCTACCAAAATTCCTCCAGGAGGGCATTGAAGACTCATCTAGGAAATCTCAAAAGAACCAGATGAACAACTAAGGAGATCCTAGCAAGATCCTTGCTCACCTCAAACAAGGTCAGTATTCATGTTTCCACTATTAGAAATACATTAAGAAAAATATATTCATGGGCGAGTTGTAAGGAGGAAACTACTTACCAACAAAGTTGTAACAAAGAGGAAAATAAAGGCTTGTCTCACATTTGCCAAAAAATACTTTGATTGCCTTCTGGAATAATTTTCTGAGGAGTGATGGGTTGAAAGTGGAACTTGGAAGACATGGGTTCTGTTAAATCTGGTATAAAGATAACACAGCATTCCACAATAAGAGCATCACACCAACAGTCAAATATGAGCAACTTGCCATAATTAATGGAACCATGAATTCTGCTTTCTAAAGTCCATGAGCTGAAGCTATGTCCAACTCAGAATGGCTGAACTGGCAGTTCATGCTCAAAATCCCTATAATGTGGCTGAATTAAAGCAATTCTGCAAAGAAGAGTAGGCCAAAATTCCTCCACAGTGATAGGAAAGACTGATCTTTAGTTACTAGAAGCATTTGGTTGTAGTAACTAGAGATCGGTCTAAAGGTGGTGCAATCAGTTATTAATTTTAAGGGGACTACTACTTTTTATTTTTTATTTTTATTTTTTTACATGGTTTATATAGTTGTTGCATTTATATAGTTGTTGCATAACCTTTTTCCTACAATAAATGAAATGATCGTTATGAGGATTTGAAACAATGATAATGTATATGAATAATGTAATGTGGCTTAAAACTATTGAGAATCACACAAACACCACCATTACTCAAGTTAACAACTTGTCTTTATTGTGAAAACCTTATACAAAATAGAAAGTAATGACATGCAGCAGTTTAAAGAGCAATAGTTTTGTTCTGTCTGTCTGCCTGTCTGTCTGTCTGTCTATCTATCTATCTATCTATCTATCTATCCAAACTCTGGAGTATGTGTTAATATGAATGTGATTCTGATTTTTATTATTATTCTTTATCCACAGTGCCTTCACTGTCTCTGTCCATGAGTCATTAGCTGTCTTTTCACTGCAGGAGAGCTTGGCTTAGGTCAGAGATCAGCAGCCATCTTGGTGGAGCTGACAGAGAGGGACTACTCCACAAGGCTTCTGGTACTGTGTGGCTTTGAGCTGAGTGCTGTGCTCACAGCATGGAAGGCTCAGGCTAAAATCTGATCTCTTAGCAATTAAAATAAAATTGAAAGCCTTTGCATTTCGGTTCTCACTTGTTTATAACCCTCTTAAGCTAGATACAACCTACATTCTGTACAAACGATAGCTTTGTTCAATTACACAATGAGGTTTTTAGGATAAATTTTAAAATTGTGTTTTGTTGACCACTGGATAATAAAGGCATCTAGACACATTATACAGTACATGGCTAATATGTACAGTACTGTGAGAAAGTATTTGCTCCATCCTGATTTCTTCTGTTTTTGGTTATATCTAATACTAAATTGTGTCAGAAATTAAAACAAAATCTAAAATAAAACAAAGGCAACCTGAATAAACACAAAATATAGTTTTAAATGATAATGTTATTTATTGAAGCAAAAAAAAAAATATATATCCAATACCAACTGGTCCTGTGTGAAAATGTATTTGCACCTGTAGTACTAATTCCCCAAATCTATGAAATGCAACCAGGCCTGATTACTGCAAACCCTGTTCAATCAAAACAATGCTTAAATAGAACTTTTTCAACAGCATGAAGTTTAGATTTAAGTATGAAGGTTAAAAGGTCTTACCCAGTAACACACTATGCCAAAATTGAAAGACATTCCAGAAATGTCGTGGAAGAAGGTGACTGAAATACATCAGTCTGCGAAGGGTTATAAAGCTATTTCAAAGTCTCTGGGACTCCAAAGAACCACAGTGAGAGCCATTATCTCCAAATGGAAAAACTCAGCACAGTAGTGAACCTTCCCAGAAGTGGCCAACCTTCCAAAGTTCCACCAAGAGCACAGCAACTACTCATCCAGGAAGTCACAAAAGACCCAGGGACAACAGTCCTCTCTTGCATAAATAAAGGTTACTGTTCATGACTGCACTATCAGAAAGACACTGTGAAAAACTGTGAAAAACACACCTTGACCTGTGAAAAACATACCGTGATGATCCTCAAACATTTCGGGAGAATGTTCTGTGGACTGATAAGTCAAAAGTGGAATTGTTTGGAAGACAGGGGTCCCATTACATCTGGCATAAACCAAACACAGTATTCCACAGAAAGGACATTCATATGGTCAAGCATGGTGGTGGCAGTGTGATGGTGTGGGGATGCTTTGCTGCTTCAGGGCTTGGGCAACTTGCAATGATTGAGGGAAACATGAATTCTTCTCTCTACCAAAAAATCCTATAGGAGAATGTCCGGTCTTGATTATACAGCAACACAATGATCCAAAGCATAGGAGTAAGTCATAGTCCTAGAAGTAAGTGAAAGACTGATCTCCAGTTATCAGAAGCGTTTGGTTGAAGTTATTGCTGCTAAAGGTGGCACAACCAGATTTTAAGTTTAAGGGGGCAATTAGTTTTTCACATGGGTGATAGGTGTTGGATAACTTTTTTTGCTTCCAAAAAAAAAAAAGTGTGCTTTCTCAGGTTGCCTGAGTTGATCATCTTCGTTTGAAGATCTAGAACTATTTAGTATGAGATATACACAAAAACAAGAAATCAGGATTCAAATACTTTTTCTCAGCACTGTATATGGTTAATATGTAGGATTCTACACAGAATATGACACCTTTCCTGCACAGGTTGCTGTGCATGTTCTTGCACTAGATGCTTAGTTTTTTTTCCCTTTCTAGCAAACAAGCAAATAAAGTTTTAATATACAGTATTTTGCAAATCCATTAAAGAAAATGTGACTATAGCAAAGAAACTGGTTTGGCCTTCAGTGAGATAAGCCCCATTACAGCACGGCTGTGATCTATTTTTTTTTTCTTCCTTAGCTGTTGTGAAATATTTAAAAGAAAATATAATCTTCTTACTGTTTACGTTGACAAGTGCCTATATTTGTAAGTGTAACATAACAGTTATACTTCTGACAAAGCACACAGTCCAAGAACTGACAGTTCTGTAAATGATTTGTAAATAAAGTAGAACAAAAATAACAAGCATTAGATTTTGTCTAGGGAAATAAAAAATAGCCTTCAGTAATAATTTAGTGGCTTAGGGGTTAGCACGTTTGCCTTGCACCTCCAGGGTTGGAGGTTTGATTCCCACCTCTGTGTGCGTGGAGTTTGCATGTTCTACCCATGCTTTGGGGGTTTTCTCCAGGTACTCCGGTTTCCTCCCCAGTCCAAAGACGTGTGTGTGATTGTGCGATGGGTACCTTGTGTCCTGAGCCCCCTGGGATAGGCTGTAGGCCTCCTGTGACCCTGTGTAGGATAAGTGGTACAGAAAATGGATGGATGTTAGTTAACACTAAATCAATCTTGAATGGTGTGAGAATCCATGTGCAGAGGTGCTTTAATACAAAGTAGGCATGAGTAGTCATGGTACCATCAGGCCTAAGGTCAAAAGGTAAAACATCTGGTGTAGATGACCATTAAGAAAACACAGCTCAGAACATACATAACTGAAGTGTTCTGTGGCAAGGCTTCACAATGGGGGAATCAGGAAGTGAACTGGAAATTTAGTAGAGGCTGTGTCTGTGGACCACTGACTGGTGTTACAACTGGTACTGGTTCCAAATGCTAAGGAAAAGTTCTGGAAGCTGCAAATTTTTTTTTTTTTTTTGGAGCATATGGAGTGTCAAATGTAGCTATCTTAATCGAGTTATTTAAGTGAAGTTAGACATTTAGAGAAGACTAAACTACTAGTTACATTAACACAAATTGAATAGCTAAAAATTGTCAAAGCTACAGACATGGAATTTTGTAAATGCAACCCTTACCTACAACTAATAATCGTATGAGAAATGAATTTGGAAACTCTGAGACCTCGTGTTCTAAGCAGAGTTTTTGCGGGACAGCATGGCCAATCAGTGAAGACACATATGTTAATAAGTCATTTGTGGGTACAAAAACTTTGTCACTTGAAACAAAAATGAGAGATTGGGAATAGATTAGGGAGGTGGAGTTTCAGGCTTGGTCTTTCTCATTTCATAACTCTATTTAGAGTTATTATTATTATTGTAATAATTTAGCTGTTGTTGATATGTCAAGTTTGATATATAGATGATTATTGGTGTCCTGCTTTTGACACCATGGATAATGGCTCAGCAGTTATGATAATGTTTCATCATGTCACAAGCATATGATGCCAATTATCATTCTCTCGGCACAGGGGTGAGGCTCTGACAAGCAAGCCCAGATGGTAGAGCGCTGAGGGCAAAGGAGAAGATCCAAGCACTCTGTCTGCCTGATTAAATGTGCATGGTGTCTCACATCCCTCCATCATTCTGTTTGTCTTCTGGTAAGAAAAGCACAGAAACATCTATTAGTGGGATTGTTTTCCTGCAACATCCACATCAGACACAGCAACAAGTTGCTTCGAGAGCGAGCAGCCTTAGGGGCCTCAAACATCAGACACAGAAATTGAATTTCTTCCCTCTACGCAGCCACAGCTGCTGCTTGCTCTGTCTCTTCCCTTTCTTGGCCACTGCCTTACTTGCTATTGTCTCAGGGATATGTTCTTCCATTCATTTATTAGAGCTGCCATACTCTCTGAGTTGGAGCAAAATGTGATGAAAAAGAGATGGTAGCTGTGTAATAGGCAAGAAGTTCTTGAAAAACAAAAACTTGATGTGAGGAAAAAGAAATAAACAAGCAATCAGTTGAGGTTAAACCATATACTATGTGTGATGTCTGATGACTTGCAAATAGCTTTAAATATGTTATTCATGTACAGGTTGTCCAAAAAGTCAGGAACCAATGAGAGTAAAACTATATAAACTTTATATTTGTATTTATTATTTACAACATATGCTCCATGCATTTTCACAGCCACTGTATCATGTTTTTGCAGATTTTGCTCAACATATTCCGGTTGGTTACTGACTTTTCAGACATCATGTATAAATGCAACATGCTAGGTACAGCATCAAAATCAGTAGCTGTTCAATTTAATCACTGATATATCATTAATTCATTCACTGTATTAAGAGCATAATTATAAAAACATGCTTGACATGTTTGATTGACCTTATACAGCTCTTTAATTAGAATCCTCTTAATAAATTATGGCTTGCAATGGTGTCATTTGTTCATTAATGACACACACCATCACTTGACCCCTGCACCATCTTTAAGAAGACCATTTGTATCTTGTGGCAGGTTGCCAGCTGCACAGATCTTGGACATGCTTGTGTTTACCATATGTTTCATCTTAAATACATCTTCCTTAGATCAGTCTTTGTATAATTGTATTGTCAACTGGCCAAGGGCTAGTTAGCAGGCTACTTACCTAACATCTGTTTCATTGTTCGTTGTCTCTCTCTGAGTGAGATATCCTTGTAAGATTTATCATTACAGATAATAATATACCTTTATATAATTTAAATCCATAGTCACAATACAGAAGTAGGGTAAGAAAACCAAAATGGGAAACTCTAAGGTTCTGATTTAATACAGTCCAAAATAATATGTACTAATTTATGTGTGTAATGCAATGAGTTGTGCATACAAACATCTGGCATGTTGCAGGTGTTAAACAAAGAATAATTGTGTGGATTGCATCACGAATTTGGTGGATGTGAAAACAATATGTAAATGAGTTATTTTACATGTGCTGATTGTTCTGAACAGGAAAAACTCCCAGAAGAGGGAACTGAACATGATACTTAAGTATAAAACCTACTAAAGGCAGTGAGAGGTTAAAATAAATGAATAAAACTGTGCAGACGAGTGTGCATTTATGTTAAAAAATGTAAATAAATTTTTTAACGCTCTGTTTAATGCATTTGGTATTGGATGTGAGTCTGTGAAAATAAGAATTAGTTTGATTATTCTGATTATTTTGCTAACACATAAAGAAAAAATATATTTTAAAAATAGATCACTTTATTATCTCTATAGTTTCTCCTAGACAGCAATGAGATGAAATAGAAAGAATATGGAGATGTCTGCTTAAGTCTTCTATCTGTTTTTCCTCTTGAAACAAAACACCCCAGTAATCTCACATCTCCTCTTGAGTTCAGTAGACATCTAAACAATCACACATTTTTCTCAGATCTGCCAGTATGATAATTTGTCAAGTTCATTCAAATATAACAACATATAAGTTTACTACAAGAGAGATGAACAGTTTATTTTTGAAATGTTATGATCCCTAAGGATATTTGGAGAGAATTACAATAGTATACGTTTTATATGCTACCATTTGTAAATATACTTGAAGAAAAGTACACTAGTAAACTATAAGATGTATTTTTAGATGCAGTAATACGGGTATAAAAGGTATTTGAGCATGTTGAATACTCATGTCTAGTTATTTAATGTCCACATTAAATTATTCACTAGATAATAAACAGGATAAACAGGAGCACATTTTCATAACAAACACAAGAACAAATAAAGATAATATATACACTGAATTTTATAATAAAAGTCATAAGTCAAGTGTCAAGTCAAGTTTCAAGTGGCTTTTTATTGTCATTTCAACCATATACAGCTGGTACAGTACACAGTGAAACGAAACAACATTCCAGGACCGTGGTGCTACATAAAACAACACACTAACCACATGAGACGACACAGAACTATATAAGACCTACACATTTTTACATAAAGTGCACGTGCAAACGTGTGCTAACAACACAACTCAGTACAGTAACTACTAAAACAGAAACAATAGGCACAGTAAGTGACAATGTAGCGCCGACCAGTACACAGTTCTAGTATGGAAATTTATATAACAGTAGTGCAAAAGAGTAACAATATAGTTTTAAAATGCTGTGAATGTAAACATAACATGCTATGACTTAGTATTCAGCAGACTAGCGTAAACTAAATACAGACATAGCAGTTATTGCAGTAGCAGCCAGGTAAAGTGTATAATAGTGACAAGAAGTTAAATATGATATTTTTATAAATACAGTAAAAAAAAAAAAAGTAATACAGCAAATAGCAGCAAAAAAAGTAATACAGTCAATTTTGAAGTTATGGGTAAATCCAATAATAAGGAGAAGGGCAGATAGCAGGGAGGGACAAGAGAGGAGTGAAGGATTTGTGTTGCTCAAAATAGCAACATCGAACCCTTGCAAAGCCAAGGAAATGTGGATCAAACTAAGCTGTAAAATTTGAAGTCATATAAAGATAAAAGCTTGTATCAAAGGAGAGAGAATGCAGTCTTAGAAAGTCCATCATGCCTTGAGTACTCTGCAAAGACATGAAAACATGAGATATGTTCTTCATCTCTTGTATGAAATCTCAGGCGAAGTAAAAAAACACTTTTTGAGTTGATAGGAAAGGCCCATCTCATAGCGTCCTCCTATCCTGTTCTACAACACTTCTTGAAGGATAATCCCTGAGAGCAACAAGGGAAATCATAAACTCAGAGTTTTTAGACCTTTTAAAATGAACACATAGGACAAAAATACCAGTATTTGAACACTACAGAACAACAGAATACTAAACTTCTACAAAGACTGTGATGCCATGAGCAGTGCCAGAGGTGTATTTATAGAACTTGAGCCCTGGATGTTTATAGCAAAGCTCCAAATATTGTTTTTTTTGTTGTTGTTTTTTTTCAATTTACTTCACAAAGAGTTATTAATGCATGCTGTTTTATTCATTGAAATCCTTCAAAGCTGCGAATCATTTACTGCATAAAAATCTGCATTAAATATTAGTATATAAATTGCATCTGTGTAGTCCATCATTGCTACTAGTCATAATGAGCCAGAAACAATTTGCAGTGAAAACACTGACATGGTTCTATTTTATGATCTTTCAAAACTTCAGAACCATTGTATACTGAAGATTTTAATTTTATTTTTCATGTTTTCAATGGTCCCTTTGCTTTTATTAAGCACTGAGCACAGTTTTGCTAGATGCATAAATGTTTTGTAACAGTTATTATTGAAAATGACCATCAGTCATTGATTTTCAGTAGATCAGTTGAGAGCTGTTGTTACTAACAATGTTCTATTGGGAGAAAAATGCAGACAGGCAAAAGTGAAACAGCAAAAGGGAGAGTATAAAGAGACAGGATATAAAATATGAAAAAAGTGAATGATAGATTAAACAGAAACAAATTAATGAAGACATTACATCAGTGCTTTTGATTGCCATGTTTAATCAGTGATTCTTTTCTTAAATCTGTCTACAATCTACAAAGTCTACAATCAGGATCACTTGGGGCTCTCAGTAAAAAATGCTACTTCTTTCATGGGTGCCAACAATGCATGAACAGTGATGTTATATGTATGTATTATATTGAGTTCATTGACATCATGGAAATGTGATTTTTAAATTTTCAGTATATCAACTTCTATGCTAAGGGTTTAATTTAACTCACTACCTTTATGCGGCCAGTTTCAGTTTACCTGTCTTTGACCATTTTTGAATGAAAATCAAAATATCATCTAATTCTTTGCTGGCAGAGATACGACACCTTTAAACTAGCAAAATCACACATTTAACACAGCACTGTTAAATGAACATAAACTTTAACAACTGCCTTGAAAGAAAACATTTTACAAATTTTAAATGAAACAGTTTCACTATAAAACAGTGTGAAGATGTATTATACCATCATTTCAGCACCATTATGACATGCTATATATATATATATATATATATATATATATATATATATATATATATATATATATATATATATATATATATATATATATATATATATATATATATATATATATATATATATAATAGCCTACCAGAGCCCACACCTGAGAAAATGCCACTTGTCAAGGGTGTTCATTTATTTATTAACATACATAGGTTCCTAATAAGACATAAAGTAAAATAGATCTGATTTGGTAAATTAAAAGCCTAGATAGCCCAGTACCATTTCCTACAATGTGTTTAACTTGTCACAAAGGGTGCATTATTAGGAATAACTGGTTCAGCATGGCACTCCCTGGGGACAGAGTTTAACCCATGGATGTCCACTGATCCTAAGTGAGCTGAACTAAACTTAAAGATAAAAAGACATGACAAAGTTTTGGCACTAATTACTGTTATTATGTTAGCCCTATGAAGCTTGCTAACAGACATGACTTTGCTGATGATCATAAAAACATTTTGAACTAAAATCTTACACTAGAAATTGTCCAAGGGCAAACATAAATGATGAAGTCGATGTATTTTCAAAGCAAAACTGTTAAATACTATTTTGATATGCACAATGCCCAGTGACAAGTAGTTTTAATTAAGAACTTAGGAAGAAGTCACCAACAAGTGGGGACTTCTTTACTACCGTCGTAATAGTATTCAAGGCTAGCTGTGGATGAATGACAAAAGTGTGTAATGCTGCTATTTAGGCTTCTTTGAAAGATTTGATATATATTATCTATCTATCTATCTATCTATCTATCTATCTATCTATCTATCTATCTATATATATATATATATATATATATATATATATATATATATATATATATATATATATATATATATATATATATATATATATATACACATACACACACAGTGGGTATATAAAAGAATCACCCACTTTAAAATAATCACATTGTGTTGCTTTTCAGCCTAAAATGTAGACGGACACAGTTTTTGTTTTTTCCAGCTGTATTTACTTATAAGTGCAACTTATAACATTCAAGTGAAAGATATAACACCAACATGTAAGAAAATAAATAAATAAATAAATATAAACCCAGAATCACTGAGTTGGAAAAAGGATCACCTCCTTGCTTTAATTTGCCTTAATTTTGTAATTACAGCCTTTAGTCTGTTGGGATATGTCTCTACTAACTTTGCATATCTAGACTTTGCAATATTTGCCCACTCTTCTTTGCAGAACTGCTCAAGTTCAGGTAAATATGATGGCAGTATTCAAGTCATTCCACAGATTTTCAATGGGGTTTAAGTCTGGGCTCTGTCTAGGCCATGTGAGGACATTCACCTTTTTCTCCTTCAACCACTGTGTGGTCAGTTTTGCTGTGAGCTTTGGGTCATTGTCATGGTGGAAGGTAAATCTTCTTCCCATTGACAACTTTCTGGCAGAGGGCAGCAGATTTTCCCCAAGAATATGATGGTATTTTGCCCAATCCATTTTTCTTCTATCCTGACAAGTGCTCCAGTCCCTGCTGCAGAGAAACACCCCCATAACAGGATATTACCACCTCCATGCTTTACTGTAGGAATGGTGTTATTTGGATGGTGAGCTGTATTGGATTTCTGTCAGACATATCATTTGGTGTTGAGGCCAAATAATTTAATTTTAGTCTCATCTGACCATAACACCTTTTTCCATGTGGCCTCAGAATCTTCAAGGTGCATTTTGGCAAAGCTCAGTCGTGGGTGGCTTTTTTCTTGCAACCCTCCCATACAAGCCACATTTGTGGAGAATTTGTGATATTGTTGTCACATGCACACAGTGACCACTCTTTGTCAAATTCCTGCAACTTCTTCAGAGTTGCTGTAGGCCTCTTGGTAGCCTCTCTGACCAGTTTCGTCCTGGCTCTTTCATCCAGTTTGGAGCGAGGTCCTGATCCAGGGAGGCTCTGTGTTGTACCAAATACCTTCCACTTCTTAATAATAGACTTCACTGTGCTTGTAGGCATTGATAAAGCCTTTGAATTTGTTTTGTATCCATCTCCTGACTTATGCCTGTCCACAACTTTATCACGGAGAACTTTTGACAGTACGTTGCCACCCAGAGTTAATTGTTTGCTTCAGTTGCACTACAAAATGCTCCAGGAAAGCTCTTTTCATGCTGAGCTAATCAAAATGACCACAGCTGATCACAGTTGAAAGTCAAATGGCTTTGTGTCCCATTGAGAAGGTGATTAGCTACACCTTATTGAGTTTACAAGTCATTTTTAGGAGGGGGGTGATCCTGTTTCAAACTCAGTGATTCTGTTTTTTTTATTTTATTTGTTTATTATTCAACCCCCATTGCAAATCAGGTTTATTGTCAAAATTTTCAGCTGTTTGCAATGAACAAATCAAACAAAAGCAATTGAAATAGTTCAACACAATGAACACAGCTTCACACAAAGCTTCAAGTGGTTTCCCCAAATTCAACTGAAAATGCAGTGACTTCTCCAGTCTCAAAGTTATTCAACCCCCTGAATAGAATCCCTCACAACAGCACAAATATGCAAACAGGTGTTGTCTCAAGCACACTTGATGCAACTAATCAAGGGCTTCATTAGTTGCACCAGGTGTGCTTGAGCTGGAACACATGAAATACCTGAACTGCTAGGGGCAGAAAATACATGAAATACCTGGACAGGGGAGAAAAAGGAAGCTATCAATGGCTGCAACCAGATCTCTGAGAAGGCAGATTGTGAAGCGACTGCAAAAGACCTGCAGCAAGACTTGATGGCAACAGGCACTGTTCAGTGAGCACTGTTCAGTGAGCACAGTATGGCGTGTACTAAATGCAGAAGGTTTCCATGCCAGAACTCCAAGACGTACACCACTACTGACCCAAAAGCACAAGAAAAGTTGGCTCAAAATCACATAAATAAGCCACAGAAGTTTTGGGCTTCTGCTCTGTGGAACGATGAAACAAAACTGGAATTTTTTTGGCATGATTGATCAGCAGTATGTCTGGAGAAAGAAGAATGAAGAAAGAACACTTTGTCCACAGTCAAGCATAGTGGTGGCTCGGTGATGCTCTGGGACTGCTTTGCATCCTCTGCCACTGGAAACCTGCAGTGTGTGGAAGGCAAGATGGATGCATTGAAGTACCAGGAAATCCTAGGAGGAAACGTCATGCTGTCTGTGAGGAAGCTGAAGCTTGGGTGTTTTTGGACCTTCTAACAGGACAATGATCTCAAGCATACCTCAAATTCCACCAAAGCTTGGGTGCAGCAGAAGTCCTTGATTCCCGCAACAGTACCAAGAAGAACTTGGTACTGTCGCGGGAAGGTCAGGAGCATATCCAATGCACCATGGCGGAGCAAGGCCAGGCATGAGCAGGCCGTGAGCCAGGGAGGTGACACAACAGGAAGCGGGTACCAGGAGCCGCACTGAAGACTGGAACAATCTGGCGAAGAGTAGCTGAGAAACTGTGGTATTTGTACACAGCTGATGAGCAGCAGGTGAGTCCAGTGATGTGATTGGAATGCACGAGAAGTGGAGCGCCATGCCCATGGACACGCACACACCCAAACAGAAACCAGAAGGAGAGAAAACACTGGAAAAACACTGGAGACATATAGAAATTGTAATGGTCTTTGCCAGAGCCAAACCACGATACTGCCACCACCATGTTTCACAGATGGGATAAGGTTCTTATGCTGGAATACTGTGTTTTCCTTTCTCCATACGTAACCCTTCTCACTTAAACCAAAAATTTTGGTCTCATCTGTCCACAAAACATTTTCCAGTAGCCTTCTGGCTTGTCCATGTGATCTTTAGTAAACTGCAGAAGGGCAGCAATGTTTTTTTGCAGAGCAGTGGCTTTCTCCTTGCAACCCTGCCATGCACACCATTGTTGTTCAGTGTTCTCCTGATGGTGGACTCATGACATTAACATTAGCCAATGTGAGAGAGACCTTTAGTTGCTTAGAAGTTACCCTGGGGTCCTTTGTGACCTTGCAGACTATTACATGTCTTGCTCTTGGAGTGATATTTGTTGGTCGACCACTCTTGGAGAGGGTAACAATGGTCTTGAATTTCCTCCATTTGTACATAATCTGTCTAACTGTACATTCGTGGAGTCTAAACTCTTTAGAGATGGTTTTGTAACGTTTTCCAGCCTGATGAGCACCAGCAACTCTTTTTCTGAGGTCCTCAGAAATCTCATTGTTCGTGCCATGATACATGTCCACCAACATGTGTTGTCAAGATCAGACTTTTTGATAGATCCTTGTTCTTAAAATAAAACAGGGTGCTCACTCACACCTGATTGTCATCCCATTTATTGAAAACACCTGATTCCTGACCTGACTTAATTTATGCAGATATATAGAAAATTCTAAAGGGTTCACAAACTTGTTAAACACCAAAGAGGGAAAGAACATACATGACTTCTTTTTGTTTATACTTTTAACAATGGACATATAAAGTGCTGTGTGTAAGAGCCCACAACAAAGGACACTCTCTACTCACAGCATATAGAGGGATGAGCCACCAGATTATTATAAACATGCATTACCACTGTACTTGATCACAAAGGTCTTTAATTAAATGAGATTTTCATGTGCTGTTTAGGTTATTGGCATGCACTGCAACATATAGAGCAGCGTGAATAATTTTTATTCATTTATTTATTTATTTTGCAGCATTTCCAGATGGAAACCATGCCTGTGCAGCACATGGCACATTTCAGAACTCAAGCATAATAATTGCTTTGTGCATGCATCAACAGCACTGTTCTATGCGCTGCATGCATCCGGTGTAAAAGCCCATATTAATTAACATGTGAGCCATTGTAGTCTGGTGTGAAACGGTCTAATGGGGAGCTAGGTTAATGAAATGGTGCTTAAAAAGAACATGTACATATGTTTATTTGCAAGAACATCATTATAATAATAGATACAAATATCCTGCTACCAAAATTTGCATTTGAGACAACCACATGTATGGTTACAACCCCAAGGGTGAGAATGGACTAGAGGGTGTATTCCTATTTAATTAAATCCATGGTAGAGGAAGAGTGCCTGAATATTTTTTATGATATGGTGTGGTGGAGATAAGGCAGGTATCTGTGGCAGGAAAAGGGGTCATATCTACAGAGTACTGAATCAGTCTGGATGTGTCCCACTCCAACGCAGCTCACAATCAGCACTCAGTGTATCAGATAAGCCATCTCTTTGAGCTTGCCGAGAGGCCCTATCACACTGAAGTCCTCTTGACTATCAGGCTTATCAGCACTGGAACTGCATGGAATTTGGCATTTATCTATAGCTCACATCAGTTCTGTTGAGCACTGTAGAGATCAGGGCAGTGGAGCTTGAATTTAGGGGAAATGTAAATTACCAGAAGAATATGCAGTTTGTGATAGTGTATGGTTCTTTAAAATCTGTCAGTTAGCATAGAAGTGTATATGAACGTGTTTCAAACCAAGGGGAGAAATTAGATCCCAATGAAATATGGATTAACGTGATTGAGGAATTAAGCTATAAATGCTGCCTTCAACAACTCTTACTCTTCCAAGATCCCATCATCTCAAATCCTGAAACCTTAATAAATACTGGCGTGTGCCATGGACATGATTGTTTTGCTCTATTGTCAATTTACTAACCACAACCTACATGAAAATCTTTAGCAATCTGATGCCAATAGATTCATATTCTCTGCCTAAACAACAAACTTTCATGCATCATTCTGCAAGAACACCCTTCCACAGTTCCTCAAAATCATATTTATCTCCTAAGTACAGTCAGAGAAGTAGCTGTTGAACCTAGAAATACTGCTAATTGATTATTCTTTAGTCCTCAGCATTACTTTGGAAACCAGGAGGAGAAAGAGGGCAAGTAGCTTGTCATGGAGGAAAGAAAATAAACAAAAATCAGTGCAAGAATATTAATGACACATGCCAAACAAGGCATCACAGTTTATGAGCAGACAAACTAAACTGCATACCCACATGCAAAAGGAAATTAATTAATTGATTAATGATTTCTTCCCATAGTTTCAGATGGTATTATAATACTAGTTAAATTATAAGGGCACAATAAGGTGTACTTACAAATCTAATGAGGCATCCTGCTGTCCATAGACTTACACAGACTTAGACCAAACCAGTCATCTGAGACATTAACGTAGCTCCTGTAATTGAGTTTTAAAAGAACATGATTGCTAATCTGTTTTTACATCAAAGTAGCTCTCGCAGTCAAGGCACCCAAACACGAGTTCTCTATTATCACAGAAAATAAACATAGAAACGCTTTCAGATGTGAGATCAACAGAAGCTCTGTCTTACTTGCAAACACTTTGTGAAACCTCTAGGAGATAGAGCTAACTCAAAGGGAAAGAAGAAGAAGAAGAAGTTTTATTTATATAGCGCCTTTCCAAATCTCAAGGTTTCTTTACACAGTATATATCAAATACATAAAATACATACAACACATACAAAAAAAACACTGAAAATGATTGAAGTATGTCATTCCACAGAATTAGAATATGGAATTATGAATCTTTCACATCTATGGTCACAAAGCAATCATGTTTGTTCACCACTTGCATCATATCTTGTATGATTAGCATAGAATCTTGCTCTAAAGGTTTATTCATGCCCTGCTGTGGCACAAAACGAGCTTTGTGTATCCTGACAGTGGCATTTGATCCAGAAATCTGCCTTCACATTTGCTTTAACAGACAACAGTGATTTACTGCACCCCACATCATTCTCCACCTCTGTCTGTACACCCTTACTTTCTGACTCTTTGAAATTATCCTGTCCTTCAAACATTCTGTCAAATTATAATACGGCTATTTCAACTGCTCTTGAGGAGCACTCCCCCATCAAGACAAAGCTGGTGCCCTCTTCTCACTCATCACCTTGGTTTACTCCTGAGTAGCGGACAATGAAGAGAGTGGGTCGTTGTCTCGAACGACTCTGTAGAAAAACAGGCCTCACTGTTCATTCATTATCTCTTACAGAACATCAGCTGAAGTACAGAGCAGCACTCAACACTGCATGTTCAATATACTTTTCCTCTATTATCCAACAAGCAAGCTGTAGACCTAGAGCCCTCTTTGCTACGGTGAACAAGCTAATTCACCCACCAGCTCAGGACCCACACAGCTCTGATGGACTTTGTGACTCATTTATGCACTTCTTTCAAGATAAAATTGTTTTCATTTACCAAACATTCACGTCAAGCATTTCTGATGATCCTCTGCACGAATGTCTGAACACCCTGTACACCCTTACTCCACCTTCACTCCAACTTGCCCATCATCAGTCAGTGATTTAATTTTACATTCTAACTCATCATCCTGTCAGTTGGACCCTGCCCCAACCTCCTTTCTTAAACACTGTAAATCATTATTTCTGCACCTATTTCACATTTGATAAACACATCTCTTGCATCTGCCATTGTTCCAACTGATCTTAAAATTTCTGCTGTTACGCCAGTCCTTAAAGGGCCCAACTTAGATCCATTTTCCCTCTGCAACTATCGTCCTATTTCTATATGCCTTTCATATCTAAACTTGTGGAAAAAGTTGTAGCCTACCAGTTACAATCACATCTTGCAGCTAATAATCTCTATGACCCTTTCCAATCTGGTTTTCGCCTATTCCACAGCACTGAAACTGCCCTTTTGAAGGTTATTAATGATCTCCTCTTCTCTGCTGACTCTGGATTTCTCAGTATTCTGATTTTGCTTGACCTGAGCTCTGCTTTTGACACTGTATGCCACAAAACACTCCTTTCCTGACTTTCAGATATTGGTATTACTGGCACTTCTCTATCCTGGTTTTCTTCTTACCTCACTAACAGACAATTTTTTATCTCAATTAAGAAAAATAAATCTCATACTGCTCCTCTAACTCAGGGTATCCCCCAGGGTTCTGTACTAGGTCCACTACTGTTTATAATTTACACTCTCCCACTAGGACAGATCATCCCTAGTCATGGTCTCAGCTATCACTACTATGCTGATGACACCCAGATTTATACATCCACACATTTTAATGAAACACATGCCATCAGCTCATTAACTGCTTGTATCAATGATATAAAAATTTGGTTAAACATTAACTTCCTCAAATTCAGTGCTGACAAAACTTACGATCATGATTACTGGGCCACAATCACTTATAAGAAATATTGACATTTGTATCAATGTTGATGGAAATCTGACCAAACCCTCTAAAACCATTAAGAATCTGGGAATCACTCTTACTTTTGAAGCCCACGTTAGAACCATCACTAAAACTGCTTTCTTTCATCTACGTCATATTGCACGACTCCGCCCCATTCTCAGTTTAAAGAATGCAGAAACACTAGTTCATGCTTTCATATCATCACGTCTTGACTACTGTAACTCACTCTTTACTGGCCTGCCAGCTAAAACTATTGCCCGATTACAATACATCCAAAACTCTGCAGCTAGAGTTCTCACTAACACCAAGTGTTCTGCACACATTACTCCCATCTTGTTTAGTCTTCACTGGCTACCTGTCTCATGCCGTATTATGTTTAAAATTCTTCTCCTGACATACAAAGCTCTCAATAAGCTGGCACCTCGTTATATATGCGATCTGCTACATCTATACACACCAGTACGCACTCTTCGTTCTTCTCATTCCAAATTACTGTCTGTCCCTAGATTTTGTCTATCCACTTTTGGTGGGAGATCCTTCAGTGTAGTTGCACCTAAACTGTGGAACTCTCTACCTCAGAGCCTCCATGATATCTCCTCTATTTCTATCTTTAAAACTCAGCTTAAAACACATCTTTTCTCAGCGCATTATTTGACTAATACTGAGTGATGTCTTATTTTCTGTTTTGTAATTGAGACTAAACAAAAACTTCTGTTGAAATGTATATTAATGTACTTTTTTCCTGTTAAATGGATATGAAGTGTAAAGTGTCCTTGAGCTTGTGGAAAGGCGCTATATAAATAAAACTTATGATTATTATTATTATTATTATTATTATTATTATTATTATTATTATTATATGGCTTTTATAGCTTGGAGTGCTGGCTAAATGATCTCTGTGTCCACTGCATCAAAACGCAACTCACATTCACCAAAGTATCATACACGTTGCAAATTAGCATGTCAGTTCTTTAATATGGGGCTATATGACTTAATGGACAAACTTTCATCAGCGTGTACTACTATGAGGTCACCGGTTTATGTATCTGCCTTTGAAGCCAGTATGTATTAGATCATTATTAGATCACAGCTTCAGTGTGCTTAATGAAAATGATCAATTGTGGAAACCACAGTCACTCACTTTAAATGGATTAGGCACCTAATCAGCTGTGTCAAGTGAAGGATCCAGCTTTTTTACCAGCAGTTTTGCCAAGGCAGCCTTAATTCAAGTCTTCATGCTTTCTTTGGTACTGCTGAGCAGAGGAACCAAATTCAAATACCAGACTTGTCCCACAATGGAAAGGCTGCTATCGGGAACCATAAATAGGGTTCACAACCACTTTCATAGAACATATGCCTATACATTTGCTTTTCTTCTCAAATACAGAGTGCCAGCAGTCTCCACTTCATGGGTGTTTTTTTTTTTTTTGTTGGTGCGCTTCAGTAGACATTGTAGCATCTAGCCTGCTGCAATCAACATGCCAGTAGTGATGAAGTAAACAAAATCCACCTGGAAAGTGGATAGTCTCTTTTTTCATGCTTGGCTAGGTGCTTAGTGAAGAGGTGGGTGTAATCTTTCTTTGAAGACTGCCAGTAACCCCTGAAGTACAGAATACTCTTCTTGTGCTGGACAATTTTATTGTTACGTTTAACTGAAATGGCTTTTTTTCTTTTATACAAATTTGAAGTGGTTACTCCTCTCCTTGACATTCCCTGTGGCCAAAAAACATAATGGGTCCACCCAGTATGCATGGTTACATTATGCTTCTCATTCTTATGCTCCTAATTCTCTCTGATTGCTATATAGAATGTCCCACAGACAAGGAGCAGGGTTAGACTTCCTTGGTCTGGAATAGCAAAGAAGATCAATGGATGAAAAAAGTGAAGAAAAAAAAAGTGTGTGTGTGTGTCTGTGTGTGTGAGTGTGTGCTGGGGGGACCAACTTCTTATTAATGTCCATGGTATTGGAATGGAATTGTCAGCTGTCCACAGACTTTTGGTCATGTAGTGCATATGCAGCTGATTCAAGTGGTAGTGAGGATAGTGAAAAAAATCTGGGTGTGGTAGGATTGTTAGCATTCTGGAAGCTAACAAGTGAGTTAGAGGCATAAGGAATTGTTGACAGTCAGAGCATGGTGGTCAAGAGTGTAAAACACAAAGTAGTGATCTGAAAAGTGGAGCAGGGTTACACTGATGTCTAAAGGTAAGGAAGATCAGCAGAAGAAAAGGTCTAAAATGTTTCGTCCCTTGTATGTTGGAGAGCAATTCTTGAAGGTCAGGTCAAAAAAAGCACAAAATAGGTAGGAGTTAGGAGGAGTGGCACTCATCTGAAAGGAAATTAAATTCTCCAAGGAAATGACTTCCAGTCAGAAGGTGTACACCAAGATGTCCAGCTTCTCTATAAAGTGTCCTGGGGCACAGGTCGATAGAAAACAATAATATGAATATTAATAGGACACGTAACAGTTAAAGAATGGAATTCAAATGAGATGAGACTGTGCATTCATATATGCATATATGCATATTCATTAAGTAATTACTAGGCACAATTATTATAATAATTGAGTAATGGTGAATCATGTTTAAGTAACACTTTGTGAAGTGAATTCTGGTTATCTAACACTTTAAACCATTCTTAAGCAAAAAAGGGTCTCTATCACAAAATATCATTAATAATAATAACAATTTGCAAATAAAGATCATAGACATGAGTAAATAATTAAGCAGTGCTTATTTCTTATGAATCCAATTTTTTAAGTCACAGTAACTAATATTTATATTTCTAATGAATTGGAAACGTTTATAATTACTGTATTAATTAATAGTTAATCAACTCATTTGTAACTGTTAATAATGCTTAATTCTGCATTAATGTTTATGAATATGTTTAATAATAAAGCATGCCATTATTACTATCATTAATTAATAGTAAAATGACCTGCACCATGTGTATTACTTTTTAAAAAAAATAAAACCTATCAATATACCTATATTGTAAAGTGTCACCCATAAGTTTGGAGTTGTTTGCCCTATTCAGATGCCATTGACAGCTGTGATTCACTGGATAATCAACAGAAAGGGAAACAGACCATCCATCCCATTCAGACAGCAGAACCAATTACACTTTCTCAGACTACTGTCTACAAGTGCATTATTGGCATTGTCAAGATTAAGATTCTCTATCTCTGGACAAAACTTTAAAAAAGTTCATAATCTGACTGATAAGTGCATCTGAGGCACAATACACCAAAACCAAGCTTTTGAACCAGGCTTTTGAAAAAGCCACTTTAGATCTAATGTCAGGCAGTCTCAAAGGCTGGGTGATATTCTTGTCAGGTTTATCAAATGTCTATTTTCTTTTTCAAATGGTTATATAATAGCTGTCCTATAGCTTTGAGGGATAGCTTGTTCATATCGCACATTGGCAATTTCGGTGTGCAATTCTCAAAATATTTTGCCTCATCTGTCTGTATACAGTAGTTTCTACTCCAGATACACGTCACATGAATACAAAAACATCTACCACAGAAAGTGTACAAAATGAAAGGCAACTACTCAGAGCAGAATTCTACAGTTGCAGACAAGGTAATGGCTTGGACCCATATTTCTTATGGAATTATAGCTTTAGCACATTATACAGTATGTAGTATAACATAGGCCAGAGGTTATATTTCTTTAGTGATACTCTGCTCCCATGTAACAGGTACTTATGAGGACACAATTTTAAGATTACATTCAGTGTCTCATTCAATGTCTTTAAAATGATTCTTAATAAGAAGTATATAAAAGTTTATAAAAAAAGAGTATTTTCTTACACAATATGCTGACACTACAGACTAACTATCTGCAGGTAATACTGCACTGTATAAATTAGTTAACTGCATACTATCAATATGGCATCTATTAGTTTGTTCATTAGTTTGTTCATTTGTTTATTCATTCCTAATTTCATACAGGCAATTTTGCATAGCCAATTAACCCATCTGCATGTTGATGAACAAAGGGAGGAAGCCAGAAAAAGCTTTAGGAAATAACACAGGGATAACAAGCAAAACTACACACAGAGAGTAACCCCAGCTGTGAGCTGCACCACAGTGCTGCTCACAGCGCTGCCTATGACATATCAACATTGACATTTTAAATTCAAACCAGTCCATTCATGAACTACTGTTACATAGATGCAAGTAAATGTACACCTGTCTTTTAAGCTGTTGTACTGGCCCAACCTTATATCAACTCATGTCACATTTGTTCTTACATTAAATATTGAAATTAACTGACCATAACATATATCTACATAACACATATATGGACGGCTGTGGCTCAGGTGGTAGCGCGGGTTGTCCACTAATTGTAGGGTTGGCGATTCGATTCTCGGCCCACATGTCTCCAAATGCCGAAGTGTCCTTGGGCAAGACACTGAACCCCAAGCTTCTTCGAATGGTAAGCTAGTGCCTTGCATGGCAGCTATGCAGCCATTGGTGTTTGAGTGAATGGGTGAATGAGAAACATTCAAAAGCGCTTTGTAGAACCGCTAAAGTTAAAAAAAAAGAAAAAAAAAAAGCGCTAAATAAGTGCAGACCATTTACCATATTGTGACCCATTATTTGATTGTACTAATAATGTAATGTTTTACTCAATTTTAAGTCACCTGCATCTTCATCATTGTAGGCATGAATAAAATGTACACCTGAACATAGTCCATTAAGTACCAAATCTACATATGCTATTAAACAGCAAGGCACATAAACAATAATGGAACAGAGACTTTATGCATAGTTAAACAGACTTAGGATCTGACCCTTAAAATCTACTGAGTGGGTAAATATTTGCCATGCTTCTGAAATACATCTGCATAATGCCTTCTTTCCAGCAGCATACAGATCTTTTTCACATAGTATGGAAAACAACATGCACTCAACAACAACAGATGTGCAACACTCAAATCACTGAGAAACTATGATTCACTTGAGAATAAAACTGTGACATTCACGCTTTCTTTCTCTGATCACACTGGCCATGCCTGAAATATCATAGATATCTGTTCAATTTAAATTTTGAGGAACAAGCACAATTCAGTCATAATCCAGTTTTCAGTGATCAGGTGATTCCCAGCAATCTGTTCATAAATAAACCTGTCCTTTCATTTTCATATGTCCACAGTAAAAAGGTAACTCAGCTCGATATGAGGCAGTTTGCAAGGTGATGATGTCTCCCAGTTAAACAATGACAATGACAATAGAATAAATCTATTCTATATTAGGCCATTTGACCACCTACCATCTACAACAGCTGATCTGGAAACAAATTCATACTTGTGACCAGGCCCAGATAGGCCATGGGACCTGGCCTGTCTTAAGACTGACTGACTTTTTTTTGTGCCTGCCTCCTGTTCCATATAATCAATTGTGATTAAATAATAAATGTTAAACCAGTTAGTCTTGCTATGCTTTTGGTCATCATTCACCTAATCTTCATCCTGTTTCTGTAAAAAAAATATATATATATATATAATAATAATAATAATAATAATTTAAAAAATGTTTTAATTATTTGTGATGCACTGATGAATTGGCCATTTGGAGCAGAGAGTGACAGGACATGAAAAAGCAACACCATCCAAGAAGATGCTGCAAAATGCAGGAAAAAATACAACCATTTTTAAAGTAACTTCAAGTGCACGTCAGGCCGATCTGGAAACAAATAGCTAACATGATCTAATTAGGATGTATTATCTGCAGTAATCTGTAAACCTGTGAGTGGCTATAAATTTGACATTTCTAGGGTATACAGCTGAACATATTTTTGTCATAATTCATTCTGAAAGTCAGTATATATTTTTCAAGATTGTCTCTAACAAAGCTCACTACAAGAATCCCTTTTATAAGCAGTAAGCACTGTCATGTCCTCATATATAACCTAGGGCTATCTAGCTAGCAGCAACTGTATAATGTACAACTGCTATTAGAGAATAGATTTGATATTTGCCTGAATGAGCACATATACTGGGGTTCCTAATAAATAGGTTAGTGAGTATACAGTACAGTAGGTGGTCAGTGTTGTCAAAATTTGTTGTGGGTGTATGGTTTGGCCTGGATGGATGTGAGACTCCTGGCCTGAATCTTTGTCCCAGTTTGGCCCTGCTTGTGTGATATTATCTGGCAACCAAGATAGAAACTCTTTTCATCAGTAATACACTGTTTAACAAGGCAGCACCACAGTTTCTACAACTTCAGAAAAGGTAAAACAAACATGTGTAGGTACAAAAATACAAAGACAAAGAGAAGGTAGGATAACCAGTGCTATACAGGGAAAGAGTCAATTTAACTATATTAAGAATTGAGTTATTACTTTAGTTAGTTATGTAACTGATTCATATGGGTTTTACCTATAGACTACTGTCCTGTATGTAAACTGCCTTGTATTTTATGCACTTGATTTTTTCAGATCAACAGTCAAGCTAATTAGATTAATGGCCTGGTTGCATGGTTCCATTTAAAAAACAAACAAACAAAAAAAAAAACATAAAATCCAGGAAACTGCTGCTGAGCATTGCAGCCTATTATATTGTTTGATTTCTGAATGGATCTGCAGGCCAAGACATAATTTCCTGATTGCTCTGTTGATTAGATAGAATGTTCTGGATGCAAAAACTTTTTTATTTATTTATTTATTTTAGGTGAGTTGGCCACAGCAGCTGTCAGTATGAGGCACATATACAGTCATGGGAAAAGGAAAGAAAAGGTCTTGTACGTTATTTAAGGTTTTGCACAAACTTGTGGAGTCCATGACAGCTCAAGTGCACATGGTCATTAAAGCAAAAGGTGGAAATACCAAATACTACATTGCTGTTTCAGCTGCTCCCGTTCAGGGTCACCACAGTGAATCATTGGTCCACATATTTGATTTGGCACAGTTTTTATGCCAGATGCCCTTCCTGACATAACCCTCCCATTTCATTCAGGCTTGGGACCTGCACTGAGTGCAACCCCCAGTGGCTGCAGTTCCCTACCCAGGAATCAAACCCGGGCCACGGTGGCGAGAGCACAGGATCCTTAGCCTCTAGACCACCAGGGAATGAAATACCAAACACTACGAAACACTGAAATTCATGTAAATATTTCAAAGATTCTACTTTTCACACAAGTTGTTGTCATTAATATAATTAATAAAAAATTGTTGAAAATTGTTGCTAAATTAGAAAAGAATGCAAAATAGAAGTATTTTCATTAGTGGTCTCAGCCTTTTGGACCCTACTGTACATGTATGCCTGCTGTTTTACAGTGCCCTCCACTAATATTGGCACCCTTGGAAAATATGATCAAAGACGGCTGTGACAAATTGTCTTTATTGTTTAACCTTTTGCTAAAAAAATTCACAAAAATACTCTGCTCTTGTGGATATCAAACAATTGCAAACACATCCAACTGGTTTATCCAATTTGCTAAATATAGGTGTGCAACAATTATTGGCACCCCTATAAATTCATATGAGAAAAATATATTTGAAGTACATTCCCATTGATTTTTTTTTTTACAGTTTTTTAGTACAACTGGGTGACTAAGAACAGGAATTGTTCAACCATGACTTCCTGTTTCACAGGGGTATAAATATGAGATAACACACAAGCCAAATTCCCTTAGTCATTCATAACAATGGGTAATGTTAGAACACACGGGAGCTGTTCACTAAGGGGCTGCCCGTGAGCGGTAATCGCCTGACGAATTTCCCCCGCTGCATCCATAGTGGGCGAATATTCTGTTAGAACACACGGAGGGCTGGATGCAGGTGCAGAGCAAATTCATCACTTTATTAGGAACAGATTTAATATCAAAGCAACAGTTCCAAAAACGCTAGGCAGAAGAATGGTCAAAAGGCAGGCAGAGTTCAATCACACGGGCAAACAAGGTTATCCAAGGCTAGGCAAAAGTTCAAGGTCAAAAACGTTAGCAAAGATCAGTGTCCGTACAAACAATAAATCCCAGGGAAAGAGCAGTAATCCAGTATCCGAAAGATGTTGCGTGGTTCAAAGCCGAGATAAACAGTCCATAGAAATGTTGCTTGGTATTGTCAGAACACAGGAACGAACAAATACTTCACGGTGAGCGCGACAAACTAAAGTCCTTAAATACGGTGATAGTGAGTGAACTTGAAAATTGGAAAGAGGTGTGTGATCAGAAGGAGGGTGACTGTGAGCGTGGGATTGAAGGAGTGTCATGGATAGTGTAGTCCGTGGCGGCCATGTTTGTAGGCCGCTGTGAATCCTGGGAACTGGAGTTGCGCTCACTGCGTGACCTAACAGGTAAGACCAAGGAATATAGCAGTGATGTGCGGCAAAGGGTTCTTGAGCTTCACAAAATGGGAAGTGGCTATAATTTTTTTAAACAACAAATCAAAAGGTTAAACAATAAAGACAATTTTTCACAGCCTTCTTTGCTCATATTTAACAAGGGTGCCAATATTAGTGTAGGGCACTGTACATAGCTGTGTAATGAAGCATTGCTGTCTGTAAACACAAAGTGACAGAGAGAAAAAGAGAGAGAGAAACGGATTGAGGAGGAGAATGGAGATTTGCAGAGGTTGAATCTGGTTCGCTTGTCAAACTTTAAAATCACTGGAGTTGACAAAATCAAAGTGACAGGAAGGAGAAAGAATGATCTCCAAATATAGAAAAGAGACAACCCTGGTGAAGAAGAGCACTGATCAATACTAAGAGTAAAACAAATTTAATACATTTGTGAGACACAAAAACAGGACTTTTATTTAAACTAAAAGTGAAATTGACTTTTGATATCAATTAACATGTGTTTTGTAAGTTACTGATGTTGGGTGTCTAGGAATTTTAGCTAAATGTAAATGTCATATGCTTCATAGGTTTGCTCTCCTCTGCTGTTGGGTAAGAAAATGTCAGCGTAACAAGGGTGTCTATCGTATGGCATTTACTGTATGTCTGATAGTGAAATATGACTTCTGAAAGCATGTGCAATGTTTCCTCAAGCTTAGGTGATGCTTGGGCACCCATCCAGGTAAATTGACGACCTCCCAAGTATATTTTGTGCTATTAAAAAAATCACATTTTATTTTTTAATCCATACTGTGAAAATAACACAGTGACATGAATGAAGCTCAGGATCAGCAGGAGGGGGGAGAGAGAGGAAGGGGTGAGGAGAGAGTGGGGAGGGGGAGAGCACTGCAGTGCTGCAAAGACATGGAGAAAATTAGTTATACTTTATATTACACGTTCATTTACATGCTTTCCTGCACTTGTTTAGTAGGTTAAATATAACATGCAAATACATGTACTAATAGTCAGGTTATTATGAACATGAATTACCACTGTATATGATCACATAAAGTTCTCTATTTTAACTGCTCTGGGACACTTAGAACTTTCACAGGGTTTGGATTTTTAATGGAGTTGGAACATCTGCTTTTGCAGCAAGACTGCAGCTGCCCCATTACCATGATTGTTAGAACAAACCACAGCAGTTCTTTATGTAGCAACTCGTTCTACTCTTTTTCGGAAGCAAAAGACTGATGAATTTGCAGTTTTGTTTCTATCAGTATGTTTATTTATTTTTTTTGCTGTTTGTGCTGTGATTTCTTATGGAAACATACTGTATGTTTACTTTTTATTAAATGTAGGTATAATGAATTTGAATAAAACTGGAATACTGTGATTTAGCATAAATTCATAAGAACAAAAAAATGAATAAATGTAAAAGTAAATGCAACAAGTAACCCCAATTTTTATGTAAATATAAATTTTATGAAAACTATAGCGTTTTCTCACATTAATGTGAGAAAATGCAAGTAAACTTTTGTGTTGCCAGGTCCATGAGTCAATCAGTGATACAGGAGGACTGAGAGATGTGCGAGAAAGCCGAGAGTAATAGGTGGAGTAATATTCCCCAGTAGAGTTAAGGTGAAGCAGGGGATAAGACATACAGTATCAAACCTAGTCCTGGTCTTTGTTATTCATAATATCTACTCAAAATGTCTCATACTCAAAATATCTTTGCCACCATTCTCTAACCAACATCAAAGTACACTGAAGTACAGATCTGAGGGAAACACTGCTATATAATCTCACTTTTAATTCCCTCTAGTACCTGAATGGGTGTCTTTCTAACTTCAGAGGAAAATTCCAGCTATACTATTCCGTCTAAACCCAAAATGCTAAAAGGTTGTAAGGCTATGACTCTTTTCAGCAACCAAGGATAGATTGATGTCTTGTTTGCTCCTGGCTGGCATTCAGAGTGAATGTAAAGTCCTGGGAATACCAGATAATTCCCCATATTCTTTCTCCCTGCCATTTGGCCATATCATTCTCTGTCTTATCTCTGACAGTGTGGGGCAGATGCCTCCCCTCCCCATCCTCTCCTCTCTAGCTATGACCTCCAGCCTCAATCCAGAGCAATAGAATGGAAACAGGTCCAAGCTGTCAGACACCAAAAATACCAGCTCAACTTATATCATTGTGCTTACCAGTGAAAGACAGATGAGGATATATTTGTGATGGAGAACTATTCTCATACTTATGAATTCTAAGTTTGTGAATTATATCCATCTAAGTTTTATTATACTAAATGTGTTGGTTTTATTTCCAAAACATAATGGATGCATTGGAAAATAAGTGTCACGGTATTGCACATGTATGGTGGAACAAGTTATATAGAATCAAAGGTGGAGTTGGAAAAAATAGCACTAGAGCAAATGTTGATTAATTAGACAGCTTAATGAGGTCACAGTTGATGTTATTAGGAATACTGTGCTTGAGATACATAATTTTTATTCATTTCTTTTTTAAAAACATAAAAGATTGTATACTGACAAAACATGATTAATTAGCATAGCTGTAAAATAAGCGTTTATATGGAACATTTTAATGTTTACAACCAAAATCAAAGTCATGCAAAAAGTACTGAGTAATGTGCCTTCTACATACACCACACCCAGTGGTCAAATAAAGTAGACAATTTAAAGCAACAAATAACTGCATCACAGGGGAAATTTATAGATAATTTCTTTTACAATGAACCTGGAGGTTTGTGTGACCAAGTTTATGATGATATCTTCTCATATTGAGCAACAAATGTATAGAAAACTACAATTATGATTTTGCTAAGGAACACACAGAGGAATGAGGAAGATTGAGACTTCTGGAGTCCCTGGAAAATTCCAGACATAGCTGTACCAACATGACCTGCTGCCAAGACTTAGCTGTAGCTGACATTGTTCATTTGGAGACAAGGTTATATTGCCATGAAAAAAAGCAGACAATGGTAACAAGCCTATAATCCTCTGTTCAATGCTGTACACATCAAAGTACCAGATGGACACCTGATTTACTCAGGCAGAGTACAGGAGACTACATGGCACACTAACCCTAACCCAATCATCACTGACTGTGGAAACTTCACACTGGACTTCAAGCAACTTGGATTCTGTGCCTCTCCACTTCCTCCAGAATCTGGGACCTTGATTTCCAAATGAAATGCAAAATTTACTTTCATCTGAAAAGAGGACTTTGGACCACTATTTAAAATAATATCCTAAGTTAAGACTAAGTTAGACTCTAAAATCATTAAGGTTAGGTCACATAAACACACAATATATGTAAACAAGATAACATCACACTATTTAGGCATCGAATAATTACATATAATTACATGTTACATTCGAGAGAGATTTTTCCATTGTGTGTGTAAGGTAAGCTTGTGTGTGTGTGTGTGTGTGTGTGTGTGTGTGCGCGTGTGTAGGTAGCTTGTGTGTGTGTGTGTGTGTGTGTGTGTGTGCGTGTGTAGGTAGCTTGTGTGTGTGTGTGTGTGTGTGTGTGTGTATGAAGGGGGGAAGGTTGGTCGTTAGCATTCTAAAGGTATCTGGTCAAACTGGGGCCAGAGTGGTCATTAAACAGATAGGGATTTACAGCTCAAGGAGACAGAGAAATTTCATTGCTAAACCCAGGCTGATTCAGAAATCAGTTTGATACGTTTAGACGTTACATTTCTGTCATCAGCTGATGTTGTTTGCAGTGGCCAACCAGTTCCATGTTGTTAGTACACCAGTGGTTTCTTTCTTTTTCAGGACATTCCAATTGTTGCATTGGCTAGGCCCAATGGTTGTGCAATGGCTGTGATAGATTTTTCCTCTTTTCTCAGCAAAATGCCTTGGTTTTCTCACAAAGACAGCTCTCTGGTTTTCATGTTGGTTTAAATAAAGTTATTTAAAACATCTAGATGAAAATATTAGGACATGGAAGCTGAATTCTGATCCATCATCTCAAATTGATCTTTTGACCTCAAACCCAAATGTCTTCAGTGTATATCAAAAAAAATAAATAAATAAAATAGAATTGGCCTTTCCATTCCAATACTTTCGGAGGGAACTGTACTATACCAACCCTGATCCTACATAACAGTAGATTTCATAATAGTATAGCAGATGTTCTAAAGACCCTGCTGAAAATGCAACCAATATGGCAGGCAACTTATAAAGAGCAGGCAACTTGTTTAGCAAGGTGTTTTGTCTCTATGTTTCCTTGGGAGATACTGTATCAGACAGGTTCAGACACATGAACATTTCCTAAAAAAAGACATATAAACTTCAACCCATATTCTGGTTATCTCTCATCTTTCATAATACAACAGTACCTGATAATTGAGTGTTTATTTTGCTCATATTGTAGTAACACAACGTCCTGATCAGGTTATACTCAGAATAGTCTAATAAACACATCCACAGCAATGAGACCCTTACAATCTGATTTATGTTATCCAGGCACATCCTAGATGAGAACCTATGTGCCAGGAGTAGGTAATTAGATGTGCCAAAGCAAGCACAACTGGGAGTCAGTGCACATCCATCTACAGAGGCCTACTACAGATTGAAAGCACAGGCGGATAGAAGACAACATTCACAACTATGCCCAGCCCAGATGGTCTGGTTATCCATAAGGGACCTCCGGCTTAGGCTACATTAAAAAAAGTCCAGATTTAATTGGTCTCTTTAATATCCTTAGGCAAATGAATCCGCTATTATACAGCTTATAATTACTTATAAAATCTCCTCTACTTTCCATGAATACAGTCTTTTCTGGAGCCCAAGAATCAGGTCTGGGCTAACTGAACAGGAAATTCAGTCTAGTGTATTTACTATAGATGTATTTACTATAGATGTTACTATAGATGATTTCAAATGTCAAGGCCAATGTATGTACTGTACTACCTCACTGACTGAGAAGGATACAATATTTGACTTTGGACTGTTCACAGATTAATTTTTAGACTATCCCTTGTTCCTGTCTGCCTTTTACTTGACATACATTTGGATTGTTTGTTGTCTGCTTTTTGGACTGTATTTTGGCGTATGTTTGCTGGGGATTTGTGTACAATAAACTCCTGAAACAAATCCATTAGTAGCTGCCGAATCCTTTAAAATTAAAACAGAAAATGTTTCTGCATTAGAGCTTGATTTACAGTCATTGAATTAACTGGACCTATATTGGCATGTGAGGACAGAGAGATTACTCACAGTATGGACTGGCCTTAAAGGTGGTAGCTCACCTGAGGCCACAGAGTGGATTTTAAATGAAAGTGATGGGGAAGAGATGCCTCAGTTGCAGCAGGACAGCAAAATTACCTTCATGGAATGAGAGTGTAACAGGATTACCTAGACTGGGTCTGTACTTAAAGAGAACACAATGTGAAAAACAGATCTAATATGGACCCAGAAGGAAAACACCTCTCACATCCACATGTGTCATAGTCCCTGAGGCCTTCAAGGCAAGAAAATGTTCTCTCCTTTGGTGTTAGTGTTTATGAAAATTGAATATTGAAAATGCAAGAAATTGGGATATTTCTAATGCTCCATAGGGATGCAATGAACATATTTTGGGGAAACCGAGAATTTGCAAGAGTCACAGAGGGGAAAAAAAACTGAGCTTGTTGCAATGGATTAAATAAAACCTAGGAAATGCACTCAGGTATGCAGTAACAAACACAAAGTGAGTCAACTGTTTATAGTCACACACACAAAAGAACTGCCATATCAGCCACTTGTGTGGACATTTAGTGCCTGGCTATGAAAATGAAATGAAAGTAACTAAAATAACTACCTATCAATTTTTTTTTTTTTGAAGAGGGCAGAATAGTTTTTCAAAACAACATACATCACATGGTCAAATTGTGAGTCTTCTACTATACGTAGTCAGAATCTCAACCAAAAGTAAAGCTTTAGCATTCTAAAATCGATTCCAAAACCCTCAAAAGAGAAAAGGAAGAAAATTACATTTAAAAATGTCAGTTTCAGATTTGTCACAATTGTCATGTGATGGAGTCAGAGATTTCTACAATTGTATTTAGAAAGTTTAGGCAAACTCATAATCAGAAATGCAAAAACCAGGAAGCAAAGCAAGATATATACAGTATCTCACAAAAGAGAGTGCACCCCTCACATTTTTGTAAATATTTTATTATATCTTTTCATGGGACAACACTGAAGAAATGATACTTTGCTACAATGTTAAGTAGTGAGTGTACAGCTTGTATAACAGTGAAAATTTGTTGTCCCCTCAAGATAACACACAGCCATTAATGTCTAAACCGCTGAGATACTGTGTGTGTGTATATATATATATATATATATATATATATATATATATATATATATATATATATATATATATATATATATATATATATATATATATATATATATATATATGCCTCCCATACCGCCATGCAGTCTGAGAGGTGGAGTTCTCTATGGATTCTGGCATGGCTGTGACATTTATCTCTATACTTTTAACCTAATCTATGCACTATGGAAAAAAAAAAAAAAAAAAAAAAAAACTACCGACAAATTTTAATTAAAGTGAGAAATGAGTTATCAGTTTGATTATCAGCATCACTTCAGTCTCTCAGTCTCATCACCTCAGGTAAAAAGTCACTCAAGCCATTTGAACATGAGCCTCATTGTCATCTTTTCACTCTCTTCACTCAGTGACCAGTTCTGTTCTCCTGGCTATATTTCTTGCTGTTTCTTGTCTTTTTATTAGGTCATTTAAATATATATTTTTTTAAATCTGCTGTCATCTGTTTAGTTAATAGTTAAAGTGCTTTTCTCTGTTTTTATGATGATGTGATGGTGCAGGAGGTTCGCAGACATTTTGGCAGCTGATATGTGATCACAAACTGAATTGATTGTGTTTATGTTCATTTCACATGTAACTATCCAAAAACTTGATCAAAGTGTGTGGAAAGCACACATAGCTAGCAAGATTTTAGACATATTTATGCAGACTGAATGCATTATGTGTTTGTTAAACTGGATCCTTAGAAAATCTTTGCATGCAAAAAAAAAGGCAAGGTTAATAAGTTAACTAAACAAAAATATTTCTCAGACCACCATACATAAGTTCATAGAAGCACTGAAAGGTTTCTGTTTGTGTTTTAGTTATTTATCACCTATAGGCCAAGCTTTCAGCTATTTTCTATATTTCCTTACTTCTAGGCAATAGTATCATTACCAAAGCAATGATAGAAATTGGATAACTTGTAATGAGCACCAAGGCCACAGACAAACAGTGTTATGTAGATACAGTAAAAAAACAGAACTCCTACACAAATGAGCATCCACAGTTAATAGATTTAGTTAAAAGCATTGATATACTTTCAAATGTATGACCAATCTGTGTGTGAATGAATCACACAGAGCCCAATCTCTGTGTGAGCACTGTCAATTCTATAGCAAATGTTTAGCAAGAACAGGGCAATGGCAGTCCTAGGGAAGTCCAGGGAACAAAATGTTTGGTGTAAACATAGGGAGTAAATGTCCATTACACACAAGCTTCAATTTTGTAAAACAAAGTTGTAAACTAGGTAGATATTTTAAATACCAGCCAAATAATTATATATTTCCACACTAGTCACTGAGATTACTAAGACTACTAAGACTTCTGAGACCTTATCTATGTTGTTGTTGTTGTTGTTGTTGTTGTTTTAAATTGATGTGCAAGCAATATTTTTTTTGTACTTGTCTGCTTAAATATGGAGATAAACCAGTGAGAAGTCCCACAAAAGCTACTGTTAGCCTGATACAATATGTCTGTGCATTGTTCTTATCAACAGGATTGGAGAGCATACAGTGGTGCTTGAAAGTTTGTGAACCCTTTAGAATGTGCTATATATCTGCACAAATATGACCTAAAACAACATCAGATTTCCACACAAGTGCTAAATGTAGACAAAGGGAACCCAGTTAAACAAATGAGACAAAAATATTTTATTTGGTCATTTATTTATTGAGGAAAATGATCCAATATTACATATTTGTGAGTAGCAAAAGTATGTTAATTTGAAGGTGAAATTAGAGTCAGTTGTTTTCAATCAATGGGATGACAATCAGGTGTGAGTGAGCACCCTGTTTTATTTTAAGAACAGGGATCTATCAAAGTCTGATCTTCAGAGCACGTTTGTGGAAGTGTATCATGGCATGAACAAAGGAGCTTTCTGAGACCTCAGAAAAAGAGTTGTTGATGCTCATCAGGCTGGTAAAGGTTACAAAACCATCTCTAAAAAATTTGGACTCCACCAATCCACAGTCAGACAGATTATGTACAAATGGAAGAAATCAAGACCATTGTTACCCTCCCCAGGAGTGGTCCACCAGCAAAGATTACTACAAGAGCAAGACGTGTAATAGTCCATGAGGTCACAAAGTAACCCAGAGTGTGCATTTCAGGGTTGCAACTAGAAAGCCACTGCTGTCCAAAAAGAAAATTGCTGCCCTTCTGCAGTTTGCTAAAGATCACGTGAACAAGCCAGAAGGCTATTAGAAAAATGTTTTGTGGTCTGATGAGACCAAAATAGAACTTGGTTTAAATGAGAAGGGTTATGTTTGGAGAAAGGAAAACACAGCATTCCAGCATAAGAACCTTATCCCATCTGTGAAATATGGTGGTGGTAGTATCATGGTTTGGGCCTGTTTTGCTGCATCTGGGCCAGGACAACTTGCCATCATTGATGGAACAATGAATTCTGAATTATACCAGCAAATTCTAAAGGAAAATGTCAAGATATCTGTTCATGACCTGAAACCTCAAGAGAAAGTGGGTCATGCAGCAAGACAATGACCCTAAGCACACAAGTCATTCTATCAAAGAATGGTTAAAGAAGAATAAAGTTAATGTTTTGGAATGCCCAAGAAATGTTGTGTAAGGACCTGAAGCAAGCAGTTCATTGAGGAAACCCACCAATATCTCATTGTTGTAGCTGTTCTGTACTGAAGAATGGGCTAAAATTCCTACAAGCTGATGTGCAGGACTGATCAGCAATTACTGGAAAAGTTTAGTTGCAGTTATTGCTGCACAAGGGGGTCACACCAGATACTGAAAGCAAAGGTTCATATACTTTTACCACTCAGAGATATGTAATATTGGATAATTTTCCTCAATAAATAAATGACAAAGTATAATCTGTCTTATTTGTTTAATTGGATTCTCTTTATCTACTTTGAGAACTTGTGTGAAAATTTGATGATGATTTAAGTTATTTTTATGCAAAAATATAGAAGATTCAAAAGGTTCACAAACTTTCAAGTACCACTGTATGTTCTGATGAAGGCTAGTGATAAAAAAAAATCATAGAGTGTTTAGCCACAAAGGTTTTCCAGGCTGTTAAAAACAGTGTGTATGCCATAATGAGCCTGACCAAACATGGAGACATACTGCACCTTCTATGTGGGTGGACATGGTTTGTCTGTGTGTGTGTGTGTTTGTGTGTGTGTGTGTGTGTGTGTGTGTGTGTGTGTGTGTGTGTGTGTGTGTGTGTGTGTGTGTGTGTGTGTGTGTAACTGCTTCTGTCGGTGCCTTAAAGTTGGACTGAAAAATCAAAAGGCTGGAAAACCTCAGTGTCAGCAACTCCAACTGAGCTATTAGTCTTTGCCTGATGAATAATAGATGTGCTGTAATGCTGCTGCTTTGCCACTGCTTCCTGCATATGACAAGCAGTCAGATGGTGAATGCAAAATGGAACAGTGGAACATACTCAGAGTATACTCCACACACACTTACAAACACACACACACACACACACACACACACACACACACACACACACACACACACACACACACACAATACATACTCAAGGTTGTAAGGAGTTGAAGCATTGTGATTGAGTGGTGTTATAATATATGAGTCATTGCTTGTATGTGCTGCCTTTTGGACCTCAAGACATTTAAACCAGTCACAAGTCATTCCACTGGGCTTGCTCCACATGAGGCAATGAATGATTGGTGTTAATGGGCTCAAAGTATGCCAAGAAAACTTTCCTCACACCATTACACCAGCTCCACCAGCCTGGACTGTTGACACAAGGCAGGTTGGATCCATGGATTCATGATTTTGGCACCAAATTCTGACCCTACCATCTGTGTTCCTGAGCAAAAATCGAGATTCATCATGTTTTTCCAGTCTTCATCTGTCCCGCTTTAGTGAGCCTGTGTCCACTGCAGCCTTAGATCTCTGTTCTTGGCTGACAAGAGTGGAACCCGACTTGGTCTTCTGGTGTTGTAGCCCATCTGCCTCAAGGTTCAATATTTTGTGCATGCTGAGATGCTTTTCTGCTCGTCATATTTGTACAGAGTGGTTATCTGAGTTAATGTATCCTTTCTGTCAGCTTGAACCAGTCTGGCCATTCTCCATTGACCTCTCTCATCAACAAAGTAGGGTTGAGGTCAGTGCTCTGTGCAGGCCTCTCGAGTTCCTCCACACCAGCCTTGGCAAACCATGTGTTCAACGACCTCCCTTTGTCCATAGGGGCATTGTCAAGTAGGAACACTTCTGGGCCCCTTAGCTCCAATGAAGGGAAATTGTAATGCTAAAGCATACAAAAACATCCTGTACAAGTGTGTTCTTCCATCTTTTGAGGCAACAGTTTGGGAAAGGTCTGCCTGGGTGTGATGGCCTGGTAGGCTGACAAAAGCAATCAAGGTTACAGATTCTTACCTGGAATCAGTAAAACATTTTCTTATAAAATTGATCTTGTAAAATGCCAGACCAGTGATTTTGCTGCATTCTACAACCCCAATTCCAAAAAGTTGGGATGCCGTGTAAAATGTTAATAAGTAAGTAAATAAGTAAATTTTATTTATATAGCACATTTAAACACAGCACAGCTGACCAAAGTACTGAAGAGAGTTGAGAAAATATAAATAAAATCAGAATAAACAACATAGAAGACAGACAAAAAACAATACTAGATTTAAATTAAAATGCCAGGGAGAAAAGATACATTTTCAGCCTCTTCTTAAAAATGATAATAGAAGGTGCAAGGCAGATAGCCAATGGCAACTGATTCCATAAGCGAGGGGCAGCAACAGAAAAAGCTCTATCACCCTTGGTTTTTAAATGAGATCGAGGAACATACAAGAGATACCTATCAGAAGATTTTAAGGCTCTGCTGGACGAATGTGGAATAAGAAGATCTTTAAGATAAGATGGAGCTTGATCATTAAGAGCTTTAAAAACAAACAACAGAATTTTTAAACTGGATCCTTGAATGGACTGGGAGCCAATGTAGTGCTGCTAAAATTGGGGTGACATGGTCAAATTTCTTTGCTTTGGTCAACATCCTTGCAGCTGCATTTTGAACCATCTGGAGGCGAGCAAGAGATGACTGAGGAAGACCCAAGTACAACGAGTTACAATAATCTAAACGCGATGTGATAAAAGCATGAATAACCTTCTCCAAATCTTGAAAAGTCAAAAATCTTTTAAGTTTAGAAATAATCCGTAATTGATAAAAACTATTCTTAACAACCGAATTTATTTGCTTGGTTAAGCACAATTCTGAGTCCAGGATGACGCTAAGATTCCTAACCTGGGAAGAAATTGAGGGGAAATGATTAGCAAGTTCATTTATGAGCCCATCTCTCAATCTCGGGGGACCAAAAACAATCATTTCCGTTTTGTCCGCATTTAGTTGGAGAAAGTTATTTGTTAACCATTTCTTGACATCATCAAGACAGTCCAACAATGGTTGAATGGAATTGCCCGCTTTCAATGGTATGTACAACTGTGTATCATCAGTGTATAAATGAAACGAGACATTGTGCCCTCTAATAATTTCCCCGAACCGAAATTTGAAATTCTTTTTGGAAATCATGGACGCAGCGTCCTCTAAACTAGAGAGGACTAAAGAGGAGAGGGACCATCCGTTTTTTATTATTTAAATTTTTTTTACTTTTTTTTTTTATCAGTGCTCAATTCAAAAGCCTGCATCTCTGATGGTATGGGGGTGCATTAATGCCTATGGAATGGGCAGCTTGCACATCTGGAAAGGCACCATCAATGCTGAAAGGAAAATACAGGTTTTAGAGCAAAATATGCTTCCATACAGATTCCATCCCATCTTTAATTTTGAGAGACTCTGCCTCTTTAAGATACTCTTTTTTAAATACCCAATCATGTTACTGATCTGCTGCCAATTAACCCAATTAGTTGCAAAATGTTCCTCCAGTTATTTCTTTTTAGTAACACTTTTTTGAGACGTGTTGAGGCCATCAAATTGAAAAATTCCTTCTTTTTTCCTTAAAATGGTACATTTCCTCAGTTTAAACATTTATGTTTTCTATGTTCTATTGTGAATAACATATTGGAGATTTGCAATTGCATTGCATTCTGTTTTTATTTACATTTTACACAGCGTCCCAACTTTTTTGGAATTGGGGTTGAATTAAAGAAACCTTCACTGAGCTAGGACTGTTCATCACAGACTGTAAGGGCACAAATATGTCAATGTACATCAGTCTGCTATTGACATCTGATCAGGAGGTCTGGACTGGGGTGCAGAACCAGAGGCAGAAGAAATAATCGTCTGTTGTACCTTTACCATCTATATGAAGTAGGTATATTTTATCCCACAGCATTTATAAATTTATATACAGTATTTCACACAGATATAATTCTCATGAGAGTTGTTTAAGTGGAACACTTTAATGCTTGAATGTAATGTTTCTGTCATGGTCTGGGTCGGAGCGCCGATGTATTTTCCTGGTTTTCCCTTTAGTGGTGTTTCCAGTATTTTCCCTCCCTCTCGTTCCGCTATGTGTGTGTGGGTGCGTGTGTGCGTGTGTGTGGGCGGGAGGGCGTAGCACTCCACCTCATGCCTCGCTTTATTGCGTCTCGGGTTACTTGACTGTAACCCTGTTCCCTGAAAAAGCGGGAACGAGATGCTGCACATCAAACGCTAATGAGAACATTCTTTGTTCGACCGGTTGAGAAGTATGTGTGTCAAACACGCCAAGAATTTGGCCTAAATAACCTCGGTGAGTTACGTCATTGATAACGTGCACCTGCGGGTTATAAATAGACGTGAAACAGGCATACCTTCAGGTTACACTTTGTCTGAGAGATGCCAGACATGTCTGCAGTGCGGCATTGAGGCGCAGCATCTCATTCCCGCTTTTTCAGGGAACAGGGTTACAGTCAAGTAACCCGAGATGTTCCCTATCAAAAGCTACTCTCAATGCTGTGAATCAAACGCTAATGGGAAGGAGAATACCAACGCCGCCGCACTGGAAGTGTCTGAGCCCCCAAGGGTGTATAGGGTGTGCGCACAAACATTGAAGAAGGTCTCAGACATGCCTAAGGGATGTTGACTCAAGGACATGCGAGCCCGGAGTAGCATGGACATCCAAACTATAGAATCTGACAAATGTGTGCGGAGAGGACCAACCTGCCGCATCACACACTTGCTGGAGGGGGACACCTTTTGCCAAAGTCATAGAAGATGCAACCCCCCTGGTTGAATGAACCCTAACACCTAGCGGCGAAGCTTGACCACGCGCCTCGTAGGCTAGGACAATGGCATCCCTCACCCAATGAGACACCGTTTGCTTAGTGGCAGCCGCCCCCCGATGGCGGCCTCCATAGCATATGAAGAGCTGCTCCGACTTATGCCACTGGCTGGTGCGGTGGACGTAAATCTGAAGAGCACATACTGGACACAGTAGTGAAGTCTTTCCTGCTCCATAGTCGTGAAAGTCAGAGGACAGAAGGCTTCAAGAATGACCGGATGCATGGTCGAGAATGGAATTTTCGGGAGGTAATTAGGGTGAGAATGCAAGATAGCTTTGACCAGCCCAGGGGCAAAGTCTAGGTAGGACCGCGCAACTGACAGAGCCTGCAAATCCCCAATTCTCTTCAGAGAAGTAATAGCCATTAGAAAAACCATCTTTAGGGTCAGAAACTTGACAGATACTGACTCTAGTGGTTCGAAAGGGGTGCCGACCAGACCTTCGAGCACTATAGCTAAATCCCACGAAGGGGCTGTAGCTCTTGTGGACGGTCTCAACCGCTTGGCTCCACGAATGAAGCAAGCGACTAGAGGGTGCTTTCCCACAGAAACCCCATCAATCGGAGCATGGCATGCCGAAATGGTGGCCACATAGACTCTGAGAGTACCAGGACATGTGCCTGAGGATAATTTCCCTTGCAGGAACTCCAGCACTGAAACCACTTGGCTGTGAACTGGGTCTACGTGGTGTGCCATACACCAATTTTCACAAATGTGCTATTTGAAGGCATAACTTCTTCCAATGGAGGGGGCTCTGGCACTTAGAATGGTCTCTATTATGTCAGCAAAGAACCCAGCATCCCTTAGTTGGTCCCCCTCAGGGGCCAGACGTGAAGGTTCCAGATCTTGGGCCGGGGATGAAATATTGTCCCCTGTGCCTGAGATAGGAGATCTTTCCTGACTGGAATCGCCCATGGCGAGCCATCGAGGAGAGATATTAGATCCGAGAACCATACTCTGGTCGGCCAACAGGGTGCTATCAGTAAGAGGCAAAACCCCTGTTGATGGACCTTGGCCAGGACTCCCGGGAGCAGAGCGATCAGGGGAAACGCATAAAGACTCCGTCTGGGCCATGTATGAGCCATGGCGTCCAGGCCCAGGGGAGCTGGAGGAGTCAGAGAGAAGTAGAGGGGACATTGTGCCATCTCCTATGAAGCAAAGAGGTCCACCTCTGCTTTGTAAAATCTTCCCCAGATTTGACTGACCACTTCAGGGTGGAGTTTCCATTCCCCGAGTGTCACAGACTGTCTGGACAGCAAGTCTGCTCCCACATTCATATACCTGGGGAAGTAAATCGCCCTGAGGGACAGGGACTTGTCCTGTGCCCACAGCAGGACCTGCTGCACTAGCCTGTTCAGGCGGCATGAATGCAGTCCGCCCTGGTGATTTATGTAAGAGACTACTGCTGTATTGTCTACCCGCACAAGGACATGGTAGCCTCTTAACTGCTGGAGGAAGTATTTCAGGGCCCGAAATAGAGCCATCATTTCTAGACAACTGATGTGCCAGTCGAGAAGATGACCTCTCCAGATCTCTTGGGCTGGATGGCCATCCAAGGCCGCACCCCACCCGTGATGGAAGCGTCTGTCATTAGCATCTTGCGATGACAACACGGACCTAGAGTTGGACCCAAAGTCAGAAACCGGGGTCTGAACCACATAGAAAGGGTACAAAGCCCCTGGCGCGTGACCCTTATTGCCTCTGGGGATTGACCCTTGGATGAAATCCCCTGGCTCTGAGCCACAACTGAAATGATCTCAGGTGATTTATGTAAGAGACTACCGCCGTGTTGTCCACCTGCACTAGGACATGGTAGCCTCTTAACTACTGGAGGAAGTATTTCAGGGCCTGAAATAGAGCCATCATTTCGAGGCAATTGATGTGCCAGTCAAGAAGATGACCTCTCCAGATCCCTTGGGCTGGACGGCCATCCAAGGCTACACCCCAACCCGTGAAGGAAGCATCTGTTGTTAGCATCTTGCGATGACAACATTGACCTAGAGTGGGACCCAAAGTCAGAAACCGGGGTCTGAACCACATAGAAAGAGTACAAGGCCCCTGGCGCGTGACCCTTATTGCCTCTGGGGATTGGCCCTTGGATGAAATCCCCTGGCTCTGAGCCACAACTGAAATGATCTCATGTGCAGGAGACCCAAGGGTATCACCGTGGATGCAGCTGCCATGAGACCTAAAAGCTTCTGAAAGAAGTAAACCATAAATCTCTGGCCTAGCTTGATATTCTTTAGGGCATTTACAATGGATTCGACGTGTGCAGGAGAAAGCTGTGCCTGCATTGTGATCGAATACCATACAACCCCCAAATGCGTTGTCCTCTGAGCAGTAGAGAGAACGCTTTTTTGGCGTTGAGTCTCAACCCCAGAGATTTGAGATGAGCTAGGATGACATCCCGATGTTGAAGCACCAGCTCTTGAGACTGAGCCAGAATCAGGCAGTCGTCTATGTAATTTAAAATGTGGATGCCCTGGAGTCGCAGAGGTGCCAGTGCTGCATCCATGCATTTTGTGTATGTGCGAGGTGACAGAGCTAGGCCGAATAGTAGAACCCGATACTGGTAAGCTTCGCCCCTGAAAGCGAACCTCAGGAACTTCCTGTGTTGTGGCAAGATTTCTATATGAAAATATGTGTCCTTGAGATCGATCATCATCTTGATCGTCAACATCTTGAACTTGTATGTTCTGAGGTAGCAGTTCAACCCATGAAGATCTAAAATTGGACGCAACCCCCCATCTTTCTTGGGAACCAAAAAATACCAGCTGTAATAGCCTGACTCTCTCTCTGGTAGGGGAACACATTCTATGGCCCCTTTGTCCAGCAGAGCTTGCAAATCCTGTGTCAAAAAATGGGCTCGTTCCGGTTTCACGGAAGTGGAGACCACACCGAATCCTGTAGCCTTTCTCTACAGTCCTGTCTACCCATGGAGAGATACTTGGCAGTAGCTTCCACGCTGCCAGTTTCTCTGAGAGGGGCACTAGTTTTGACACTTTGCTTAGATGGGGAGGTGTTAGGTGTCTGGTGTCCTGAAGCATGGCAGGAGGCAACCGAACACCTAACGTTTGGCTGGAGGCCGCTGTTCCCCGAAACACCAGTGGCGGAGAAAATTGTACAGCAGCCTCCTGAGGGTGCCAGGAAGGAGCGTCTACTTCCCGTTGGAACTTCTCGCGCTCCTCCCTGGAGGGGCACACCCCCACGGTCCCGAGGACTTGACTGTCAGGACTTTTTCCCGGACGAAATGATCGTCCTCAGGTCCGGCCTCTTACTGGGCTGCTGAGGTCGGCGAGCCGCTCCCCAGTCCCTACGAGGGGGCAAACGGCTCACCACACTCTGCTTCTCCAACTCTCGCCACAGAGAGACCAGATTGGGTCGGGGCTGGGTGGCCGACAGCCCTGGCGTCTGAGCACGGCAGTGAAGAAACTCATCAAATTTTTGAAGAGTGATGTTTTTTTTTTTCTTGTCGAGGTCGGGATTCGAACTCGAAACGCCTCCTCACTAATACTCCCGTCCGTGCTCAGGTCCTTCAGCAGGTCAGCCTGGTACGCCTGCAGAACTGCCATGGTGTGCAGGGCAGCACCAGCCTGACCCGCTGCTTGAAATGCCTTCCCCACCAGTGACAATGTTACCCTGCAAGGCTTGGTGGGGAGGATAGGCTCCTTAAGTGAAGACGCACTCCCCGGGGAGAGATAGCCCGCGAGCGTCTCCCCAACCTGAGACATACCCATGTGCCTTAGCATCCACGATAGTCAAATAGATCGACATCAAAGATACGCGGGGAGTAAGGCTTACTCCATGAGTGAGATAACTCCTATGGAGGTCTGGGGAAAAAAGGGGAGAGATCGATATTGGGATCTCTCACCTTGACCACCCGACAGAAATCTGTCGTCTAATTTGGAGTGCCTGGGGTTCTCTTGCTCCTGTGACCAGTCGAACTTAAGCCTGGTCACCACGTTAGTCACTACCTCGAGTAGTTCCCCAAATGCCTTGTCATCATGCGAGGAGCGCTCAGAGGTGGTGCTCTCTCGCAGTGCTTGCACTCAGAATCCTCAAGAGCAGCAATAGCATGCTCTTCCCCGAGGCACTCCAAACAAAAATAGTGCGGATCATCATCCAGAATAATTTACCACTTACCAAGACAGGGACAGCACACACACACAAAGCGGTCTCAAAGACAAAGAAACCTGAAGGTATGCCTGTTTCACGTCTATTTATAACCTGCAGGTGCACGTTATCAATGACATAACTCACCGAGGTTATTTAGGCCAAATTCGGCATCGGCTGTGCACTCAACTCAAACTCGGTAGACCTGGAATTGATTCCCGATCCCGACTACACACTCCTTTCCCACACACTGCAGCTTCCAATATCCTGTGTCTGTTTTGCATTTGGATCCCCTGGGTCACCTTGTTTCTGTACTTAATAATAGTTTCTTTTAATTTGATAATTTGCCTTTTTAATTTCCAATTTTATGTTTAGTTGACAATAATTCTAATCACCACTCCCCAAGCAGGGCAGAATGTATGGTAAGTTGATTAAGCAACATTTGGTTCAAGCATAAAGTAGCTAAATAAGGGCTAAAAAGAAGCAAACATGTACCAGATTACCACATGAAAACTACTTAATGTGTTTCCCTAAAGTTACACAAGTAAGAAAAATTGGTAGTACCTAAAATGTTCTCATGTGTCATGTCAATGTCAGAATTGGTTTTTGTTACCAAGCAATTTATTTTGTCATAGTCTGTGGGTGTTTTTTTTTTTTTTTTTTGTGTGTGTGTGTGTGTGTGTGTGTGTGTGTGTGTGTGTGTGTGTGTGTGTGTGTGTGTTTAATCTAGTTCTGCTTTTCTTGTTTTTGCTCTTTGATAAGCCCAGTTTAGGTGGTTTGCACATCGCCTGACCATTGCCTGTTCTTTGACCTTGTTTTTGTCTCACAATTTGGCGCTGTAAAGCTTATAAAGCTGCTGTTTGCATCTGTATCTGCTGCCTGACAACATGCTTGTTTGCTGATCACAGTAGCAAATCTTATTTGGAGATTTCTGCTTGTATAACCTAAGTTGTAATGGTAGAGTGTATTTAATAAGATTAATGCTTAAAAATGCTTTAAAAGGGCTAATGTGCTCCTGGATTGCTCATGCAATAAATAGGTAGGCAAATAGCTAATCATTTCTACAGTTGTATTCAGTTAGACTTCACTGAGAGGAATACGTAATTCACCTGAACTGTGTATGATAGATGTTTGTGCAAGTCATATTTCCTATTAGCATTTATTTATTTTACTTTAGAATTACTTTATGTTTATTTATCTTAGCCAGTCCACCTACTTGCATGTGGGAGGGAAAAACATGGGTTTTTTCCAGAGGACATGGGGTCAACATGCACAGAAACTCCACATTGTCACCTGAGGTCAAGATCAAACCTGGGACCCTGGAGCTGTGAGGTGGCAATGTAACTGAAAAGTTGAGCGGGTGCATGAAAAGTCCCCAAGCTAGCAGGTTGAATTTTGTGCAAGAACACAGGAAATCTGTGAATAAGCAGAATCAATTTGAGTGTTCACATGTATGTTGTATAAGAGCCGTAGAAATTTAGAGAAGAAGGAACCCTTTGCACTGATTAAACTGTTGCATCCTCAACTTCGGCATTAAAATAAAGCCACACAAAATTTCTACCTCCCAAGATGCCCAAAGCAATGCACGGACTCTGTCTTTTGTAAATTTGGCAGAATCAGACCAGAATCCAAAGCAATTTTAGATTAATAAATGGACTAAATAAATGGATGGGCTGTGCTTGTTCTAGCTTCTTGCAACAAGTTATTTCCTTTGAAGCTTCTGTGCCCAAGGTAGATTTCTGCTTCATTGCCTAGAGCATAGTGCAATGTAAATTTTTGTGTAATTAGTCTTTTTAAACAATTTTTTCTAAGGTAATGGTATAAATAGACTGTTGGCAAAGATAATACATTTATTTTATGAAAGCAGAAACAATATGATTCACTCTTTCTATATCTATATGTGAATACACTCAACTTGTAGCTATAAAAATAGTTTAAGTGAGACAGTTTGTTTGATGTGTATCAACACGATCGCATGTTCTATGGTATTAAAAGTTTTTTTAATAGATGGTATGATTGAGTACATATTTCATATTCAAGTAAAGTTACAACCATTATACACTATAATATCATCCAATTTTTTTGGTCTCCTTTTCAAAGATTATTTTTGTTAATGCAGATGGAAAATTGTGTGATGTTAGCATGTAATGTGCACGTAATGGAAAGAGACATTCTCTCTCTGTTCTGTGCAGGCATGGATAAATCAGCATCAGTGCCTTGGCTATGGATGGACTTTCATTACCTAGTTTTTTTAGCCTGCTTCCACTCCAGTCTGTGGCGGTGCTTTCTACTCAGATACAGTATACGCAATGTCCTGTCTCCTTATCACACTCCAACACTGATACTCCTCAGAGACACATGGCTGCACTAAATCAAGCAAATCCCTTGTTCTCACTGGGACCTAGAATTTAAAAAATAATCTGATTAAATATTCAAAGAGAGTTGCAGCAGAGAGCAAGACAAAAAAATATGTAATTGTTGAGATTACAGGCCAGAACAGAATGGAAATGGAATGGGAATTCATATCTAGTGCTTTCAATTTGCCTGCAGTGTTCCTGAGTATTTAATATATTATGCTACATTTGTTATTTTACTGGAACTGTAATTTTGTACACTGATCTTGTCTTACACTTGTCATATCTGTAATTGTGAACTGGGTTAGCAAATCACTAAGACCATTGTGAGAAATATGTTTAAATGATAGATGTTAAACCTGCCATGTAAAATTAAGTCAAGCCATGAGCATGCACATGAAGACCCATGCTATGTGTGTGTGTGTGTGTGTGTGTGTGTGTGTGTGTGTGTGTATGTATATATATATATATATATATATATATATATATATATATATATATATATATATATATATATATATATATATATATATATATATATATATATATATATATAAAATCGGCACCAAAACACTTCTCCTCCATTCCTCAGGCATCCTCTCTACGACCTCGTTGAACAACCTAGTTAAAAACTCTACTGCCATCTCTCCTAGACACTTCCATACCTCCACTGGTATGTCATCAGGACCAACCACCTTTCCTCTCTTCATCCTTTTCAAAGCTCTCCTAACTTCACCCTTGCTAATACTTTCTACTTCCTGCTCAACAATATTTGCCTCTACTACTCTTCTCTCTCTGTCATTTTCCTCATTCATCAGTTCCTCAAAGTACTCCTTCCATCTTTCCCTCACTCTCCTGTCACCTGTCAACACATTTCCATCTCTATCTTTAATCACTCTAACCTGCTGCACATCCTTACCATCTCTATCCCTCTGCCTCGAAAACCGATACAAATCCCTCTCACCTTCCTTACTATCTAACCTTGCATACATGTCCTCATAAGCTTTCTGTTTAGCCTTTGCCACCTCTATCTTAACCTCATGCTGCATCTCCCTATATTCCTGTCTACTTTCCTCCGTCCTCTCACTGTCCCACTTCTTCCTAGCTAACCTCTTCTTCTGGATACTCTCCTGAACTTCCTCATTCCACCACCAAGTCTCCTTGTCTTCCTTCCTCCTTCCAGATGACACACCTAGCACCTTCCTACCTGTCTCCCTGATCACTTTGGCTGTAGTAGTCCAGTCATCTGGAAGCACCTCCTGACCACCTAAAGCCTGTCTCAACTCCTCCCTGAAAACCACACAGCACTCTTCCTTTTCCAACTTCCACCACTTTGTCTTCTGCTCTGCCTTTGCTCTCTTCATCTTCCTCACCACCAGGGTCATCTTACACACCACCATCCTATGCTGTCTAGCTACACTCTCTCCTACCACTACTTTGCAATCGCTAATCTCCATCAGATTACAGTGTCTACATAAGATATAGTCCACCTGTGTGCTCCTGTCACCACTCTTATATGTCACCCTGTGTTCCTGCCTCTTCTGAAAGTACGTGTTCACCACAGCCATCTCCATACCTTTAGCAAAGTCTTCCTTACCTGAAGACCAAACCTGCCCATCACTTCCTCATCCCCACTATTCCCTTCACCCACATGTCCATTAAAGTCTGCTCCTATCACCACTCTCTCACCTCTGGGAACACTCTGCATCACTTCCTCAAGCTCGCTCCAGAATCTGTCTTTCTCCTCTTGCTCACAACCTACTTGTGGAGCGTAAGCACTAACAACATTCAACATCACACCTTCAATTTCCAGCTTCAGACTCATCAACCTATCTGACACTCTCTTTACTTCCAGAACATTCTTCACAAACTCCTCCTTCAGGATCACTCCTACTCCATTTCTCTTCCTGTCCACACCATGATAAATCAGTTTAAACCCTGCTCCAATGCTTCTAGCCTTGCTCCCTTTCCACCTGGTCTCCTGGACACACAGAATGTCGACTTTCCTCCTCTGCATCATATCTACCAGCTCTCTGCCTTTACCTGTCATCGTACCAACATTCAAAGTCCCTACTTTCAGTCCCAAACTCCTGCCTTTCCTCTTCTCTCTCTGCCTACGGACACGCCTTCCTCCTCTAACACACCTTCCTCCTCTCCTTCTTTGACCAACAGTAGCCCAATTTCCACCAGTGCCCTGTAGGTCAACGGCACCGATGGTGGTCGTTGTTAACCCGGGCCCCGACCGATCTGGTATGGAAGTCATGTTAGTGATTCGCATATTGAATTTGGCAAAAGTTTTACGTCAGATACCCTTCCTGACACAACCCTCTCTATTTATCCGGGCTTGGGACCGGCACAAAAAGTACACTGGCTTGTGACCTCCTGTGGCTAGATTATATATATATATATATACCACAGGAGGTCACAAGCCAGTGTACTTTTTTTTTTACATTTTTTTATACAGTGGGTATAGAAAAGAATCACCCCCCTTTAAAATAATCACATTTTGTTGCTTTTCAGTCTGAAATGAAGACAGACACACTTTTTGTTTTATCCAGCTGTATTTACTCGGTGCAACTTATAACATCCAAGTGAAAGATATAACACCAACATGTCAGAAAAAAATATAAAAATAAAAAAACAGAATCACTGAGTTGGGAAAAGGATCACCCCCTTGCTTTAATTTGCCGTATTTTTTTAATTACAGCGTTTAGTCTGTTGGGATATGTCTCTACTAACTTTGCACATCTAGACTTTGCAATATTTGCCCACTCTTCTTTGCAAAACTGCTCAAGTTCAGGTAAATTTGCTGACCATTTGTGGACTGCAGTCTTCAAGTCATTCCACAGATTTTCAGTGGGGTTTAAGTCTGGGCTTTGACTAGGCCATGCAAGGACATTCACCTTTTTCTCCTACAACAACTGTGTGGTCAGTTTTGCTGTGTGCCTTGGGTCCTTGGGTCATCTTCATCCCATTGACAACTTTCTGGCAGAGGGCAGCAGATTTTCCTCAAGAATTTGACAGTATTTTGCCCTATCCATTTCCTTCTATCCTGACAAGTGCTCCAGGCCCTGCTGCAGAGAAACACCCCCATAACAGGATATTACCACCTCCATTCTTTACTGTACGAATGGTGTTATTTGGATGGTGAGCTGTACTGGATTTCCGCCAGACATATCGTTTGGTGTTGAGGCCAAATAATTCATCTGACCATAACACCATGTGGCCTCAGAATCTTCAAGGTGCGTTTTGGCAAAGCTCAGTCGTGGGTGGCTTTTTTTCTTGCAACCCTGCTTCAGAGTTGCTGTAGGCCTCTTGGTAGCCTCTCTGACCAGGGTCCTGATCCAGGCAGGGTCTGTGCTTTACCAAATACCTTCCACTTCTTAATAATAGACTTCACTGTGCTTCTAGGCCTTGATAAAGCCTTTGACATTTTTTTGTATCCATCTCCTGACTTGTGCCTGTCCACAACTTTATCCTGGAGATCTTTTGACAGTGCCTTGCCACCCATAGTCGATTGCTTCAGTTACACTACAAAATGCTCCAGGAAAGCTCTTTTCATGCTGAGCTAATCAAAATGACCACACCTGATCACAGTTGAAAGTCAAATGGCTTTGTGTGCCATTGAGAAGGTGATTAGCTACACCTTATTGAGTTTACAAGTCATTTTTAGGAGGGGGGTGATCCTTTTTCCAACTCAGTGATTCTGTTTTTTTTATTTTATTTTTTAAATGTTTCTGACATGTTGGTGTTATGTCTTTCACTTGGATGTTATAAGTAATACAGTGAGTAATACAGTGAGTAATACAGTGAGTAAATACAGCTGGATAAAACAAAAACTGTGTCTGTCTTCATTTCAGGCTGAAAAGCAACAAAATGTGATTATTTTCTATACCCACTCTTTATACATATACTGTACACATTACAGCTGACAAAAAGCTAGTTGGTCCCTCTCCTCTTTAGTCCTCTTTAGTTTTGAGAATGACACAAATATTAATTTTCACAAAGTCGACTGCTTCAGTGCTTTTAGATCTTTTTGTCAGATGTTACTAACTGTTACTGAAGTATAATCACAAGCATTTCATAAGTGTCAATGGATTTTATTGACAATTACATGAAGTTTATGCAAAGAGTCAATATTTGCAGTGTTGACCCTTCTTTTTCAAGACTTCTGCAATTCGCCCTGGCATGCTGTCAATCAACTTCTGGGCCACATCCTGACTGATGGCAGCCCATTCTTGCATAATCAATGCTTGGAGTTTGTCAGAGTTTGTGGATTTTTGTTTGTCCACCCGCCTCTTGAGGATTGACCACAAATTCTCAATGGGATTAAGGTCTGGGGAGTTTCCTGGCCATGGACCCAAAATGTCGATGTTTTGTTCCCCGAGCCACTTCCTTGTCACTTTTGCCTTGTGGCAAGGTGCCCCATCATGCTGGAAAAGGCATTGTTCGTCACCAAACTGTTCTTGAATGGTTGGGAGAAGTTGCTCTCTGAGGATGTTTTTGTACCATTCTTTGTGTTCTTAGGCAAAATTGTGAGTGAGCCCACTCCCTTGGCTGAGAAGCAACCCCATACATGAGTGGTCTCAGGATGCTTTACTGTTGGCATGACACAGGACTGATGGTAGCGCTCACCTTTTCTTCTCCGGACAAGCTTTTTTCCAGATGCCCCAAACAATCGGAAAGGGGATTCAGCAGAGAAAATGACATTACCCCAGTCCTCAGCAGTCCAATCCCTGTACTTTTTGCAGAATAGCATTCTGTCCCTGATGTTTTTCCTGGAGAGAAGTGGCTTCTTTGCTGCCCTTCTTGACACCAGGCCATCCTCCAAAAGTCTTCGCCTTACTGTGCGTGCAGACGCACTCACACCTGCCTGCTGCCATTCCTGAGCAAGCTCTGCACTGGTGGTGCCCCGATCCCGCAGCTGAATCAATTTTAGGAGACGGTCCTGGCGCTTGCTGGACTTTCTTGGGCGCCCTGAAGCCTTCTTCACAACAGTTGAACCTCTCTCCTTGAAGGTCTTGATGATCCGATAAATGGTTGATTTAGGTGCAATCTTACTAGCAGCAATATCCTTGCCTGTGAATCCCTTTTTGTGCAAAGCAATGATGGCTGCACGTGTTTCCTTGCAGGTAACCATAGTTAACAGAGGAAGAACAATAATTTCAAGCACCACCCTCCTTTTAAAGCTTCCAGTCTGTTATTCTAACTCAATCAGCATGACAGAGTGATCTCCAGCCTTGTCCTCGTTAACACTCTCACCTGTGTTAACCAGAGAATCACTGACATGATGTCAGCTGGTCCTTTTGTGGAAGGGCTGAAATGCAGTGGACATGTTTTTTGGTGATTAAGTTCATTTTCATGGCAAAGAGGGACTTTAATTAATTAATTGCAATTCATCTGATCACTCTTCATAACATTCTGGAGTATATGCAAATTGCCATCATAAAAACTGAGGCAGCAGACTTTGTAAAAATTTATATTTGTGTCATTCTCAAAACTTTTGGCCATGGCTGTATGATGATACTGCTATATAGTGTCATGAAAATAAATGGAGTTAATTAACAGAGGTGACGGAGGAGCATGTCAATTTTAATCTGACAAATCACAGCCTGCAAGCAGGAGTATATAAGATACAACTTACCTGCTTCCCATGACAGATTTTCTTGGCATCCCATCTCCTCCCCATCTCCACCTATTTTCAAATATTCAATATTTATCTAAGTAAGTAAAGTCCGAGGGGGTTAATCAGGAATCGAGTCGAGTCTCAAGTTCAAGTTCAGTTTATTTGTATAGCGCTTTTAACAATGGACATTGTCCCAAAGCAGCTTTACAGAAGTATATAAATTCAGGACATAGATTTTAAATTTATGAATTTATCCCCAATGAGCAAGCCAGCGGCGATGGTGGCAAAGAAAAACTCCCTGAGACGATATGAGGAAGAAACCTTGAGAGGAACCAGACTCAAAAGGGAACCCATCCTCATCTGGGTAACACCAGATAGTGTGATTATAAATAAATAAATCTTTTCTATAAATCTCTTCTATAAATGTACCAGTACCACATGGTCAAATAGCAGTGGTGAGACCATGAAAAATTCATTACAGTTTTTATATGAAGTCTGTTTTGTTGAACTTCACCACTGTAATCTCAATGATCTTTATGCTGCACCATGTCGGGCCATCCTCAGCAGCAGCATGTGACTTCCAGTTGATGAGATCTCAAACCAGAAGTAGGGCATCAGGATGGATCGGGCAGGTCCAGAGAGCAGAAGGGGTCAGGATCACTGGCATCTCAGGAGTATCATGTGTAGCTCGACAGAAGGGGAGAGAGAGAGGGAGAGAGAGAGAGAGAGAGAGAGAGAGAGGGAGAGAGAGAAGGAGAGAGAGATAATTAGGTATGCTTATTGTCCCGTAATGTTTAAGGACAGTGTAAGGCTTAAGGACTCTCTCGAGCTCCTAGCCCTCCAATATCAGACAGCAGGCCAAGTATGCTTTACTTTATTGACGATTATATTTACATGCGAACTACTGAATTATAAAATGTGGTACTTCATTCTTTTTTGGACAGAAAGAATTGAGGGTGAGAAATGAGTGGGGGAGAGAGAACACTAAGGTATAGAGAGAAAATTAACAGGGATCCACACAGAAGGGAGGAGATCCTAAGAGAACGACGAAGAAAGTAAATAGTTTAAATGCTGCTTTGAAAAATGCAACAATTTAAAATTTTAATTCATCTTAATGAATATAGTTTGAGCATCAATCATATTTAGCTGTGCTGCATACAGTTGGGGTACTCGATCCCGGACTCGAGTCCAATTATGAACGAACTCGGACTTGTCATGCACTCGGGTAAATTTGTACTCGAACTTCACATGGACTCGGAAATTTTCTCAAGTACAGTTGAGTCCGCGTCATGTGCAGGGGTGTAACCTGGCCTGGGCATTTTTTCCTTAGCCCCAAATAATTCTCTAATATAGATATTTTATATCTTCAGTGAATGGAGGCGAGACCAATCAGACAGGGTTTACAGGAAAATACTTGGAAATACTCGTGTCTTATTGGCTGACAGGCTCAATTCTGCCAAATGCTAGCTCACAGTCAGTGTGAGGAAAAATGGACATGCCGATTTTATTTTATTTTTTAAACCAGTAAAGGAGTTGAAACTGAAACAGTACCATCTTCTCATGCTGTGCAGGAAAACAATGTGTGTAAATGTCTATATGAGTTCGTGAATATGATATGAGCAGAGCACAAGGACAGATAATGCACTCTGCATGGCTCTGTAGCAGCTAAAGTAAGCTACAGTGATAGATTAGTTGTGCCTCCCCTTGGCAACACCAAACTAGCCTATAGTCTCGTGTTAGATAGCCAAAAAGTTTTATATTTTATCAGTCTGGTAGTCCTGCAAACAGTGATAACACCTGAGGCAAGTTTTATGATAAATCCAACTTTTTGTACAATTTTCAATTAACCCTTACAAGCAAGAAAAAAATGCATGCAAACAGTCTATTTGGAAGTACGTTTTAAAAAGTTTTTTATTTTTTTATTTATGGAGAAGAATCTGGGCTCAGCCCCGGATGATTAACAGTTCAGCTAAGGAGGGGGCTTTCTGTGCACACACATTTGAAGCGTACGCACAGAAAGCCGCCTCATCATACAAGTACTGAATTGAGTTCTCTTTAGCAGCTTATTCTGCTTGGACGGTTATATAAATACACACACATCATGTCAAAATGCAGGTCTGGCCGAGTATTCATGTAAACACTGTCGGTTATGTCTTAAGTGAATGTAAACAGTTGGGGAAAAAAGTTGGGGAAAAAGGTGTGTCAATACAGTATATTGGATCTGTCCATTAGGTCTTAAAGTGACAGCAGTCTAATAAACCTGCTGCTGTCTGTGTCATTAATGACACACTCATTTGACTGAATAACTTATGTAAATTTAATAAGAATCACTGTATATGTCATACAGTGAAGTCTATTTTATTTTACATTTAATTACTTTATTAAATTTCCATAGTATTTCTTACTTGAATACTACTGATAGACCTACCTGAGAAAACGTATCATTATCGTGAAATAAGATTGTAGTGATATCACCCACCTCTAAACATTAGCATTTGGTGATTCCAGTCTGAATTTCACATAAAATGTGAAATGTACTTCTTAATGTAGTAAATATCATAAACCCTGCTGATAGGGATTTATTATTTTTTTCATTTTAGGAATTAAAATCATGCACACTGGTTTATTTTCCATGACTTGGCCTACGAATAGCAAATGAGAGAAAGGTGTGGTGATGAGGGCTGGACATTACTTCACTGATTCTTCATAGTTTCCACAAAGATGATGATATATTTGCTCCTACAGGGAGAGGGTTTTAAAATGAAATTGGAATGGATTGCTGGAGGGAGGGAGGGAGGGAGGGAGGGAAGGAGGAATAAATAACAAAATGAAATTAGAGAAATGAAAAGCTGACATCCATTGCCAACTTGCCTTGTGCCCTGATGGTCTCTGAGGACAGTCCAATCACAGCTGCAGCTTCCTGATAAGCCATAAACCAGAGAGAAAGACAGACAGAGACAGAGGGACTGTGAGCCTAAGGTTATATTGTGAGCCCAGTCTCTCACAGGTGGACAAAAAAAGAAGAAATAAACAGATGGAAAAGAGACATCCTTTTAAGTGTCTGATTTACAAAATGAATCATGTCCATCAAAATTTTCTGAAAGTTAAGAATATTATGAGTTATAATGAGGAAGTGCAGTACATTTAAAACAGGGAGTGATATATGGGAGTGAAGGTGATTGCAAATAGGTGAGTTCCAAACTGCAAATAAGTGAGAATTAAATTTACTTCGGCACAAAATTTTTTGTATCAACTGAACTATTGGACAGCAAAAGACTTCAAAGCTACAGTATTTGAACAGGCTGAATCAATTATTATTATTATTATTATTATTATTATTATTATTATTATTATTATTATTATTATTATTATTTAATTGTATGGGCAATGCTTTCTCTCAGAACTTAATCAAACAGCCTTAATCATTCTGATGTAGGTAATATATGTTTATTTTTGAAAAGTTTTTGAATATTAGAAATTCAACTGAATTTGAATGAACAAGCTTGGTGTTACATTTTGTTTAATTTCATTACAAAATATATTAATGACTTTGACTTTTAATATCAATTGAGTCATGCAACTTGTTACAGATTCAAGTGTGAGACTTTGTTGATATGCTGTATATGATTTATAATAATGAGTGTATAATAATTACTTATTATGGTGTCTTTGAATTTGCACTGTGGTCATAGATACTGCATGCTTTCCACATTGTCTGCATTCATATAAATGCTCCCTCCAGACTCTCTCTACTCTCAAATGATCATTTACACTCACACATACAATGCTGCCTTTGTTTAGATAGATTTATTTTTGCCTGAGTGTAAATGTATTGATAGAGAGGGCAAACTAAGTCATTAGCTTGTAGTGTTTTGTAGATGAGGAACAAAATGTGTGGTGAGTCACAGTAAGTTCTTATTGACCTGTTTTCCTTACCTCAAGGTCAGGGTTGAACTGTGAAGTTAACAACATAGTGATCTCTCTGTGCACAATTGGATAGCCAGGCTGAATCAATAGGATTGTTACTGAGAATAATAAATCCCCTTCTATGGTAGAGCTCTGTTTTTAAAAATGGTATTAGAATAAGCACTGAATTGTCAGAGTCATTCAAATTTCCACAAGCAATGCCATATTAATACATTCATACAGTCAGCCATGGATGGTCCTCATATTACTTCAGAGAACTTGGTCCTGAAAGCACATACAGTATATGTCCTGTGAGATTGATGAAAAGGATTTTAGGCTTGATGCCAGAATTCTTAAAGTAGAGCACATACTACTTGTTTTGAAATTTGTAATGATCTTGAAAGTGAGAATTATTATTATTATTATTATTATTATTATTATTATTATTATTAATAATAATAATAATAATAATAATAATAATAATAATAATAATAATAATAATAATAATAATTAATTATCTATGATACAATTTGATCAACCAGAGAGAGATTTTATAGGGATCAATCTACTCTACATAGGGACTGACTGTGTATTTTTAGAGTCATTCCATGTAAAATCACTGGGGCTTGTTAACACTGACCCTGAAGGTACTGCATAAAAAGTTATAAATGGATGTTACATAGGTTGATCAATTTTAGTAATATATTTTTTTAAAGTTTTTATCCCAAATCAATAACAGCCGTCTGACAGTAAAGTGCACCCATATCTTGCCCTGCAGTGGTAGTACAGGGGCAGTAGGTAGTAATAGCTTAATTGTCACACTTGGAGAGGGGTGTATAAAATGAGAAACAATTCCCTCTCACTCTCTCTGCTATTTGGTTTTGTGATATTCCTTATGCCACAAATTCTCTGCCTTTTTCAGTTTTTTTTTTCTTTCTTAGATATCCTCCCTTGTCAATACTTGCATCTGTCTCCCCTTATATGTTGTGATCTCAAATCAGCTGGCCATAAAATTGGGGGCTCATCTGGGATCTTCTCTGTTGTCGTTCCTTTTTAGCTCCATAAAATACACACTAAACAAAACTGATCACCAAGCTCAATGACATGGGCATCAGCACCACAATATGCAGTTGGATTCTGGACTTACTATCCAATAGACCTCATTTTGTTAGGTAGGTCAATCACATGTCCTCTATCCTCTTTCCTCTATCTTGAACACTGGTATTGCACAGGGTTTTGTGCTGAGTCCACTGCTCTACTCCCTGTTTACTCATGACTGTGTGCCTCTGCATAACTCCATCATCATCAAGTATGCAGATGATACCATGATGGAAGGTCACATCAGCAACAATGATAGTCGGCCAACAGGGAAGAGATCGAAAGCCTAGCAGCATGGTGCTCCACCAACAACCTCACAATCAACATCAAGATGACCAAAGAGTTCATTGTGGACTTCCGGAAATCTAAAAGCAGCAGACACTCTCCATCTATATCAATAGGACTGAAGTGTCTCCAGCTTCAAGTTCCTGGGTGTCCACATCTCTGTAGCGTCTGGACTGGATCAAACTGGCCAGATCAACCTGGCGCCAGTAAGTCTAGGAGACTCTTGGACTGACCCCCTCCCCTTTCCCCAGGCACAAAGGGGCAATCTGGCCAAACCCCCCCTTTGGAATGCCGAATATGCAAACTCACACACACACACACACACACACACATACACACACAAACTCACCTACACACACGCACACACATAACGGCACACTTCCTGAATGTAACATATAATTATACGATGCCAGAATAGTATATGATGTATTCTTGTATGCATGCATTATTTGTCCTGTGTAATCATCCTAATATGATTTTGTAGTTAAGTTTAGAATAAGTTGAAATGCCTATAACCATGTGAAAGGATATACCACTCTCGTAACGTCTTCCTACTCAATCGAATTTGGTATCTAATTAATCCTCTCTTGATTCCCTGATTAATGACGCATATCATATTATGATGGGATACATTATTTTATGCTTTTTACTATACCTTGTAATAAGACGGTACCAATCCGACTCCACCCCAGAGATGCGAATCAGGTCTGGAGAGAGACAACAGAAACTCTGTCCACGTTTCAACTACTTTTTTTTCTTCTTCTGGCAAAACGCAACTCAAAGTTAACCTGGTTCAAGCTTCCCACTAACGGCATGAAGGAATCAATGAACTCCGGCTTACGAACACACCGAACCTTGCACGCATCTTGAACTCAACACCGAAACAAATGCAAGTATCGTTCTGAACCGATCACTAGATGCGTTTTAAGCTTGTGCCCCTATTTTAGGTGATTTGATTTGTTGCTGGTTCTTGAGGTTAACTGTTTGTGTTGTCTGGCATTCTTTTATTTTCACCCCTTTTCTTTCTTTACTTTCGTTTTTCCTGTATATATATATTATTTGTTTAGATCTAGTTGTGTGTATTCGTAGTTTCATTCATTTATTAAAATCTATTATTATCACGCTTGATTGTCTCTGTTGCTGCTCATGAATAAGGCCACTTTAACATTTTGTTTTTTGCTACATGCTTGATTCTGTTAGTAACAGAACCGGAGAATTATTCCTCTTGGCCAGAAGAATAATCTCCCCCTTTTAGAGTAATACGAAGATTACACTGTTGGTGGACAAACTGATCAGCCTCTTCAAATTTAATTCTAAAACTAGACTAAAGCTAATTCTACAAGCTGATCTAGACCATATATATATATATATATATATATATATATATATATATATATATATATATATATATATATATATATATATATATATATATATATATATATATATATATATATATATATATATATATTCATAATTAATTATAATCCATTGTAGTTAATTATCTGTATATATATATATACACAGATAATTAACTGTACATTCCCCTTTATGGTTGATTTATATTTATAACTAGTCATAACGCACTTTGATCAGATATATAGATATATTTCATATTTGGGCTAATTCGTTACATCTCTAAGGACCTCTCCTGTCACCATAACACTTTAATTCTGGTTTGGAAGGCACAACATTGAAGAAAGTTCATCTGTCTCCTCAGATCTTAAAAAGTTTCTTTCACTGCACCATTGAGATAATCCTGACCAACTCCATCACAGTGTGGAATGTCAGCTCCATCTCCCAGAGTTGTCAACCTTGATTGATTCACCATCTGACCCCACAGAACTCAATCACATGACTGAATACTTAGTCAATTTTCCACTACACTTCCTACTTCTGAAGTAAATTGAACACAGCATGTGGAAGTGTGTTTTGATCTGGAGATTTGGACTAATGAACAAAAAGAGAAAATAAATGGTGAATGTGATATGCACAATGTTTTGAACTAGTTATTTCAATTATTATCTAATACATAGAGCACGGCTTCATGTTCTGTGTGCTCAGCTGATTTTTAGGGTTTTTGTTTAGGATCTACACACACTACACAACGGTTTGTATGTTTTTTCTATTGTCATATTTCTGATCAATGAATGAATGATTTTTATGCATGTGTTTTCAGCCCTACATACCCCTCAGCCAATGTTTTTCTTCTTCTTTTGTTTGTTTAATTATGTGCAGTGAGAAAACAAAACAAACCAAATAGCAAATGACCTGAAAGTTCAATTCAATTACATTTTTATATAGCGCATTTAACAATGGACATTGTCACAAAACAGCTTTACAGAAATCCAGATATACAAATTCGTCCCTAATGAGCAAGCCAGAGGCAATGGTGACAAGGGAAACTAACTGAGATGACATGAGGAAGCAATCTTGATAGCACTGGGTAGTGCGGCTATGAATCATTACTCATCCACAACTGTATACTATAGAGTCTATGCGTGCAGAAAGGACCTTGAGAATGAGCATCATAGTCATTTTTGACAAAGTGCCTTCACTACTTGATTGAAGAAGACATGGTGGATCATAAAAGACCAAAACTTCATTCAGGTACTGTGTTGCGAGACCAATCAGTGCTTCACACATCATTAGTAGTATTTTACAGTCAATGCGATATTTTACTGGGAGCCAGTGAAGTGAGGATAAGATAGGGGTGATGTGGTCAAATCTTCTGGTTCCAGTTAGGACCCTGGCTGTTGCATTGCAGAGTAACTGGAGCTTGTTTAGGCACATACTGGAACATCCAGACAATAGCGTGAACTAGTTTTTATGCATCATTTAGTCACATTACATTTCCTATCTGATCAATATTTCTGAGATGAAAGAAGGTTATCTGAGTAATATTATCTACATGAGCTTCAAATGAGAGACTGCAGTCAGTGATTACACCAAGGTCTAGCTGCTTGTGATCATAGTAGAAGTATTTCTGTCTTGTCAGAATTAAGTAGAATGACGTTACTCAGAATCCATTGTCGAATGCCCTTTGCCATTCCTCAAGTTTAGTAAACAGGTCTCTGTAGCTTTGCTGAAACATATACAGTCCCCTCCAAAAGTATTGGAATGGAAAGGCCAATTCTCTTGTTTTTGCTATACACTACAGATATTTGGGTTTGAGATCAAAAGATGAATATGATATGATAGATCAGAATTTCAACTTTCATTTCATGATATTTGCATCTAGATCTGTTAAACAACTTAGAACATGGCACCTTTGATGGCAGACCACACAATGTTTAAATGAGCAAAAGTACTGGAACAGATTGTATTAAAGTAAAGTAAATAATACTTAATATTTGGTTGCCTATCCCAATTTCACTTGCCATAGAATAGAGAGGAGTGGTGCTCCTATGTGCAAGCTTTAGCATTAGCTTTGGCTTTGTATCTATATGCTGCTGAGTTATCATCCATTTGCCCTGCTGTGATGGCTCTTTTGCCAGAGTTTGTGGTTTGCTATCTCTGCCTAAGGCACCCAGACATTCCCCTATTGAAACTATGATGCTTTTGCAATTACTAATTCTGTCTAGCATCTAGATGCACCCATTTTATGCTGCAATCTTCTCCATGAGAGTGATAACTAGTCAACATTTTCATGAATAAAGCTATTACTAATGATGGAAGGGGAATGACTAAACATCTTACACTCGACACCCTGAACAAGCTCAATGTTTGTCATGAAAGGCAGGACATTTGCTACAGGCTGCTATTTGCCTACTATTGTGTTAATCTACTTACTGTCCTACAGCTTATCCATTGAAATCCATAACCATGGATTTTATATTGTGAGCTTTAACAGACTTTATGTCTGCTTTTGTATTCCTAAGGTTATACAAGGTTATGTCTAGTTCTTCAAGGCTTTACAGCAGCCTAATGCTAAGCATATCCTTTTCATTGTGTATCATCCACAATACCAGGACCTGGAGGGCTTTCATAACTGCTATTGGCCATTTGTGTAGTTGCTCTGGAGAGCACAGGGTTTAGCCCTAATCTATTGGTGTTTGTCTATGAAGTTCATGGGCCAACTGCTGTTTAGGGGATGAGTGGTCTACTATAGAGCCTCTGGAGAATGTGGTGTGCTATGTTAATGGGTTTTGATTTAGATTGTATCAAGCTTGAGCTGCAGTGCAGAAGAGATTGGAGAACTCCTGGTGCAAGATGCAGTGTTTATTTAATTGCAAGGCTGAGTTTCAAATTTTTAAACCAGGTGATCATATGTTAGATTTACTGCCTGATATCAGTAGTCCTTTTCAGGCAAACATATGTGGGATCATATAACATTACTAACTGACTTTCGGGTTAGAAACACCTGTTAAGTGTCCTGTATCACCTGAAGATGATACAATTTTATTATGTGTTAAGACCATACATGCCATTGTCTTTGCCATTCACACAAAGTTCTTAGGGGACTTTAGGTTTACTTGATGTTTTACCACCAATACTGAAGGGCATAGGTGATACCAGTTTACTCTCAGGGGAATTTGGTGAGGGTCTGATTTTGTCTTTTTGTGAGGTCATCTTATAAACTCTGAGATGCATGCTAATTTGGCCCAACGTCTTCCACACTTGTCAGACAAGGAAAAAGCTGTCATCATTGACACTGACATGAATTAGTTGAGCTATTTCTTCCCTCATCTCTGATGTGCCCAGTCATAGTCACTGAACATGACATTCGAATTGTGTGACGATGTCCATTGTTAAAAGAGCTATAAACTTGACGCTAAACTTGAATTGAATTGAATTGAATTAATCTTGCTTCTGCATATGCAACATGCACATCATGTCAATCCTTAAAAAAGATATTTACTATTAAGAAGAGAGGTGGACTACTTGCTTACTGCTGATCTTGCTGAACCTTTAGTGCATGGAGCTCCCTATGTCTCTTAAATAAATAAGCCTGATATCGCTTCTGAATAGATTACCAAAATCTCAATTCTATACATGACTGCTACCCTTTGCCAAGAGTTTACATTTGTGTGGATAGGGTTGGATCTGCTATATTTGTGAACAAATTCAACTTGATTCTGTCAAACACAATACATTAAATTCCTGATCAGTAATAGTTTAATTTACAATAAGCACTTGTAAGAGATCTAATATTTAAAAGTCCTAGCTTCAGATCAATGATGCTGCATTTGTTGTGCTATAATTTTTATATTAATTAGTTTACTAAAAGAAACTTTCTGGTTATTTCTACATTTTTATTTAGCTAAGAGAACAGATACAGTCTTGAGACTATTATAGAACCTGAGTCATGACTCACGGTACAGTACAGCCTTTTGGTCTGCAGCCTGGCTCTGGTTCTGAATTGCAGTGATTAACTAGGCCTGTTTTAAGTATGTTACAGGAAATGAGAGCAGCACCTTCTTGAGTGAGATGGATACCATCCCACCCTAAAAGGGCAGACTTGCCCTCAAAAGTATACTCTAATTGTCAATAAAGTCCACATTGTTCACAACTAAAGCTGCTGGAGCCCCCTAATGACTATCTACTTTCACTTGCTCTCATGGCCAAGCTTTATCATTAGCTGTGGCTTGTCTTTGGGACTATGCTGCTGAGTTGTATCCCATTTGCTCTCTGATGTGCCCAGTCATAGTTCTGTCACTGAACATGACATTGATGATGGTTCTGCACAGTCTACTATACAACATGCATATCATATTGTGGCGAGGAGGAGGGAGTGGCCAGGCTGTGAGGACGCACACCTGGCACTGATTTGTCTAATCAGTGGGAGAGAGAGATAAAGGAGCGGCTGGACGCGCCTCAGGAGGGAGAGAGGCGCACGTGTATTTTGGGTTCAGCTTGTGTGTTTTATGTTCTGTTTCGTTTATTATTAAACGGTTCCCGCCTCCTCCTTGCCCGACTTTAAATTGTTACACTGGTGCCGAAACCCGGGAAAGAGAAGGGACGCGCTGTCGAAGAGCTCTTGCCGCTGTGGGAAGATCGCGACGCCGAGAAGGCGGTGGTGCTGGAGTGTCGAGGAGGACGGAGGAGTCGCTGCCATCTGCCAGGATGCGGAGGAACTGCTGCTGTCCGCCTGAAAGGGGAGGAGCGGTTGCCGTCTGTCAGGGGATGGAGGACCTACTGCTGTCCACCGGGGAAGTGGAGATATGGCTGCCGTCTTCCTGAAAAGGGGAGGAGCCTGCCGTCCATCAGGGAGGCGGAGGTGCGGCTGCCGTCCACCGGAAAAGGGGAGGTGCCGTAGCTGCCCGCTCGGAAGTCCAGTGCCATTGCCCGGCGTCATGGGGGATCACTTCCCAGGTGGCTGAGAACCAGATGGCAGCATGTCTGGACGCCAGAGTGGTTTTTCTCTCTCTCCTCTCTTTCTCTCTGGCTCTTTCTTCGGCTTGCTTCTTCTCTCTTCCCTCTTCCTCCTCCTCATCTCTCCTCTCGCTCGCAGGTAGAGTGGCAGCACCGCCCTCCCGAAAGGGTGGGAGGAGGTGTACATCAGGCCGGAGGCCTGAATCTGGCAGTGGAGGAATGTGGCGAGGAGGAGGGAGTGGCCAGGCTGTGAGGACACACACCTGGCACTGATTTGTCTAATCAGTGGGAGAGAGAGATGAAGGAGCATCTGGATGCACCTTGGAAGGGAGAGAGACGCATGTGCATTTTGTGTTCAGTTTGTGTGTTTTATGTTCTGTTTTTGTTTCGTTTATTATTAAATTTTGTTTATGTTCAGCCGGTTGCCGCCTCCTCCTTGCCCGACTTTAAATTGTTACACATATGAATCCTGAAAAAAGATAACCATTAAGAAGAGAGGTGGGTTATTTGATTATCACATGGTTAGAACATCTTAATATACAGTATCTCACAAAAGTGAGTATACCCCTCACATTTTTGTAAATATTTTATTATATCTTTTCATGGGACAACACTGATGAAATGACACTTTACAACAATGTAAAGTAGTGAGTGTACAGCTTGTATAACAGTGTAAATTTGCTGTCCCCTCAAAATAACTCAACACACAGCCATTAATGTCTAAACCGCTTGCAACAAAAGTGAGTACACCCCTAAGTGAAAATGTCCAAATTGGGCCCAATTAGCCATTTTCCCTCCCCGGTGTCATGTGACTCGTTAGTGTTACAAGGTCTCAGGTGTGAATGGGGAGCAGATATGTTCAGTTTGGTGTTATCGCTCTTACACTCTCTCATACTGGTCACTGGAAGTTCAACATGGCACCTCATGGCAAAGAACTCTCTGAGGATCTGAAAAAAAGAATTGTTGCTCTACATAAAGATGGCCTAGGCTATAAGAAGATTGCCAACACCCTGAAACTGAGCTGCAGCACAGTGACCAAGACCATACAGCGGTTTAACGGGACAGGTTCCACTCAGAACAGGCCTCGCCATGGTCGACCAAAGAAGTTGAGTGCACGTGCTCAGCATTATATCCAGAGGTTGGCTTTGCAGAATAGATGTATGAGTGCTGCCAGCATTGCTGCAGAGGTTGAAGGGGTGGGGGATCAGCCTGTCAGTGCTCAGACCACATGCCGCACACTGCATCAAATTGGTCTGCATGGCTGTCGTCCCAGAAGGAAGCCTCTTCTGAAGATGATGCACAAGAAAGCCCACAAACACAAGCACAAGCAGACTAAGGACATGGATTACTGGAACTATGTCCTGTGGTCTGATGAGACCAAGATAAACTTATTTGGTTCAGATGGTGTCAAGCGTGTGTGGCGGCAACCAAGTGAGGAGTACAAAGACAAGTGTGTCTTGCCTACAGTCAAGCATGGTGGTGGGAGTGTCATGGTCTGGGGCTGCATGAGTGCTGCTGGCACTGGGGAGCTAATGCCAACATGTACTGTGACATACTGAAGCAGAGCATGATCTCCTCCCTTCGGAAAATGGGCCGCAGGGCAGTAATCCAACATGATAACGACCCCAAACACACCTCCAAGACGACCACTGCCTCGCTAAAGAAGCTGAGGGTAAAGGTGATGGACTGGCCAAGCATGTCTCCAGACCTAAACCCTATTGAGCATCTGTGGGGCATCCTCAAATGGAAGGTGGAGGAGCGCAAGGTCTCTAACATCCACCAGCTCTGTGATGGAATCATGGGGGAGTGGAAGAGGACTCCAGTGGCAACCTGTGAAGCTCTGGTGAACTCCATGCCCAACAGGGTTAAGGCAGTGCTGGAAAATAATGGTGGCCACACAAAACATTGACACTTTGGGTCCAATTTGGACATTTTCACTTAGGGGTGTACTCACTTTTGTTGCCAGCAGTTTAGACATTAATGGATGTGTGTTGAGTTATTTTGAGGGGACAGCAAATTTACACTGTTATACAAGCTGTACACTCACTACTTTACATTGTAGCAAAGTGTCATTTCATCAGTGTTGTCCCATGAAAAGATATAATAAAATATTTACAAAAATGTGAGGGGTGTACTCACTTTTGTGAGATACTGTATATATTTTTCCACATGCCTACCTAAGGCAAATCTAACTATTAAACTTAACAAATATGACCATGGACAAGCAACTGTGACATATCCTGGCAAAGTAGTAGTGTTGAAGCAGGTGCCCCCCATTAAGGTATAGGCCATTTGCAGTTGACCAGCACCAACTAACCACTGGAAGCTGCATAGATTTCTTGGAATGGCTGGTTATTATGGAGTTTCTGTCAGAATGATGCTACTATGGTTTCACCACTGATGAACTTTCTTAGCCCAAATGTACATTTCCAGTGTTTGGAACCTTGTCAGCAGGCATTTGATAAAGTCAAAGCCCTGCTTGTCAATTCACCTGCCCACAAACTTTGAAAACCCTCTTAGCCTCAGTACTGGCACTGTTCTCCTTCAAACTGTCCCAGATAGAGTTATCCATCCCATTTCATAATTTATGTTCAACCTCATCAACAGATTTACTCTACTGTTGAGAAAGTGGTGCCTGCCTTAATCCTGGCTGTCCATCATTTCAGGTTCTCTTAGCCCCATTATGTTCTATGTAGACCATAATCCATTCATCTTTACAGATAAAGGAATCAAAATCCGTGAACTATGCTATGGAGTTTAAGCTTACAACCCTTCCGTCTTAAGGTTAAACAGATCAGCAGAAAGAATAATGTTGCTGCTGCTGCTCTTTCTAGAGCATAATTGTCTGTGTCTTCTTTTGTGTGTTTCCTTTTCTTCTTTTTCTCCTGTTTTCCTAGATAAAATCAGAGGGATCAGTTGAGACTGCAGATGTCATGGCAAGGTTTTTTTTTTGGGTTCCATGGAGCAACTCTTTTGGGGAGGGAAGTTTTATAATGCCCAGCGCCCTTGGCCTTGCAGTGGTAGTGCAGGGTCAGTAAGCTGTGCAGCAGTATTGTCTTGCATTTGGTTTTGTGATGCCCTGTCCCAGTGACTTCTTTGGTAGACATCCTTATTGCTGCCAATTTTCAATACATTTCCAGATACTACTTTCAGTAACTGGTCAGTATCAGTAACTTTGTGTGCCCACTTTTTATTTTGCAGTCTCAAATGAACTGACTGTTACATTATAAAGAACACTATAACATGTGATTATACAGTAATTGCATCTTATATCTGCTAAACAGATAATGTAATCATGTTTCCACAGAATGCTAGAACTGATATTTTAAAATATTATGCTAACCACATCTCAAAATATTTTGAATATTTTAAAGCAGAACATATTGTACATGGCATTACACAGTAAGTTTACAGTCTGTGCAATCATAATTCAATAACCTGCTTATTAATTAAACAAAAATTCAGTTAAACTGTAGATTCATGAACTGCTATAGTGTACTAAATATACACATTAGAATTCAACAGATCAAGCAGTTCCTGAAAGCAAATCATCTGTGGAATTTAACCGTGTCCCTTTCGTTTCTACTAAGCATGCACTCTTCAGAAGCTATGGCACACTGTGTTACAGAGTCATATACTGTAGTATTATTAGCATAACAGTACATTAAATAACCTGTTACAAATGACAAGAATTTATTACTGATATCTGCATAAGCAGCAGGCTATGAGAAATTCTGCTTTGTATCCCTTACAGCATGGAGAGGGTGGATGGTGTTCTCCTCCTACCTTTTATACAAAAATTATAATTTTTTTACATCAAGCATGTGAAACAGCAGACTTTACATGCATTTTGTGATACCTTTCACTCTCACTGATTGGCTGTGTTGATAGGAACTAGGACATGGCATCTTAAATCCAGGTGCATCACAAAAATTTCGAATATAGTGGAAAAGTTCATTTTTTCCCGTAACACTTTAATTCAAAAAGTGGAACTTTAAAATATTCTAGATTCATTACACATGAAGTGAAATATTGCAAGCCTTTTTTCATTTTAATCTTGATGATTATGGCTTACAGCTCATGGAAATAAAAATCCAGTATCTCAAAATATTAGAATAAAGAATTTATAATACAGAAATGTCGACCTTGTATGTTAATTTGTGCACTCAATACTTGGTCGGGGCTCCTTTTGCACAAATTACTGCATCAACACGGCATGGCATGGAGGCAATCAGCCTGTGGCACTGCTGAGGTGTTATGGAAGCCCAGGTCGCTTTGATAGCGGCCTTCAGCTAATCTGTATTTTTGGGTCTGGTGTCTCTTATCTTCCTCTTGACAAAATTCAGGTCAGGCGAGTTGGCTGGCCAATCAAGCACAGTAATACCATGGTCAGCAAACCAGTTACTAGTAGTTTTGGCACTGCTGGAAAAGGAAATCAGCATCTCCATAAAGCTTGTCAGCAGATGGAAGCATGAAGTGCTCTAAAATCTCTTGGTACACGGCTGCATTGACTCTCAACTTGAGAAAACACAGTGGACCAACACCAGCAGATGACATGGCACCACAAATCATCACTGACTGTGGAAACTTCACACTGGACTTCAAGCATCTTGGATTCTGCGCCTCTCCACTCTTCCTCCAGACTCTGGGACCTTGATTTCCAAATGAAATGCAAAATTTACTTTCATCTGAAAAGAGGACTTTGGACCACTGAGCACTGTGTTTTGAGTAAAAAGGTGTTTTGAGTTAATTAGCTGATTAGAGCTCTTCTTAGGTCGACATTGGTGTATTATAAATTCTTTAATGTAATATTTTTAGATATTGGATTTTTCCAGTATCTCATTTCCATGAGCTGTAAGCCGTAATCATCAAGATTAAAACAAAAAAAGACTTGCAATATTTCACGTTATGTGTAATGAATCTAGAATATATGAAAGTTCCAGTTTTTGAATTAAATTATGGAAAAAAAATAACCTCCACAATATTGTAATTTTTTTAGATGCACCTGTGTATATAAAAAATAAACACTTAGGAGGGAGGATATAACATCAAAGTTATACAAAGTGATTTTGTGATCTGAGAAATGAAATGAAATCAATTGGCAATAAGATTCTGGCAGGATCTGCAGTTGAGACTGAGGTGCTACAGATAAATGCTGCTACTTTAATTATGTGCCAAACATTCTCTCAGTGACTCCCATTCCCATTCTCGTGCAGTGCAGACTAATTCATCAGTCAAATGCGAATGTGATGCAGCACTGATGTCCTTAATTAGATTTAGGCTGTAAATTCCCACAGTTAATTGCACAGCATAACAGTTTATGGCTCTGCGGTATTACTGGAGTAATGTGACACTGACCGTGAAATGAAATCATCAAGGTAGATTAGACAAGAAATGTGTTGATAAAAATCACCTAGGCTTAAAAGGCTTCATTTTAATTTAAGAAATGACATAGAAGCAAAGTATCAGTTCTTAGGATAAATTTAGTACCCTAGATAAATAAGCATTTATTAATATTTCTTTTAAGAGCAAGTCATAATATTTTAGCTTATGTCCTGAAATGGAGTTAAATGTTTCAGAAATTACTTATAAATGTATTTCAGTGAATATGTTATTTGTGCAATGAAGCCTTTGTTGCTGTTCTTCACCTTCTATACATGACTGTCCTGCTTTTGTGGAGGAAAAGTGAAGGACAGAAAGCAGGAAGTATAGCTGTAAAGTCATTCTAGGTAATATAATAAAGGAGAGTGTTAATGATCAAAATGGGAATAAGAGGAAGAGAATCTTTAATGTAATATTCAAATTTCCTGAGGCTACAATAAAAGTAATTGCAACAGGCTCTCTCATTTACAGCAAGCAAGAAAAGACTAAAGACAGAACTGAAGACATATTTTTAGTAAACCAAACACTAGAGTAATTTAACTAACTAAGAAACTATGTGGATTTTATATGCTTTTGTATTAACTCTACCCTATCTTTATGTGATCAGACTGCTTTATTAGCTTGTTGAAGCTAATACACCTTTCAGGGGAAAGCCAATTCTACAGGGACACACTCTATTCTCAGTGCTAGTGAATTTAATTATGATTTGACCATATATCTCTACCTGCAAGACAAATGAACATTTATAATTGCAATGCTAGCACATGGATTGATATCATATAGAGGCCCATTGTACCATGTAGTATATTTAATGATAACATTATCATTTATTGGGCTAATAATATTTGTCTTAGGCTTTAATAAATTGTAGACTTGTTCCAATTGTATATGCACAAGTTGGTAAACATTTTTAGGCTTCACTTTTAAATCGCACTCAAACAAGCATACTACGTGCACCTGTGTCATGAAGTGAACAAACTTTGCAAAGTAACATTGTGATGATGTTGTGGACTGAGGAACACTGGAGTTACAGACACATGCATGACAATCTGAGTAAAATATGTTGAAGCATCAACACTTCATTGACCAAAAATGCTAACAGGACACAATGAAAATAACAAAGATTTTAAAAAATCAATGTGACAATGATTAGTTTGTCACGCTAATAGTTACTCACACAAATATTGTATTCAAACAATTGTTTTTAAAAATGTGGCCTATTATTGGCAGTAATAAGTCATACATTTTGCCACCTCACAGGTTCCAAGGTTCAATCCTGAGATACTTTCTATATGGAGTTTTACATGGTCTCCCCATGTTTCAGTAGGTGGATTGGCAATGTGAAATTCCCCTTAGGTGTGAATGAAATCCAGGCCCAATGTTCCTGTGATAGGCTCCAGATCTACTGTGACAATGACCAGGACATAGCAGTTACTAAAGATAAAGAAATGAATTAGAGTCAAACTCAATATTTTATGTTGTTTTTTTAATCCATGGTGGAAGTAAAAGCACAAAGTCTAAGATATGAATATGCAGACATACATTTCCTGCCTAATGAATATACAGCCCAGAGATGGTCTACAGTGGAATTGCTAAAAATAAGCCTGAAGAGTCCATATAAACAAAATGGTGGCGCTCCAAAATAGGCAAAACCATTCTTATGCACAAGATTTTGTAAAGTACTAGAAGCACTTTCAGATTAAGTCACTGATGGAAAGAATAAATAGAGTTAGTATTCAACATCGGTGCTTGAAAGACTAAATTGCAGGAAAAGACATATAAAGTGAGAAGTGATGTTCTAAAAGGAACTAATGCTGAAACTGTCACCTGCAGATCCAAGTGATGTCTTTGGTGGCAAGAGAAGAATATGGATTTCAGATATAATTTCAGCCTATTTTATTTAATGGCCACATGTTTGAAGTGATTCCCTGCTCTGCAATATGTGGGAATGTGTGAGTGAGTCAGTGAGTGAGTGATTGAGTGAGACTTGTTTTGACATATGAATAACAGTCCAAGGTAATTTCTATAGTATGTAACAACATTTAGGTTAGTTTCTAATGAATAGTAACATTTTACGTTGAGGAACATTATTCTGAAATTGTTCCACAATTTGTAGACACAGTTTTTCGCAGATTGGTGAACCTCTGCTCATCTTTACTTCTGAGAGACTCTGCCTCTCTTAAAGATACTCTTTTTATACCCAATCATATTACTGACCTGTTGCCAATCAACCTAATTAGTTGTAAAATGTTCCTCCAGCTGTTTCTTTTTAGTAACACTTACTTCTCCAGCCTTTTGTTGCCCTTGTCCCAACTTTTTTGAGAGGTGTTGCGGCCATCGAATTCAAAATTACCTTATTTTTTCCTTAAAATAGTACATTTCCTCAGTTTAAACATTTGATATGTTTTCTATGTTCTACTGTGAATAACATATGGGTTTATGGGATGGGCATTGCATTCTGTTTTTATTTACATTTTACACAGCGTCCCAAATTTTTTGGACTTGGGCTTTTGTGTTTTGTGTGTGTGTGTGTGTGTGTGTGTGTGTGTGTGTGTGTGTGTGTGTGGGTGTGTAACAATTATTGGCACCCTTTTAGTCAACTTTTGCCAAGATAACAGCTCTGAGTCTTCTTCTATAATGCCTGATGAGGTTGGAGAATACATGACAATGGATCTGAGACCATTCCTCCATGCAGAATCTCTCCAGATCCTTCAAATTTCGAGGGCCATGCTGGTGGACTCTCCTCTTCAGTTCACCCCACAGGTTTTCTATGCATTTCAAGTCAGGGGACTGGGATGGCCATGGCAGGACCTTGATTTTGTGGTTAGTAAACAATTTTTGTGTTGATTTTGATGTATGTTTTGGATCATTGACCTGCTGGACGATCAAACCATAGCCCATTTTAAGCTTTCTGGAAGAGACAGTCAGGTTTTCATTTAATATCTGTTGATATTTGTTAGAGTCTAACAAAACAAAATGTGCAGGTCCTCTGGCAGTAAAACAGCCCCAAAACATTAAAGAGCCACCACCATATTTAACCGTGGGCATGAGGTACTTTTCCATATGGCTACCTCTCTGCGTGCGCCAAAACCACCTCTGGAGTTTATTGCTAAAACGCTCTATTTTCATTTCATCTGACCATAGTGTTATGTAAACTTATGGAGGGAGTCAGGATGCATGCGCAGGGGAAAAGTCAGTTTAATAGGAACACGTTTTATTCAAAAGTAAAGGAACAGAAAACACAAACCATAATCCAGCGAACATAAGGCAATAATCCAAAATGAGACAATCCATCAAAATAAGGCAATAATCCAAAAAGAAGTAATCCATATGGTAGAAATGCAAAAAGGGGAAAAACACATGAACGAAGCAAAAACAGAAAGGAGTAAACACACGTCACTGGGCTGTGGTATGGGAACCACGAACATTGAGCTAAGGACTAAGAACTAGGAACATAGAACTATGGTCTGGGAACCATGAACTAGGGGCGAGAGAACACGAGAAGGAAGCCGGAATACAGCACATGCTGAGTCAAACTAAATCTACTCTAATACTCCACAAGGAAGTGGAAATGGAAGAGGGTTTAAATACACAGACACATTAGGAGCAAACGAAGTGAAACACAGAACACCTGGAACTAATAATCAAACAATAAACAGAAAACCAATGAGAGAATGGGGGCAGAGACATGACGTAAACCAAAACACAAGCACATGGTGATATACAGGAGGTGGAGACATGACATAAACCAAAACACAAGCACATGGCGATATACAGGAGGTGGAGACATGACGTAAACCAAAACACAAGCACATGGCGATATACAGGAGGCGGAGACATGACGTAAACCAAAACACAAGCACATGGCGATCTACAGGAGGCGGAGACATGACGTAAACCAAAACACAAGCACATGGCGATATACAGGAGGCGGAGACATGACGTAAACCAAAACACAAGTACATGGTAATACAAACAAAGCAAGAATCTATGAATGAAAAGTCCAGCGGGTTTTTGATAATAAAGCTCACACTACTCTTCTTGGTAGCGCGAAGCATGGAATGCGGAAATGTGCTACACGCTAGCCTCTGCTAGCTGCGTAGCGAGAGGGAGATTATAACAGAGCCCCCCCCCAAGGTGCGGCTCCTGAAGCACCGCAAGTTCTAACCACTCTGGCGGACCTGGGCCCCTGGGCAGGATCCAAACATCTGCCCCCCAGGACCTGAGGCTGGCAATGTCCAGTGTCCCAAAACCAGATCAGAGCGTGTCGGGTTGTTCCTTCGGCCCTGGTCGAGAACTTGGTCGAGAACTTGGTGTGCTTGACTTGGAGCTTGAAGTGATGCTTGACCTGGTGCTTGACTTGGAACTTGGAGTGATGCTTGACCTGGTGTGTGACTTGGAGCTTGGAGCTGTGCTTGACCTGGTGCGTGACTTGGAGCTTGACTTGGTGCTAGGCTTGAAGCTTGCCTTGAAGCTTGGACTGGAGTCAGATTTGGCACCTGGATAGGAGACAGGCTTGGAGACAGATTGGGAGACAGATTGGGAGACAGACTTCGAGACAGATTGGGAGACAGACTTCGAGACAGACTTCAAGACAGACTTCGGAACAGGACAGAGAACAGGACAGAGAACTGGACTGGAAACTAGGCTAGACACAGAACCATAACCAAAATCAAAAACCTGACTGGAAACAGGGTTGGAAACAGAGCTGGAAACAGCTGGAAACAGAGCTGGAAATTAAACTGGAGACAGGGTTGGAGACAGGGCCAGAGACAGGGCTAGAGACTGAATCGAAAACTGGCGTGGAAACGGAGCTAGAAATGGAACTAGAAACCAGACAGGAGCCAGAGGTGGAGACAGAAGTGGACACAGAGGTGGAGGGAACAGGACAGGGAACAGGATCGTGTCTAGGACTGGAAACCTGGCTAGAAACAGAACCGTCAACAAAATCTAAAACCTGACTGGAAACGGAGCTGGAAATGGAATTAGAAACAGAGTTGGGAACAGAGTTGGGAACAGGACTGGAAACTTGACTCAATGCTAAATTAGAGATAGAGCTGGAAAGTAAATCGGAAACTGAGCTGAGAATTAAATCAAAAGCAGAACTGGAAATTAAATCAAAAACAATGTTGGAAACTAAATCAAGAACAGAGCTGGGGACAGGACTGGGGACAAACTTAGAAACTGGGTCGGAAACTGGGCTGGAAACTGAGCTAGGAACAGGATTGGGACTTGGACTGGAAACTGGCTTTGGGCATAGGCTGAGGCATGGACCTGGACCTGGACTTGGATCTGGACTTAGACCTGGACTTGGATTAGGGCAGAAACATGGACAGGGAACTGGACATGGACTAGGAATAGGGCAGGAACCTGGACATGGACTAGGACTGGAACCTGGACATGGACCTGGACTAGGACTGGAATTATGGCTAAAACATGAGCTAGGACTTGGAATGGAGGTCATCCCATGGACCTCAGACATGGATTTGACTTGAGAAGAGGTCATCCCGTGGACCTCCAGTATGAGCAGGACAGGAGTGGAGGTTTCTTCTTGAACCTCTGGCAGGAACATGGCTTGGGCGGAGGTCTCCTCATGGACCTCTGCTATGAGCAGGACAAAGAGAGGAGGTTTCTTCTTGAACCTCTGACGGGAACAGGACCGGAGTGGAGCACCCCCCTTGGGTCTCCGACAGGAACTGGGCTGAAATGGAGCGCCCCACTTGGGTCTCCGACAGGAACTGGGCTGGAGCGGAGGTCTCCTCGTGGGCCCCCGACAGGAACAGGACAGGAACGGAGGTCTCCTCGTGGACCTCAAGCATGAACAGGGCAGGAGTGGAGGTCTCCTCGTGAACCTCTAAGAGCAGTTCCGCTGGGGAAACCTCCTGCTGGGTCTCCGGCTGGAGCTTGGGGCTTGGAGGTTGCCATGTTAACCACCAGGGGCAGCTCCACTGAGGAGACCTCCTGCTGGGCCTCCGGCTGGAGCTCGGGGCTGGAGGTTGCCACGTTAACCTCCAGGTGCAGCTCCGCTGAGGAGACCTCCTGCTGGGCCTCCGGCTGGAGCTCGGGGCTGGAGGTTGCCATGTTGACCTCCAGGGGCAGCTCCGCTGAGGAGACCTCCTGCTGGGACTCTGGCTGGAGCTCGGGGCTGGAGGTTGCCACGTTAACCTCCAGGGGTAGCTCCGCTGAGGAGACCTCCTGCTGGGCCTCCGGCTGGAGCTCGGGGCTGGAGGTTGCCACGTTAACCTCCAGGGGCAGCTCCGCTGAGGAGACCTCCTGCTGGGCCTCTGGCTGGAGCTCGGGGCTGGAGGTCGCCACGTTAACCTCCAGGTGCAGCTCCGTTGAGGAGACCTCCTGCTGGGCCTCCGGCTGGAGCTCGGGGCTGGAGGTTGCCACATTAATCTCCAGGGGCAGCTCCTCTGATTAGACCTTCTGCTGGGCCTCCTGCTGGAGCTCGGGGCTGGAGGTTGCCACATTAACCTCCAGGTGGCGCTCCACTGGGGAGACCTCCTGCTGGATCTCCGGCTGGAGCTCTGGGGTGGCCCGCCTGTGGAGCCGTTTATGCACCCATCAGCTGCCCTTGAAACAGGCTTGTGAGCAGAAGTAGCTGCTTCTTCCTCCATGTTTCCTGCAGGTGGGGCACTGTAGGCTGGCTGGTCGGGTGCATCCCTCGGTGGCGCACTTCTGGGTCAGGAGCTGAGAGGTGCAGGCTGCCATGTTAGCCCGCTCCCTCTCATAGTAGTCCAGAAATGACTGGCGGGGATCCCCGGGCAGGTGCACCGAGTTCAGTAGGGCATTTAGGTCTGGCTCATATTCTGGGCTCCCATATTCCTCAATCAGGAGCTCCATGAAACCTGGAACTGTCACCAGTTCAGTGTATCCACTGGCGAGGTAGGTCTCCACCCACCAGCGGGCTGAGCCGACCAAACGGGACAGGAGGAACCGCGCCCATTGTACCTCACTGGGTTTTGGACCCTCCAAACCAACAAAAAAACCCTGGGTATGTAACAAAAAATATCGGGGCTACCACGAGAAGCCGTCATAGGCAGTAGGAGGCGGAAGACAGGCCCGAAAAGAAATAGAATCCAGGGGGGGAACAAAAAGTGGGGCGTGGTTAGCCATAAGTTTCCCCGCTGCATCCATGTGTGGGCGGAGTATTCTGTTATGTAAAATTACGGAGGGAGTCAGGATGCATGCGCAGGGGAAAAGTCAGTTTAATAGGAATACGTTTTATTCAAAAGTAAAGGAACAGAAAACACAAACCATAATCCAGCGAACATAAAACACAAGCGCATGGTAATACAAACAAAGTGAGAATCTATGAATGAACAGTACAGCGGGTTTTTGATAATAAAGCTCGCGCTACTCTTCTTGGTAGCATGGAATGCGGAAATGCGCTACTCGCTAGCCTCAGCTAGCTGCGTAGCAAGAGGGAGATTCTAACACATAGAACCTGATCCCATTTGAAGTTCCAGTAGTGTCTGTCGAGTTGTTTTTGGATGAGAGTAGAGGCTTTTTTCTTGAAACCCTTCCAAACAAATTGTGGTGATGTAGGTGACTTCAGATTGTAGTTTTGGAGACTTTCTGACCTCAAGACGGAATTACCTTCTGCAATTCTCCAGCTGTGATCCTTGGAGATTTTTTGGCCACTCGAACCATCCGCCAACCATCAGCCAATAATTGTTGCACACCTATATTTAATGAAGATTTTTTATATAAACCTGTGTTGTGTTTGCAATTGTTTGTTATCCAGGAGAGCATTTTTTAAACAAAAGATCAAAAGGTTAAACAATAAAGACAATTTTTCACAGCCTTCTTTGCTCATATTTACCAAGGGTGCCAATATTAGTGTAGGGCACTGCATATACATATTTTCCCATACTGCCTGAAGATACAAACCAACACACTACACCAAGAATTGACATGCATGCTGTTACATGCCTCTAAAGAATTTATGTATGCTTTTTTTGACCTGTGTTGTTAGGGTGTTAGCCATGTGGACTCATGGAGGCATAATAGGAAATGTTAGTCATGCGAGAGTGGGCTGTGGGCACATAAGGTGAAATGGGCAGCTAAAAACAACTGACAGGCTGACATCTCTCCTGGAGAGGTCAAGGAGCAATCTTCCATAGCCTCCAGCAACAGCAGTCTCTTTTTTATGTTGTCATAGCATAATGGCCACATAAATTTCCATATTTTTCCATTTTAAGCTGCCTTATGGTCAGAAGGATATGATCCCTCATGCAATAGTGTGCTGTGAAAAATGGTAGGAATATAAGTTTAGGGCAAATTCTAAATATTATATTCCAAGTATTAACTGACCACTTAAGAGGCCCAGTTGTATTGAGCCATGTTGCAATTTGCCCTGTATCATAAAAAATATAAAGCAGTAAAATTAGTACATTTCAATATAAAAACCAGTAACCTTAGGAAGTGAATTGAACTGACATTTTAATAAATGTCATGACTGTTTACTGATTATGTCAAGCACACAAAAGCCATAATTAACCTAGCAATAGTTTAGATATGATGAAATACCGCCTTTTAGATACTAATCTATAAGTAAAATTACCGGTATGAATGGATGCAAAATGATTGCGCTGGATTTCCTTACTGTAATATGGGGTGCACCTTTGCAGCTGTGATGGAGAACCTCACTGTGTTATTTGTGAGTGAATTGTCTTGTATTGCCTGGCAGAGGGGAGCAGTTTGAAGAGGTGGTGTGCAGTGTGGGTGTGGTCCCTGATATATTGAAGGCCCTGCTCCGGCATCTGGACAGATGTCCTCAACTGTCCTCAACTATTTGTGTGCCGATGATGTTTTGAGCCATCCTGATGACCCATTGCAGAGCCTTCTGGTCTTATCTTGTGCAGCTGGCATACCATGTTGTAATGCAGTATGTCAGTAGACTCTCCACTGTACATCAATAGACTGCCTCTCCATCTGCATCCTCACTCAGCACTTGCCTTGAGAAGTACACCAGCAACCAGGCAGGCTGCAAGGGTTTCATGCTATAGTGCTCAATGTACTTTGCTGGTCAAGAGGGTGTCTTGGACAGCACCAAAGTCGCCCAGTTCATTAACCTGCTGACATATAAAGTGATAGCATGGGCGATGGCTATCTGTAACTAAGGAGGAGAGCATACCGTCTCCTATGATGGCTTCTTATGGCTTTTCCAGCAAGTGTTAGACCGTTAGACCATTCACCTCAGGGCAAAGAACAACGTACCTAGAGTGCTGCAGAGTATGCTCTCTGCTTCTGAACGTTGGCGGCAGGTAGTGGCTGAAATGAGCCAGCCCTCAAGGTCATCTATAGTCAAGGGCTGAACGAAGACCTGCTTACCAAACTGACATGTCGCAACATCCATATAACCATTGACTCTGATTGACATGTCCATCTGACATGACTCCCTTATCAAAAACCGCTGAGCTGTGAAGGTGACCGTTATTCCTGTTCCCAAACTCCAGGCCACAGAACCCATGCAACTTGGCCAGATGAATCCTGATGATGTGGGATGCCAATGGTGTCGCAAAGAGAGACTATGTTAGTGACCCCGGAGGTGCTGGTGTTCCAGTGGATGCAGGCCCACGACCCCCAAATCTCACAGAGGGAACGTGAAGCCATATACTGGTCTGCACATTGTCATGTGAATTGTCTCTGAACACCCTCAGTCCAGGTGGCCTTCACCTCTATAGAAAACCCAGAAACCACAGCCCAAGCAATCATACCTCCAGAATAAAAGTAGTACAGTGAGTTATTTAGCAAGGCCAAGGCCAGTGGTCCCAGCCACCCTAGAACAACTATGTAAAGCCAAAATATTCATGAAGCTCGATCTACAAAGTGCCTACAATCTTGTACGTATCCATGAGGGAGACGAGTGGAAGATGGCCTTTAGCACCACCTCACTTTGAGTACTGCATAATGCCATATGGGCTATCCTCAGCATCAGCAGTATTTCAGTGTCTGATCAACGAGATGCTGCGGCAGATCTTTGCCTCTATCGATGACATTCTGATTTACTCCCCTGATGAGACCACTCATATCCAGCATGTCAAGAGGGTTCTGTAAAGGGAGAAAAATGTGAGTTCCATGTGTGCAAGATGGCTTTTCTAGGCTACATCATATGACCAGAGGGGGTGCTTATGGACCAAGACAAGGTCTCAGCCATAACAAACTGGCCCGTACCCACCACAGTTAAGTAACTACAATGTTGCACCAATCCCTTCAGGATGTATTTATTGATAGAGATTTCAAGTCACTTCTGTAAGTCACTCTGGATAAGGACATCTGCCAGTTGCCATAAATGTAAATGTAAATGTGAAACATCCCGACCCTACCAAGCCCTTCATAGAAGAGGTTGATGCATCAGAGACTGGAGTCAGGGCCATTCGTGCCGTCTCCCCATGGGACAAATTAATCACATGGGCTCACACCTCCCTGGCCACAGGACACCCCAGCACTCACAAAACTCGCTAATTACTTCAAGGTAAATACTTGTGGCCACAGATGATACAAGACATTCACCATTTCATCTCTTCATGCTAAAGCCAAAGTACCATGTACACTGCCCACAGGCAAGCTCATCCTGCTGCCAACACCCCAAAAACCATGGTCGCACCTTGCCATAGACTTTATAACCGACCTTCCCCCATCTCAGAAAAAAAACAGTTATCATGGTGATTGTGGGCCAGATTTCCAAGACACTATGCTGGATTCCTCTGCCCGGACTGCCACTGGCCTTCGAAACAGCCAAAATTGAGTTAGAGCATGTGTTCCGGTACTTTGCCATCCCAGAAGACATGATGAGTGACTGGGAGGTTCAGATCATGTCCTGTGTGTGGAGAGGCTTCATGGAGGAGCTGGTCAACTCAGTCCAGTCACACACACAAATGAATGATGATTGAATGATGGTGAGAACTGAGAGTCCTTTTGAATTGTGAGTGTAATGTGACTGTAATAGAGTCCATGTTAGGTTTTCTCGTGCTCTCGCTGTGCTGTAAAGGGAAGCGTAGCATACTTCCACATTCCGATCTCCGCAGCCATTCAGAAACTCCGTTGGACTTTCCTTTCATAGACTCTCATTTTGTTTACTTCTGCCATGTGCTCCTATGTTTTCGTTCACGTCATGTCTCCGCCTCCTGTGTTTCCCCATGTGCTCATGTTTTGGTTCGTGTCATGTCTCCGCCTCCTTATTGTCATTGGTTCTCCTGTTATTTTCTGATTATCATTTCCAGGTGTCACTTGTTTTGATCTTGTTTGCTTTATTATTACCTCTGTTACTTAAACCCCTATTTGAGTCCGCTTCGTTGCGGAGTATTCGTAAGGGATGATTTAGCATTGATTTGGAAGTAACTGAAAGTGTTAAAGAGAGATTTGAGAGGGAACTGAAAGTGTTTAAGACTGATAACTAAATATATATATAGCGACGAAGCTAAAGAATCATAGTGTTTTGTTTCCTATGTTTTTGTTTACCCGGCGTTCCCGGGTTCTTGGATTCATGCCTTGTAACTTCCTGGATTTTTGCCCTGTAAAGCCTTTGGATTATCGTCTCATGACTTCCTGGGTTTTTGCCCTGTGAGTGTTCGGATTATTAACAAATCTGTTTGGAATTACTGCCCTAGCGTTTTTTGGGATTATTATTTTGTGTATTTTTGGATTTTTGTTAGACTGTCCCATTTCTCTCGGATGTTCCTTTTATATGTACTGTGCCTAATAAACTGACCACTTTCCCCTGCAAGTGCATCCTGCTTCCTTCTATCCCCAGTGTCGTAAAAGAATACTCCGCCAAAAAATGGATGCAGCGGGGAAAGCGAGGGCACGCCACGCCACGCCATGCCACGCTACATTTAATATGCCTGCTTATAATTCTATGTTTTTTCCTCAGTGGACTTTCATTCATGCCCCAGACGATTATGACGGCTTTGCCACTTGGCCACAATGCTTTTTTTGCAGGCACAGATTTATTTTTTGAGTTTGGAGGACCCCAAACCCGACGAATAACAGTGGTTGGGGTTCCTCCTCTCTCGTCTGGTCGGCTCTGCTCGCCAATGGGCGGAGCTTCACCTCGCCAGTAGATCCACGAAGCTCCAGACAGTTTCGGGCTTTGTGGATCTACTGGTCCAGGTGTTCGGAAGCCCAGACTTCAGGACCTTTTTGGGGAAGGACTGTCTGGGCGACCAACCTAGCCACACTTTTCTGGAATATTATGAGAGTAAGCGGGCTAACATGGTGTCCTGCACTTCTCATCCCCTAACCCAGGAGTGTGCCACCGAGGGATGCACCCGACAAGCCATCCTGCAGTGCCCCACCTGCAGGAACCAGGGAGTAAGGAGCAGCTATTTTTTGGTCCCAAGGCTGTTTTAAGGGCAGTTGGCGGGTGCATAAGCAGCTCCACAGGCGGGCACCCTCAGAGCTCCAGCAGGAGGCCCAGCAGGAGGTCTCCCCAGCAGAGCTACACCTGGAGGTAAACATGGCAACCTCCAGCCCTGAGCTCCAGCAGGAGGCCCAGCAGGAGGTCTCCTCAAGGGAGCTGCACAGGGAGGTTAACGTGGCAACCTCCAGCCCCGAGCTCCAGCCAGAGGCCCAGCAGGGGGTCTCCACAGCAGAACTGCCCATGGAGGTAAATGTGGCAACCTCCAGCCCCGAGCTCCAGCAGGAGGCCCAGCAGGAGGTCTCCTCAAGGGAGCTGCACATGGAGGTAAACATGGCAACCTCCAGCCCCGAGCTCCAGCCGGAGACCCAGCAGGAAGTCTCCTCCATGGAGCTACATATGGAGGTTAACATGGCGACCTCCAGCCCGAGCTCCAGCAGGAGGCCCAGCAGGAGGTCTCCTCAAGGGAGCTGCACATGGAGGTTAATGTGGCGACCTCCAGCCCCGAGCTCCAGCCGGAGACCCAGCAGGAAGTCTCCTCCATGGAGCTGCACCTGGAGGTTAACGTGGCGACCTCCAGCCCCGAGCTCCAGCCGTAGACCCAGCAGGAAGTCTCCTCCCTGGAGCTACAACTGGAGGTAAACATGGTGAGCTCCAGCCTCGAGCTCCAGCTGGAGGCCCAGCAGGAGGTCTCCTCAAGGGAGCTACTCCTGGAGGTAAACATGGCAACCTCCAGCCCCGAGCTCCAGCAGGAGGCCCAGCAGGAGGTCTCCTCAAGGGAGCTGCACCTGGAGGTTAACATGGCAACCTCCAGCCCCAAGCTGCAGCCAGAGACCCAGCAGGAGGTCCCTTCAGCTGAGCGGCTCTTGGAGGTTCAAGAGAAACCCTCCACTCCAGTCCTGTTCATGCCAGAGATTCAAGAGGAAACCTCCTCTCCTGGCCTGCTCATATCGGAGGTCCATGAGAAAACCTCCGCCCAAGCCACGTTCCTGCCAGAGGTTCTAGAAGAAACCTCCTCTCCTGTCCTGCTTATACCGGAGGTCCACGAGGAGACCTCCGCCCAAGCCATGTTCTCGTCAGAGGTTCAAGAAGAAACCTCCACTCCTGCCCTGTCCATGTCAGAGGTCCACGGGATGACCTCCTCCGAAGTCAAGTTCAAGTCAGAGGCCCATGGGATGGCCTCTTCTCAAGCCCAGTCCATATCTGAGGTCCATGGGATGACCTCCATTCCAAGTCTTAGCCCATGTTTTAGCGCAAAATTGAGTCCATGTTCAGGTTCCTGTCCGAGTCCTAGTCCATGTCTCAGTCCATGTCCAGGTTCCTGCCCTAGTCCTCGTCCATGTCCAAGTCCATGTCCAGGTTCCTACCCTAATTCTAGTCCATGTCCAAGTCCATGTCCAGATTTCTGCCCTATTCCAAGGCCAATTTCTGATCCAGTTCCCAGTCAGGTTCCCAGTCCTTTTCCCAGTCCTGCTCCCAATCCTGTTCCCAGTCCTGCTCCCGTTCCGGGTTCCAGTCCAGTTTCTAGTCCAGTTCCTAGTCCCGTTCCTAGTCCAGTCCCTAGTTCAGTTCCATGTCCAAATCCAAGTCCAGGTTCCAACCCTGTTCCTAGTCCAGTTCCTAGTCCAGTTCCTGATTTAGTTGCTAGCTATATTGGTTTAATTTCTGGATATGTTTTTGCTCTCATTCTCAGTTTGGAGGCTGATTTAACTCCCAGCTCCGTTTCCAGCTCCGTTTCCAACCCAGCTCACTCCTCTGTCTCCTCCACTGTCTCCTCCACTGTCTCCTCCTCTGTCTCCTCCTCTGTCTCCTCCACTAATTACTTTCCTAGCTCAGCAGCCAGTCCAGTTTCAGAAACTCTCCAATCTCCAATTTAATTTCCATCCCTGTCTCCAGCCCTGTCTCTAATTTATTTTCCAGCTCTGTTTTTAGACCTGTCTCCAGCCATGTCTCCAATTTAATCTCCAGCCCTGTCTCCAGCCCTGTCTCCAGCCCTGTCCCAAATTTAATTTCCAGCTCTGTTTCCAACCAAGTTTTTGATTGTGTTTATGGTTCTGGGTCTAACCTAGTTCTCTGTCCTGTTTCCAAGTCTGTCTCGAGGTCTGTCTCGAGGTCTGTCTCGAAGTCTGTCTCGAAGTCTGTTTCCAAATCTGTCTCGAAGTCTGTTTCCAAGTCCGTCTCGAAGTCTGTTTCCAAGTCTGTCTCTGATCCAGGTGCCAAAGCTGTCCTGAAACTGTACTGAAACTGACTCCGATCCTGGTTCCAGGCCAAGCTTCAAGCGAAGCACCAAGTCAAGCTTCAGGTCAAGCTCCAGGTCAAGCACCAGGTCAAGCTCCAGGTCAAGCACCAGGTCACGCACAGCTCCGAAATCCAGGCCAAGCACCAGGTCACGCGCAGCTCCGAGATCCAGGCCAAGAACCAGGTCATGTGCAGCTCCGAGATCCAGACCAGGCATCGGTTCAAGCACCACTCCGAGTTCTCGTCCAAGTTCTCGTCCAAGTTCTCGTCCAAGCTCTTGTCCAAGCTCTCGTCCAAGGCTCAAAGGAAAACCCGACACGCTCTGCTCTGGTTTCGGGACACTGGACATAACCAGCCTCATGTCCTGGAGGGTAGAGGTTAGGATCCTGCCCAGGGGCCCAGGTCCACCGTGGATGGAACTTGCGGCGCTTCGGGAGCCGCGCCTTAGGGGGGGCTCTGTTAGGTTTTCTCCTGCTCTCGCTACGCTGTAAAGAGAGGCGTAGCATACTTCCGCATTCCGATCTCCACAGCCATTCAGAAACTCCGTTGGACTTTCCTTTCATAGACTCTCATTTTGTTTACTTCTGCCATGTGCTCCTATGTTTTCATTCATGTCATGTCTCCGCCTCCTGTGTTTCCCCATGTGCTCATGTTTTCGTTTACGTCATGTCTCCGCCTCCTGTGTTTCCCCATGTGCTCATGTTTTGGTTCGTGTCATGTCTCCGCCTCCTTATTGTCATTGGTTCTCCCGTTATTTTCTGATTATCGTTTCCAGGTGTCGCTTGTTTTGATCTTGTTTGCTTTATTATTACCTCTGTTACTTAAACCCCTATTTGAGTCCGCTTCGTCGCGGAGTATTCGTAAGGGATGATTTAGTATTGATTTGGAAGTAACTGAAAGTGTTAAAGAGAGATTTGAGAGGGAACTGAAAGTGTTTAAGACTGATAACTATATATATATAGCGACAAAGCTAAAGAATCATAGTGTTTTTTTTCCTATGTTTTTGTTTAACCGGCGTTCCCGGGTTCTTGGATTCATGCCTCGTAACTTCCTGGATTTTTGCCCTGTAAAGCCTTTGGATTACCGTCTCATGACTTCCTGGGTTTTTGCTCTGTGAGTGTTCGGATTATTAACTAATCTGTTTGGAATTACTGCCCTAGCATTTTTTGGGATTATTATTTTGTGTATTTTTGGATTTTTGTTAGACTGTCCCATTTCTCTTGGATGTTCCTTTTATATGTACTGTGCCTAATAAACTGACCACTTTGCCCTGCAAGTGCATCCTACTTCCTTCTATCCCCAGTGTCGTAACAGTCCAGGTGTGTGTAATCCAGAGCTTCCGTTAGTCGGTAAATACCAGCTTTTGACCATTAAATATTCCCAATGTCCAATAAAATAAAAAATTGTCGGACACAGTGTCCTGTAAAAATATTAACACAAAGCAGACATACGTTAGACAAAGTACGTTCTCAATTGCACACCTAAATAAGGTCTCTGTGCAAATATTTTTTCTGCCAGCTTGCTTTCTGCAAGTCTTAATCCACGACTACAGTGAGTTGTATCCTGAGTGGGCCACATTGGCAAAAGTACCCTGTGTCATTCCCGTTTCTAGCTTGCCTGCAGAGAGAGGCTTCAGGGGTATAACCTGGCCTGGGCATTCTGGGCAGTAGCCCCAAAGATTTTTTCTTTCTTTTTTCTAGCCCCGAATAATTCTCCACTTGGAGCAGTTTGTCACTACGTAACTGAACATCAGTAAAAGACGACGGCAATGTTGTAATTTTGTATCTTCAATGAATGGAGTGTTGTAGTTTATCTTCAGTGAACAAGAGACAAGACAACTCAGACAGCGTTTACAGCAAAATACCTGGAAATATTATGTATCTTATTGGCTGACAGGACTCAATTCTGCCAAACACTAGCTCACACAGTCAGTAAATGAAATAGAAAATGGATATATGCAGATTTATTTATTTATTTTTAACCAGTAAAGGGGTTGAAATTGAAACACTAACATCTGCTCATGCTGAGCCAGGAAAACAAGGTGTGTAAATGTCTATATGAGTTCCAAGATACGTCAACATGATATAAGCAGAGCATAAGAACAGCTAATGTACTTTGCATGGCACTGTAGCAGCTAAACCCATACAATGATAGCTTAGTTGTGCATATTTTTGTAAACAAAAATATATGTGGCAAACTGAAGTTTAACATTTTGCTGTACCCTGTTTTTGTTTTGAATGTTTGTTTTATTAGACATTAAGTCCACAACTGCTGCTTGTTATTTTGAACAGTGTGAAAAAAATGTAATAAATAAACTTTTATCTTTCATTTTACTTGATTGTTTTGTTATTATATCGCATATCTGGTAAACGTTATTATTCCCGGACACGTTGGCTGGGTTGACCAATGTTTCTTAGCAGAAACTCTGGTTTAATCAGTAATCTGGTAAGTGAGAATGTGAGAGAATCTGGATGGTGTAGTGTTCATTGTGAAGATCATTGCGAAGTATACGCTCTGTGCCATTTTTGTACAAGTCGATACCAAGCCTTTGAATTACTGATTATCTCCCTGGTTTTGATCTAGGGGGTATTCCAGAAAGCTGGTTATGTGACATACCCAGGTAAGTTTAAGGGTAAGTTAGCTGATAACCTCAACTTTCGGTTCCAAAAACGGAGGTAACTTTCTGGGTGTGTAAGTAACCATGGCAACTTCCTCTCTGAAGATAACCTGCTCCGGAGGAGGTTATGTTCCAGGTTTAGTTCGTTTCAGAGACATGGAAGCACAGATTATACTCTTGTATAAATACATGTTTTTTTTTCTCCGTGAGAGGGTGATAAGGCCACGTATTGACGTGTTTTCATATCCGAATGAATATTTGGGGAGCGATACCGGATTTCAAAAGAATCGTTAATTTATTTAACAAACCTTTTGAAACTGCACATATCAAACGTGACAAACCACCAGCGCTTACCACAGAACACATTCTGTGCATTGCTCTTCGTTTTTTTGCAACAGGGAGTTTTCTGTACAATGAGGGCGATGCAAAGCCTGTAGGAAAAGCAACTGCATTCGTACAGTATGCCTGGCACTGAAGCGGTTTCTACACACTTTTGTACTGTTTCCTGGCCATAAACCAGTGCGCCTTATAAAAGAAGAATTTCACAGAGTGGCAGGTTTGTCCTTTCTATAAAAATCTATGACAGACATATTAACACATCTTAACTTCCTATTCATACCGATCCATCTATTCATACTGCATGGATATATCTTTCTGTCAGACTTTGTAATTTAATTTTGTTCGGTTGCCGAATGTGATTGGGTGCATTGATGGCACGCACATTCCTATTAAAGCTCCTTCTGTCAATGAAGGAGACTATGTCAATAGGAAGTCTGTCCACAGCATCAATGCGCAGGTAACAACAGAAAATGTAGTTTTAAAATCATTAAACCTTTCGGTGTTAAACCATTTAAGTCATTATCGGTCCCCACTAACTAGGTCATATGTGATGCGGCACACCTCATCACTAATGTTGAGGCCAAATGGCCAGGGGCTGTACATGATGCCAGAATTTTCAGAGAGTCATCCTTGTGCAACAAATTTCAACAGGGTACGGTTTGATTTAAACAGTGGTTTTATTTTTACTTTATTTGTATTGTACACTTACAAACTGTCGGTTATTTTATGTCAAGCCAACTCTCTTTCCTTCGCCGATGCAGCCGTATTGCTTCTTTTCATTATAATCGGCTTGTACTCCCCGTATGCCACCATTAAAACTTCCAACTCTGCCTCAGTGAAATACGCTGCCCTTTTCTTTTCACCTATGGTTTCCCTGGTGACTCCTGATTTCAGCGATCCATTGAAAATGCCTTTATGTATTCGCCGAGTGCGCGCATTAACTCTCGGTTACCAATAGGAGGTTGATTAAATTAACTCTTCTCAGGTGTTTTGGAACCGACATTCCCTGAGTAAGCAAGGTTTGGGTTAATCAACCGAGAGTTCAGGGTTTAGCTGACGGTAAGTTAACCCTGCTTCCTGGAATATCCCCCTGGTTTTCCCATTTTTGATCCTGCTTAGTCTAGTTAACGTTGATTGTTCATCATCTCACAATTGCCTGATTATTGACTCTGCCTCTTGGATTATATCTCTGTTTTCTTTGCCACGGTTTCAATAAGCATGGAAGACCTGCACTTGTGTCTGTACCAAGTACCTGACACTGCTCATGATGCATGAAGTAAAAAATTACATTATTATTAGGAGTGTGTTATTCCACAGTGATTTGCTAATGATTATAATGTTTTATTTATTAATGAACAATATGCTGCACTTTTTAATGGTTTATAGATTTAATGTTCTGGAACATCTGCTAAAGAAGTTATAGCAACAATAAACTGTTGTTCCCTATCAAAAGCTACTCTCGATGCTGTGCATCAAACGCTAATGAGAACATTCTTTGTTCGACCGGTTGCGAAGTATGTGTGTCAAACACACCAAGAATTTGGCCTAAATAACCTCGGTGAGTTACGTCATTGTCAACTTTTTCGGAATTGGGGTTACAAAAGGGCAGCACATGATTGTTAATATTTAGCTCACAATAAGAATAAGTTTTTTAATGCCCATAATCTCAGACAGTTATGTCATGTCTCCACTCAATCTAACTTACTTTAATTTGAAGTCATATAATGGCGTCAAAAACATAATGCATAAATAGTGCTGTATTTGTTATGTAATTGTGGCATAATAACCAGGAAAAGTTTAGATTAAATAGATAGTCATATTCAGTGTTATAAATTCTTTGTAATTGTTAAAACATTATGCAGTTTATCAATTCAATGCTACATATAGAATGAAAAGAGACAAAATGCCATAATTACTCCAAATTGAATAATGAGCTTCTCTCTCACTCTTTCTAGTGCTGAGTTATTAATTATCTGTGTACAATTCATTCTCAGTATTCCAAATAGCAAAATGTAAGGAATTTCATCATTTACTGTGTGATTTGCCAAAAAAGTAATATAGCATAACAATTTATTTGAAAATAAATGCACACTTGGATATATTTTAATATTGTTATTTTGCAAAAATTAATACAAAGAGTTGGGTTGGTTTTAATTGTATATGGTGAAAATAAATATTAAACATAATAATTTTAAAAAAATCTCCTTGAATAACTGGAGAAACTACTTAATTTTTGCTAAATAAAAAAATTATTCTCATAAGAATTTCTTTTTTAGAAATTATGGTATTTTCTCTCAATAGCATACAGTATGACATAATTATTATATGCCTAAAGAATGCTTTAGACCAAATCCAGATTAAAATTGCTCTCAGTGTGAAAGTTTGCTGCTGCTTTTGACCAAATATGATGTTGCGCACATGTACAGTAATCATAGCATCGTGAATATTTTAACCCAAAACATGGTAGACTTAGAGGTAACTATTGGCCATAAATAGATCTTTCAACACAATTATGACCATAATTTGGAAAGAAGCTTAAATTTGTTATTATTGATAGAGGAAGCTACAAAAAACATGGAAGTGCCAACAATTCTGCACTATTTACGAATATTACATTTTTAGTTGACTGTATGTTGCGCAGCTCTAGTATGCTGTCCTCTAGGTAGAATAGTCTATAATTTCTACAGTAGGATTTCCACTGTGCAGACTGCTGACAAAATACTAACAGTCCTTTCAAGTCCTTTCAAAGAGAAGCTTTCATTTCAGTGTCAGGGAATGATAACACTAATTAAATGCTGAAATTTTCTCCTATTAATTATTTTCATGAACAAATAACAAATTATATGAAAAGGAATTCATTCCTAGCTGCACCATACAAGGGTATGAAATATGTGACTATGCATTTATTCGATCATCACAAGATTATTCAGTTAGCTTTCAGGACTATTTAGCATACCCATTACACATGCTTGAATGGGTCACCTTCAGTTTCTAGCAGCATTAATAGCTAAGAAGAATGTATTTAAAATAATTCATTATAAGCACACCAGCCACATCATTCTTATACATATTATTTATAAAACTCCCATATTGGTGAGAATTACACATTCAGTGTTACTACACAAGATCAGAATAAAAGGTTTTTTCTGTAAAATAAAATACCAGATAAGAAATGCAGATAAAGTATTTGAGACATAAATTGAATTTAACCATTTTGGTGATATTAATGCATGTATCTTCTATTTCTCATTTTTATTAATATTTTATTAATTCACTAAATTGTTCACTGAAGATCTTGTCTGCAAATGCAGTTTCTGTGGGCGCCTTCTAATCTCTTGAAATTGTTTTAGTCCCGACCCCTTGATGTTCAACTCTGAGTCCTGGTTATTCAGTTCCACTGTTCCCTCCAGTGTGACACCTGTGTTGTATCATGTCCACAGATAGCCTCATTGGCACATCTGTTAACAGTCTCTGAGACACCTGCTCCAGTAGCAGCCTCTAAATTGACTGATTTGCTGACAGCCACTTAGAACTGTTGCTAGCCCTGTGTTTGTAGCCTAAAATACCACATTGGCAATGGGAGGGTCTTCATCAGCGGGTCTTCACTGGTGCACTTCCACAAGAGATACCAGGTGTGTTTTGGGATCTGCATGTTAAAATGTGTGTGTGTGTGTGTGTGTGTGTGTGTGTGTGTGTGTGTGTGTGTGTGTGTGTGTGTGTGTGTGTGTGTGTGTGTGTGTGTGTCTGTCTGTCTGTCTGTCTGTCACTGATTTCAGTTCTTGTTAACACTATCACCATCTTGTACTTGTATATACACACACTTGACACTTGTGTTGTGGTGTTCTGTTGGATCCTATTGGACTGAAGAACACATAGTCATGTTCATGAAACCAGTTTGATTTTGGCTTTGTCACATGGTGCATTATCATGTTGGAAGTAGCCATTAGAAGATGGGTAAATTATGGCCATGGTCAGCAACAATACTCAAATAGGCTGTGGCATTCCAGCAATGATTGATTGGTATTAATGGGCCCAAAGTGTGCCAAGATAACATTTCCCATACCATTAAACCACTTCCACCAGCCTGGACTGTTAACAGTAGTTACTAGTACTATATATATATATATATATATATATATATATATATATACATATATATAAAGTACTGCAAAAGTTTTAGGCACATGCAAAGAAATTCTGTAGAGCAAAGATGCCTTCAAAATAATGATATTACATGTTTCTACAAAAAAATACAGTAAAGAGCTGTAAACAGTAGTAACTGAAACAAAGTCAATATGGTGACAAAAAAAAAAAAAACGTTTAAATAAAAATAGTAGTCGCCGGTACAATTTGTGCAGTTTTATAAGGAAATTAGCTTATAAGTTTTATTCAGCATCTTGCAGAACCAGCCACAGTTCTTTTGGAGACTTTGGTTGCTTTCTTTAACGACATAAAAATGACATAAAAAAAATTATTCTGTAACATTTAATTTTGTGCTAAAAAACTAATGGTTGGGAATCTAAAATGTTTTTTGTACTGACTTGATAAAAAAAAAAAATCTATAACAAAGTTCGTAGTAAAAAAAATAGGGTGTGTGTGTGTGTGTGTGTATATATATATATATATATATATATATATATATATATATATATATATATATATGAGCACAATGAAGCAGCTCTGCTCTCGGCTCTCTCACTTCTCAGTCAAAGGGAGGAGCCAGAGGGGGGATCCAGTGAGAAGGAGAGTGATTCCTCACACCACAGAAAAACTCCCCTTTTTTTCCCGAAAGTGCACCATGAAGTGTCATGCTTCTGGGGAAAGCCGTGTTTATAACCCCGTCGGATTGTTGGGCCATCGGGGGGGGATAAGCAGTATGGCTATTTTGCTATGCTGAAGGTGGAAGAAGTGCTTACAAGCCACCTCTCTCCATTGACGGCAGCAAAATCAGGGGGGCCGGCTTCGCCATCCAAGCCATGTAAGGCCACCTCGGCGTTGGTTGGCGAAGCCTATGCGGCAGAGAGTCCTGCTTGTGGGTCTCGGCATACAATGGCAGTGTTGCAAGCCTACCAGGCAGACCTGCTGAATTGTAAGGGAGGCACAGAAGGTGAGTGTGGCGGCCTGCCTCCCCCTGCAGAAAGCCAGGGAGCACAGTCGAAGCCTGCTAGTAGGCCTGATTTTATCAGGGGAGGTATCAGGGGCTGAGAGGTTGTTAGGGCAGTTAGCCTCCAGTATTACTGTAGGGCTCCCCTAGTCAATGTCATCCCAAGTTTTCAGTTTTCTCTGGTCAGCGACCTGTCACAGAGCAACGAAAAACTGATGCTTTCCCTCCAACAAAATGTGGAAAGTTAATGTCACTAAAGACCATATGGCAATGTGGAAACTATTGCCAAATGTGTCTCCATGGGTTCTGTCCTCCATAGAAAAGGGTTACGGGTCCAGTTCATAGCTCGAAACCCCCACCACCCCCCACCTCCCCCCCGGTTCAGAGGTGTGCTCACCACAGTAATAAGCACAATGCAGAGCCCAACGTTAGCCCAGAAAGTAAATCTATCTTGAACAAAGGGGCCATAGAACATGTACCTCTTTCTCTGAGGGAGGGAGGTTTTATAGCCATTATTTCCTGGTCCACAGAAAAGATGGGGTATGTGGCCAATTTTAGAACTGCACATCTTCGGACATACCAGTTCAGCATGTTGACGCTCAAACATATCGTTACACAGACTCAGTTTGAGGATTGGTTTGTGACTATAGATCTAAAAAAAGACACCTATTCCATTGCTCTGTCACAGGAAGTTCCTGAGGTTTGCGTTTGGAGGCAACACATATCAATATCGGTTCTTCCTTTCGCTAGACTTATCCCCTCACACCTTCAGAAAGTGCATGGATGCCGCACTAGCTCCTTTGTGACTCCAGGGCATCCATGTGCTAAACTACCTGGATGACTGGTTAATTCTAGTGTGGTCCAGGATGTTGGCGATTCAACATCAAGATGTTGTTCTGCCCACATGAAGAGCTTGGGGCTCAGGTTGAATTTCAGGGAAAGTTGCTTCTCCAGTCGAGAGTGACTTTTCTAGGGGTTATATGGGATTCAAATACGATGAAGGCGTGTCTATCCACAACACGTGTAGGGCAATCCTATCAAGATTGAGCAAGATAAAGTTAGGTCTGGGCATCCTCTCCAGTCTTTACTGAGATTTTTTTTTGTCACTCAACAGGCTTCTCTTATTGCAAGATGGTAATGTCAGATGCCTCCCTCATGGTCTCTACAGCGACCGTCATCTAGTGTGGCATATAAATCGCCTACAAGTGTGGGCCGTACTCCTAGCACTGAAATTCTTCTCCTCAGTTCAGAGGTCACTATGTGTTAGACAATACATCGGTGGTCTCATATATCAACCACCAGGGAGGATTACATTCGTGCCCCCTGTTCAGGCAGGCTCAACTAATTCTTCTCTGGCAGAGGGGAAGTTTTGTCAGTGAGTGCAATGTACATTCTGGGCAACTGGAATGTGGGGGCAGACATCCTGTCAAGGCAGGGGCTGAGGCCTGGGGATTGGAGGCTCCATCCACAAGTGGGTGAGTCCATATGGTGGAGGTTTGGCCGAGCGGAAGTGGACGTGTTTGCCTCCCAATAGACAACTTGTTGCCCACTGTGGTTCGCCCTCACTCCTCCCACACTAAAAAAGGGTCAGGGCTGGATGCCATGGTACACACGTGGCGGAGGTCACGTTGTATGCCTTTCCCACGATCGCTCTACTCCCACAGGCTCTAGCGAGAGTTCGCCAAGATAATGCTACATCTGCTGCTAGTAGCACCGGATTGGCCAGCTCGAAATTGGTTCTCGGAGATAAAATCTCTGCTGGACGGCACTCCCTGGGAGATTCCCATTCACATGGATCTATTGTCTCAAGCCAGAGGGTTGATTTATCACCCTTGGCCGGAACTATGGAAATTGTGAGTCTGGCCCCTGAGGGGCTCCAGCTCATATGTTCTGGTCTCTCAACTGAGGTTGTAGAGACCATGTTAAATGCTAGAGCACCATCCACGAGAAAATTGTATGCATTTAAGTGTCAACTTTTTTTATCGTGGTGTGAGGAACACCAGTGAGACCCAGTAACTGTGCAATAGCTACAGTCCTGGAGTTCTTACAGGAACGTTTCTCAGCAGGGTTGGCTCCTTAGGGTCTACATGGCTGCCATTTTGGCCAGCCACGCTTATATTGATGGAGCCTCTGTGGGGCAACATCCTCTAACTTCGAGGTTTATGCATGGTGTCAGACAGCTGAGGCCCATCTGCAGACCACGCATACCTTTCTGGGACCTTCTGTGGTCCGGGAAGGTCTGTCAGGAGCCACATCTGAGCCTTTAGAGTCAGCTTCAGAGAAGCTTCTGACCCTAAAGGTAGCTCTTTTGGCTGGCTCTGACATCTCTGTTTCCCCTTCCTGCCTTGTCTTTACCTCTGGAGTAGCCAAGGCCTCTCTATATCCTAGGCTAGATTATTCCTAAGTGTCTATGTCTGCTGCTCGGCTGGTAGTGTTGCAGGCTTTCTCCCCTCCTCCGTTCCTTACACCAGAACAAAGAAGATTGCACCTAATGTGTCAAGTGAGGGCTCTTTGTACTTATGTCCACCGCTCCGGCCAGTGGCGTAAGTCGGAGCAGTTGCTGGTCTGCTTGGCAGTGACCGTAGATGTGAAGCTGCGTCAAAGCAGCGCATCTCTATTTGGATAGTGGAAGCAATCTATATTGCTTATGAGGCGTGTGGTGTCGCTACGCCTCTGGGCATAGGGGCTTATCCCACTAGGGGAACAAAATTATTCAACCCCCATTGCAAATCAGGTTTATTGTCAAAATTTACAGACATTCAGCTGTTTGCAATGAACAAATCAAACAAAAACAATTGAAATAGTTCAACACAACTAATGCTTAGTGGTTTCCCTAAATTCAACTGAAAATGCAACTTATAATGATTTCTCCAGTCTCAAAATTATTCAACCCCCTGAATAGAATCCCTCACAACAGTACAAATACGCAAAACAGCTGTTGTCTCAAGCACACTTGATGCAACTAATCAAGGGCTTCATTAGTTGCACCAGGTGTGCTTGAGCTAGAACACATGAAATACCTGAACTGGCTAGGGGCAGAAAATACATTAAATACCTGGACGGGGCAGGAAAAGGAAGCTATCAACGGCTGCAACCAGATTTCTGAGAAGGCAGGTTGTGAAAAACCCTTGAGTGACTGCAAAAGACCTGTAGCAAGACATTGTGGCAAAGGGCAATAAGGTTTCAGTGAGCACAGTATGGCGCGTACTAAATGCAGAAGGTTTCCATGCCATAACTCCAAGACGTACACCACTACTGACCCAAAATCACAAGAAAAGTTAGCTCAAAATCATATACAGTATCTCACAAAAGTGAGTACACCCCTCACATTTTTGTAGATATTTTATTATATCTTTTCATGGGACAACACTGAAGAAATGACACTTTGCTACAATGTAAAGTAGTGAGTGTACAGCTTGTATAACAGTGTAAATTTGCTGTCCCCTCAAAATAACTCAACACACAACCATTAATGTCTAAACCACTGGCAACACAAGTGAGTACACCCCTAAGTGAAAATGTCTAAATTGGGCCCAGTTAGCCATTTTCCCTCCCTGGTGTCATGTGACTCGTTAGTGTTACAAGGTCTCAGGTGTGAATGGGGAGCAGGTCTGTTAAGTTTGGTGTTATCGCTCTCACACTCTCTCATACTGGTCACTGGAAGTTCAACATGGCACCTCATGGAAAAGAACTCTCTGAGGATCTGAAAAAAAGAATTGTTGCTCTACATAAAGATGGCCTAGGCTATAAGAAGATTGCCAACACCCTGAAACTGAGCTGCAGCACGGTGGCCAAGACCATACAGCAGTTTAACAGGACAGGTTCCACTCAGAACAGGCCTCGCCATGGTCGACCAAAGAAGTTGAGTGCACGTGCTCAGCATCATATCCAGAGGTTGGCTTTGCAGAATAGACGTATGAGTGCTGCCAGCATTGCTGCAGAGGTTGAAGGGGTGGGGGGTCAGCCTGTCAGTGCTCAGACCATACGCCGCACACTGCATCAAACTGGTCTGCATGGCTGTTATCCCAGAAGGAAGCCTCTTCTGAAGATGATGCACAAGAAAGCCCACAAACAGTTTCCTGAAGACAAGCAGACTAAGGACATGGATTACTGGAACTATGTCCTGTGGTCTGATGAGACCAAGATAAACTTATTTGGTTCAGATGGTGTCAAGCGTGTGTGGCGGCAACCAAATGAGGAGTACAAAGACAAGTGCGTCTTGCCTACATTCAAGCATGGTGGTGGGAGTGTCATGGTCTGGGGCTGCATGAGTGCTGCCGGCACTGGGGAGCTACAGTTCATTGAGGGAAACATGAATGCCAACATGTACTGTGACATACTGAAGCAGAGCATGATCCCCTCCCTTCGGAAACTGGGCCACAGGGCGGTATTCCAACATGATAACGACCCCAAACACACCTCCAAGACGACCACTGCCTTGCAAAAGAAGCTGAGGGTAAAGGTGATGGACTGGCCAAGCATGTCTCCAGACCTAAACCCTGTTGAGCATCTGTGGGGGAGTGCAAGGTCTCTAACATCCACCAGCTCTGTGATGTCATCATGGGGGAGTGGAAGAGGACTCCAGTGGCAACCTGTGAAGCTCTGGTGAACTCCATGCCCAACAGGGTTAAGGCAGTGCTGGAAAATAATGGTGGCCAAACAAAATATTGACACTTTGGGCCCAATTTGGACATTTTCACTTAGGGGTATACTCACTTTTGTTGCCAGCGGTTTAGACATTAATGGCTGTGTGTTGAGTTATTTTGAGGGGACAGCAAATTTACACTGTTATACAAGCTGCACACTCACTACTTTACATTGTAGCAAAGTGTCATTTCTTTAGTGTTGTCCCATGAAAAGATATAATAAAATATTTACAAAAATGTGAGGGGTGTACTTTTGTGAGATACTGTAAATAAGCCACAGAAGTTTTGGGATTCTGTTCTGTGGAGCGATGAAACAAAATTGGAACTTTTTGGCATGATGGATCAGCAGTATGTCTGGAAAAAGAAGAATGAGCAAAGAACACTCTGTCCACAGTCAAGCATGGTGGTGGCTTGGTGATGCTCTGGGGCTGCTTTGCATCCTCTGGCACTGGAAACCTGCAGTGTGTGGAAGGCAAGATGGATTCATTGAAGTATCAGGAAATCCTAGGAGAAAACGTAATGCTATCTGTGAGGAAGCTGAAGCTTGGTCGTCATTGGACCTTCCAACAGGACAATGATCCCAAGCATACCTCAAATTCCACCAAGGATTGGTTGCCTGGAAGATTCTACAGGGCCATCAGTCACCTGACTTGAACCCCATAGAAAATCTCTGGTGGGATTTGAAGAAGGTGGTTTCAGCACGCAAACCCAAGAATATTACTGAACTGGAGGCCATTGCTCATGAAGAATGGGCTTAGATTCCTCAGGAATGCTGCCAGAAGCTGGTGTCTGGGTATGTATCTTGTTTGCAGAAGTTCATAACAGCAAGAAAAGGGTGCTCTACTAAGTACTAAAGATGCTTGTCATGAAGAGGTTGAATAATTCTGAAACTGGAGAAGGAATTTAGGGAAAGCACTTGAAGCATTCATTGTGTTGAATTATTTCAATTGCGTTTGTTTGATTTGTTCATTCGAAATAGCTGAAAGTCTGTAAACTTTGACAATAAACCTGATTTGCAATGGGGGTTGAATAATTTTGATTGCAACTGTATCTAAGGGATACCCTTACAGGATGTGTGTGCTGCGGTGGGGTGGCCTTATTGGCCATCATATATGGCTCTCACATATAATATCTCTGCTCAATGAGACTTGCTGGGAGATTCCCATTCGCAGGGATGTATTGTCTCTAGCCAGAGGATTGATTTATCACCCTCAGCCTGGAACTATGGAAACTGTGATTCAGGCCCCTAGGGGCACCAGCTCATCAATTCTGGTCTCTCAACCGAGGTTTTTGAGACCATGTTAAAAGCTAGGAACATAGTAAACTGTGCAATGGCTACAGTCCTGGAGTTCTTACAGGAACGTTTCTCAGCAAGATTGGCCCTTCTACAGTTCGGGTCTACATGGCCGCCATTTCGGCCAGCCACACCCCTATTGATGGAGCCTCTGTGACAGGCCATACTGAGGGTATGATGGATTGGGTATACTCGTTCCCACAGCGTGACACTCATGCAATGTTGAGTTCCCTTAGAAAGGGAATGTCTGGGTTACGCATGTAACCCTATTCCCTGAGAAGGGAACGAGACGTTGCTTGATGTAGCTTGGTCATACAGGGGCATGCCTGTGAATCGTGTCTTCGCTTCACATAATAGAGGCTGGTGACGTGGTTTACAGGTGCCGTTTTATAGTCACACGACGCGCAAAATGCCATGTCACCTGACCACAACAAGCATATAAATAGGCATGATTTTGCACAGACTTCAGATACTGGTCGCATGTGGGGTCGCTTCCCACAGCGTGAAGCTCACGCAACGTCTCGTTCCCTTCTCAGGGAACAGGGTTACATGTGTAAGCCAGACGTTTCTGTCCTTTCTGAAAATTAATCATGAATGGCCCTGTGACCAAGACCTTAATTTAGCTCTCCCACAAATGTGTCTTTGGTGCTTACAGTATATTTGATTAGTTGATAATTATAAGGAGGAAGTCTATAAGTAAACACGTGGTTAACACTAATTTCACCTGAAACAGGATTTCTGATCATACTGTGGAGTATTTAAATGGTTGTCATTTTTGTATCACAATTGTGGCAGGAGTATGTTTCTAACAGGATACACCATTCTACATATTTGGATTCTTCTTCCTCGTTAGTTATGATTAGTATACTTTGCACTTAACAGTGATGGAGCCCTTTGCATTGGCACTCATAAAGAGCAGAAGAGGCCACTTTTCCTGTGTTGAAAATGAGGTTGTTCACATCATTTACACTGGCAGACTCAAACAGCTTTTAAGTGACAAGTGCTCCTCTCCTTGTCATCTGTCTCTTCTCTGTTACTCTCTCCTTATGTCTGTACCTTGTGAGGCGAGTCATTTTACCGGCTATTGCATCCACCATAGATCTTGGAGAGCCCTTTAGGGAGGTTATGAGACAGAAATTACCTTGATTCCTTCCATGCAATAACACAGAATTGCTGATTCTGCTAAGCCATACAGCTTTCATCAGCCAAACCATATGCCAGCTGTCATACGTCACACATATGATATGATGAGACATATTACATAATTTTACAAGAGTTTGTCTGAATTATCCTAAATATTCAGCACTACACCTTGAATGCTGATCCATCTAATGACAGAAAACAATAATAATGCTGCATCATCTGAACAGATGTGGTAATAATTTTTTAAAGAGCTTACTTAACGCTGTTGTTAATACTGCAATGAACAGCATCATTTTGTTATTGATTTGGTATTGGTATTGAAATTCCTTTTCATCATCAGCTTACTAGCAGACCCTTGAATATTTTGCACTAAAATTGGCTTATATTTGTAGCTATTCCTGATTCCCTCCACCTTGGTAAAAAGCCCCAGTGCTGGCTGAAGAAAAGAAGCCCTAAAGATTGATGCTGCCACCACCACGCTTCAACTTGTATGGTGTTGTTTGGTGTGATGTGCTTTTTTGCACCAAATATACCTTTTGGATTTTTTGAATTATTATACCTTTTGGAAATGGTCTCATCAGACCATAACACATTTTGCCACATAGTCTGAGGTGATTTAGTTGGGCTTGGATGTTTTTTGTGAAAAAGGGCTTCTATCTAGCCACCCAAACCCATAGCCCAGACATATGAAAATATGAGAGATTGTTGTAAATGGTCTGCACTTATATAAAGGCTTTTAACCTTAGCAGTTATACAAAGTGCTTTACACTGTTTCTCATTTACCCACACACTCTCACACAGTCACACACCATTGTCAGCAGAGCTGCCATGAAAGGCGCTAACCTGCCATTGGGAGCAACTTGGGGTTCAGTGTCTTGCCCAAGGATACTTCGGCATGTGAAGGCATATGGGCCAGGAATCGAACCGCCAACCCTGCAATTAGTGGACAACTCGCCTTACCACCTGAGCCTCAGGCGTTGCCATTGGTCTCTTGGCAGCCTCCCTGATAAGCTTTTGTCTTGTTCTTTTGTTCTCCATTTTCTCCACTATTTGATGATGGCTTTCACGGTGTTCCATGGTACATGGTGAGAGCCTGTACAGGCTTTGTCAGCTCTTTGCAGACCGTGGTTTCAGAAGTCAGATGAAGCCACATCTACATCATATAAAAGGGTGTGCATACAGGTGCATCTCAATAAATTAGAATGTCGTGGAAATGTTCATTTATTTCAGTAATTCAACTCAAATTGTGAAACTCGTGTATTCAATAAATTCAATGCACACAGACTGAAGTAGTTTAAGTCTTTGGTTCTTTTAATTGTGATGATTTTGGCTCACATTTAACAAAAACCCACCAATTCACTATCTCAACAAATTAGAATACTTCATAAGACCAATAAAGAAAACATTTTTAGTGAATTGTTGGCCTTCTGGAAAGTATGTTCATTTACTGTACAGTCGTGGCCAAAAGTTTTGAGAATGACACAAATATTAATTTTTACAAAGTCTGCTGACTCAGTTTTTCTGATGGCAATTTGCATATACTCCAGAATGTTATGAAGAGTGATCAGATGAATTACAATTAATTTCAAAGTCCCTTTTTGCCATGAAAATGAACTTAATCCCAAAAAAACATGTCCACTGCATTTCAGCCCTTCCACAAAAGTACCAGCTGACATCATGTCAGTGATTCTCTCGTTAACACAGGTGAGATTGTTAACAAGGACAAGGCTGGAGATCACTCTGTCATGCTGATTGAGTTACAATAACAGACTGGAAGCTTTAAAAGGAGGGTGGTGCTTGAAATTATTGTTCTTCCTCTGTTAACTATGGTTACCTGCAAGGAAACACGTGCAGCCATCATTGCTTTGCACAAAAAGGGATTCACAGGCAAGATATTGCTGCTAGTAAGATTGCACCTAAATCAACCATTTGTCGGATCATCAAGACCTTCAAGGAGAGAGGTTCAACTGTTGTGAAGAAGGCTTCAGGGCACCCAAGAAAGTCCAGCAAGCGCCAGAACCGTCTCCTAAAATTGATTCAGCTGCGGGATCGGGGCACCACCAGTGCAGAGCTTGCTCAGGAATGGCAGCAGGCAGGTGTGAGTGCATCTGCACGCACAGTGAGGCGAAGACCTTTGGAGGATGGCCTGGTGTCAAGAAGGGCAGCAAAGAAGCCACTTCTCTTCAGGAAAAACATCAGGGACAGACTGCTATTCTGCAAAAAGTACAGGGATTGGACTGCTGAGGACTGGGGTAATGTCATTTTCTCTGATGAATCACCTTTCCGATTGTTTGGGGAATCTGGAAAAAAGCTTGTCCGGAGAAGAAAAGGTGAGCGCTACCATCAGTCCTGTGTCATGCCAACAGTAAAGCATCCTGAGACCACTCATGTGTGGGGTTGCTTCTCAGCCAAGGGAGTGGGCTCACTCACAATTTTGCCTAAGAACACAGTCATGAATAAAGAATGGTACAAAAATATCCTCAGAGAGCAACTTCTCCCAACCATCCAAGAACAGTTTTGTGATGAACAATGCCTTTTCCAGCATGATGGGGCACCTTGCCACAAGGCAAAACTGATAACGAAGTGGCTCAGGGAACAAAACATCGACATTTTGGGTCCATGGCCAGGAAACTCCCCAGACTTTAATCCCATTGAGAATTTGTGGTCAATCCTCAAGAGGTGGGTGGACAAACAAAAACCCACAAACTCTGACAAACTCCAAGCATTGATTATGCAAGAATGGGCTGCCATCAGTCAGGATGTGGCCCAGAAGTTGCATGCCAGGGCGAATTGCAGAGGTCTTGAAAAAGAAGGGTCAACACTGCAAATATTGACTCTTTGCATAAACTTCATGTAATTGTCAATAAAAGCCATTGACACTTATGAAATGCTTGTGATTATACTTCAGTAACAGTTAGTAACATCTGACAAAAAGATCTAAAAACACTGAAGCAGTAGACTTTGTGAAAATTAATATTTGTGTCATTCTCAAAACTTTTGGCCACGGCTGTACTCAATACTTGATAGGGGCTCCTTTTGCTTTAATTACTGCCTCAATTCGGCATGGCATGGAGGTGATCAGTTTGTGGCACTGCTGAGGTGGTATGGAAGCCCAGGTTTCTTTGACAGTGGCCTTCAGCTCATCTGCATTTTTTGGTCTCTTGTTTCTCATTTTCCTCTTGACAATACCCCATAGATTCTCTATGGGGTTCAGGTGTGATGAGTTTGCTGGCCAGTCAAGCACACCAACACCATGGTCATTTAACCAACTTTTGGTGCTTTTGGCAGTGTGGGCAGGTGCCAAATCCTGCTGGAAAATGAAATCAGCATCTTCAAAAAGCTGGTCAGCAGAAGGAAGCATGAAGTGCTCCAGACTTTCTTGGTAAACGGGTGCAGTGACTTTGGTTTTCAAAAAACACAATGGACCAACACCAGCAGATGACATTGCACCCCAAATCATCACAGACTGTGGAAACTTAACACTGGACTTCAAGCAACTTGGGCTATGAGCTTCTCCACCCTTCCAACCGACTCTAGGACCTTGGTTTCCAAATGAAATACAAAACTTGCTCTCATCTGAAAAGAGGACTTTGGACCACTGGGCAACAGTCCAGTTCTTCTTCTCCTTAGCCCAGGTAAGACGCCTCTGACGTTGTCTGTGGTTCAGGAGTGGCTTAACAAGAGGAATACGACAACTGTAGCCAAATTCCTTAACACGTCTGTGTGTGGTGGCTCTTGATGCCTTGACCCCAGCCTCAGTCCATTCCTTGTGAAGTTCATTCAAATTCTTGAATCGATTTTGCTTGACAATCCTCATAAGGCTGAGGTTCTCTCGGTTGGTTGTGCATCTTTTTCTTCCACACTTTTTCCTTCCGCTAAACTTTCTGTTAACATGTTTGGATACAGCACTCTGTGAACAGCCAGCTTCTTTGGCAATGAATGTTTGTGGCTTACCTAGTGAACCAAACTGAGAGACCATTTTGAAGGCTCAGGAAACCTTTGCAGGTGTTTTGAGTTGATTAGCTGATTGGCATGTCACCATATTCTAATTTGTTGAGATAGTGAATTAGTGGGTTTTTGTTAAATGTGAGCCAAAATCATCACAATTAAAAGAACCAAAGACTTAAACTACTTCAGTCTGTGTGCATTGAATTTATTTAATACACAAGTTTCACAATTTGAGTTGAATAACTGAAATAAAAGAACTTTTCCATGACATTCTAATTTATTGAGATGCACCTGTACTTATGCGACTAGGTTATTGTAACTTTTTTATTTTTCCAGTTTTACATAAATGTTTCTGATGTTTTCTTTTAACTTAATTGTTATACATCATATTTTCACATTGAGGGTGGGAAAATTCTGACAATTTATCTTGGCTTAATTTTTTTTCATCACAAAACTTGCCATTTGAACAGGGGTGTGTAGAATTTTTATATCCACTGTATTTGGGAAGTGACAGAAAGTGAAAATGTACATGTCAGCTCATAGCCATTCTGCCATGTGTCACAACTATTCTGGGTCAGTCAAATGTTCTGAGCTACCTGTTAGTTAAGCCATATTTCTCAAAAAGTATTTTTTTATTGATATAAATCACATTCTACATCTACAACCAGGGACCCAAACACATTTTATTTTTAACTAGCAATTTTTATTCATATATCCTACTAAAATTATTGTGGAAAAAGTTAATTCTCATGTTCCTTTTAGCAATTCCCTCTGGTAATGTTTTTATAACAAATTAAAATCCATGAATCCTAACATCAGTCTAACTATGGTATATGGCATGCTAATTCTTATATCCAGCATAAGTCACCACCTATCAGATGTGCCAAATTCTTTTCCTCACCTTACACACTAATGTGGTTTCTCAAATTTTTAACTGGAATACTGTCCATGATTTACTTACATTGTTTGTCCGGCGCGCCAGTCATTTTGATATGTCCTGCAGGTGTCACACAAGTGTAGCATGACTGGCATTTAGACATGTACCCTTGGACTTACAGGAACTCTCCTCAGCACAGTATTTTCAATGAAGTGTTCCCAAAGGTTCTAGTTTCCCATGCCTCACTGCAGTTTTTGCACAACTGTGTGTCAATCACCATCCCAAATATCCCACTTCTGAAAAGTTAAAGTTGGTATAACAGAACTTCCCTTGCCCTTACTTACTTTTGTACATTCCTTGTTATTTTTCATTGTACTCATGATGTCATATATTTTGTCTATGTTGTTTAGTCTTGAACCTGTCATTTCTCAATTATACATTGTGTTTCTGGTCTCCTTTTTGTCCAGATTCCTAGTTTCCTAGTACATTCTGACTGAAATACCTAAATGAATAGACTTCAAATTTCACTTTGACTCTGAAGTAAAATCATAATTATAATCAGAATTATGTGTCTTTACTAATAATTTAAAATAAAAAAAAAAAATAGGAAGAAAGAGAGTTCCAATCCTGGGCAATTTAGGGCCACAGGCTGAACTAGGTGTTGACTCCTAATCCTGTACTGTATGGGAAGAATGGTAGAGGAGGAAAGGCTCTTATTGTAGATAAATTTGTAGATCTGGGGTTCATAGGCATATAGCATTTTGGTAAATTGGGATCTATAGATGCTATCACAACCACACACACACTCATTCCATCACTCTGGCTTATTGCTGCTGGAGTGGTAGAACACTGATGTCACAGGGTACCCTTGTTACATGGCTGTGTTACCTGGCTCTTCCTGTCTGGCTTTCCTTTTTAGTTATGCTCAGAGCTGAACTTTACACCACTGTATGCTCTAACAGTGGTCTAGTAATCTATTATCTGTGTTTGTCAAGCTGCATGTGTTCTCCTGCTGCCTGATGTGATGCTGGTGCCAGAGACTGGCACCTTTCTCCTGCTGTGACTTTCCTCAAATTCTGGACCTATCTGATTCATTATGATGCCCTACTCCTGCTCTACTCCTCCTGCTTCTTCAGCTCGCTCAGTGCTATGATCTTATAACTAACGTCCTGCTGCTGAGAATAATTTCACATGAATACCCTAAAGACTTGCACTTCCCAAAAACAGCCTAAGAAAGTTTAAGTTTATTACAAGTTCCTGCTGCAGAGGATAATCTCATTTGGATACCGTAGACTTATGCTTCCCAACAACGTTTGCTGTGATCATAAAAAAAAATCATTATATGATCATTCTGTATCTCTTTAACACATGTAGTACTGTTGGCATTTTCTCTATAAAACCATTTACTGTAATGATCCAAATCCCATTATCTAGTGTCACCCAGAAAAGGATGAGATCCATTTTTAGTCTGTTTCTTCTCAAGGTGTCACCTCAGGGAGTTTTTCCTTGCCAGTGTTGCCTTGCATGCTGATTAGAGATCTAGATCTATATCCAAATTTTTGTAAACCTGCTTTGTGACAATGTCTATTGTTAACATAATTACAAATATATGTGTAAAAATTTAAGTATAACAATTGGTGAGGCCAGTCATGGGCAAGGGCATCCAGCTGGTTGATTAGTCCAGGGGGGCACATGTCCCCAGTACTCCTGTGGTGATTATTTCTCTCTCCAGTGGGGCACTGCACTGCACAACTGCACTCCTTCTGTTAGGAACACATTGTACTGCCAGTGAGCCAATACTTGGGCATCTGCAGATTAGATGGATTACTCCAATGCTAGCAGCAGCATAGCTAAGATATTGCCAGTGCATGCCACATACAATACGTCTGCACTCAGCACTTGAGCAGCATACAGCTGGGCACAGTGCTTCATCTGGTGTGACTGCACCAACAGGCATATGGCCAAAATCAGCCTGCTCATGATTCATGATATTAGCCAGAACATAAGGCAAAGAGCCTGGGTGCAGGTGAGCTTTGTTGAAAAGTACAAGCAGTTGAGCCATATATCCTGTCAAGTTGCTGATTTGTCTAGTAAGTAATTCAAGCAGATTTCTGTACTTGTGTGTCATGACTGGACCTGAACTAGCAAGCAGTTTAGACTGAGGGGCTTGGGACTGATTCAGTTTTCAATGCAGGAGATGCCTGAGTCATACGCATCATCCTTTTTAAATGGTCAATTCTTGGGCAGTAAGCACATAGTTGGTGCCCATCTTTGCCTTTCAAGAGATTCAGACACTGTTGGCATTAGTGCAACTCATGGTAATTTGTGGCTACTCACTTGCTATGGTGTGAAAATTGGGGGGGAATCAGACCCAAGTGTTAAGAAATCAAATGTACACTGTGTAGTGGCAATAACCACTCCAGCTAAATTAGCAGGTTCTGCAATAGACAGTGTGTAGTATGTCAAGAGTGTGCCATTAAACATCACTAGCAATACATATGCCACAAGCTCCGCTAGTCAGTTAGTTCATGGCAAATGCAGATTATTTGAAAGCAAAAACACAGAGGGAACTGACATGGCAGGGAAAGAAATGAGCGATATGTCCCAGTCATCATATGGGAAACAGAAAGCAATAAGAGGAGATGCTATTCAAAGCTTTGGAGGATATGATGTTGCTGTGACCATGGTCACAAGTTGTTAAGCGGTGTAACGTCTGACGGTATCAAACTGATTTCTGAATCAACCTGGACTTAGCAAAGAAGTTTCTTTTTCTTTGAGCTTTAAATCCCTATCTGTTTAATGACCATCGTGGCTCCAGCCTGTCTAAAAGAAGCAAGCCCCCCCTGGGGACTTCAAAAGGTCTCTGAGACTCTCCAGGCACCCCCCCAGTTGGGATGCCTGGAATACCAATACACATGCGCACACACGCACACGCACACACACGCACTATGTCTATATTTCTATCTTTCCCATTAATTGAGTGATTCTGATTACTATCAGTATCAGCTCTATCTCTTACCCTACACCTGCTTTAATTTAGATTTAATTTAAAGAAGGTTTAAATTGAAATTTTAAATTAATATCAAGTTACATTTGTTCAGCCATTTGTATACTTGTGTATGCCTAGTGCTCTGCGGAGAAGTGACGGTTGTCCCCAGGTTGAATTCGGTGAATGGAGTCGCCTGGACTGGCGGACCCGACACTGGCTGTGGGTGTGCATATATGTTTGAGTGGTCGCACCATGGTACGGGAAAACGAGGGGCCCTGAGTCACACTGCAGTTGAGTGTTTGGGGACCGTCCGGTAGGCTGGCTTCACAGATTCTCATCTGAGCAACCTCAATTCACCCCAGGCATATCTAAAGGGCATACAGTCCATCCACTTATTATAAGCCATAGCATCTCTGACCATTTAAGTGTTTGGCCCAGCTCTCTCTCTCTTAAGCCATACCATCTCCATAGGGGTTATGACTCAACAGTGCCCCCACTCTGGCAGGCCTGTCATAAACCCTATGCATGAGAGCTAGCTTAAGTCTTCTATTTTCCTCTATTTATACCTGTGTTTCATCTTATTTTATTTTTCCCTCCTTTAATTGTTTCAATTTTGTTTTCTTTCGTTTTAGCTGCTGTTCTGTTGTGACTTATCTCTTCAAAGTTCACATACAGGCAGAGCCTATGGGAACCAGCAAGGAAAGCTAAATGCTAGATTGATGACCCAGGCAGCCAGTGTCTTTAAGATGACCCACTAGGCTACTGCCTGTCCAAATCTCTATTTAGATCTGGCACTTACCCACACAAATTGGCCCTCCCTGGCCTTTATGGCCAAAGACAATAAGTATCTGGACTACGTACCACTAACTGTCTACACCAGTTAGCCAAATTCATACTCGCAGCATACCAAATTCAGTGTCACTGTAGCTCGTTAATTCTGCGCGGACTTGTATGGACCTTTGGTGTTCTTTCTCTCTTGCCAACAGCGAGCCACTGTGTCCCGATCATCCAGTCCCGCCACCAACTGGGACCACCTCGAGACCTGGCTGTGTGTCCTGATGACAGCGTTCCTGCTCCAAGCTGCTGGCGACCTACGGCACCTAAGCAGAGAGCAGCTGGACGACGACATGAGCGGACCGATGGCCCACGATCCGATCCAGAACCACAAAGGATGGGCAGAGATCATCGGGAGCCTCGCACACAACCTCATCGCCCAGGCACGACTCAGCGAAAAGAGCAACATCCACCTGGAGCAAGAAGCAGCAGCGCGCTCAAGCTCCAGAACGAGGAGGCCTGAAGGAACCAGGCCCACGCTCAAAGCTGCATAGATCAACTACTCCTCGAGACCCAGAACCGGCACGGGACAGAAGGTGAAATGGACCCAGAGCTCTGAGAGGCAGTGGAAAGACTACAAAGGGCCCTGGCAGAGCCTCATGCAGAGACCGAGCACAGAGAGCAGTTGGAGAGAGAATCCAGAGAGGAACTCAACAGGAAACTCCAACAGGTGAAGCTCTCCTAGCCAGAGCAGAAAGTGAACTGAAAGAAAGGAACGCTAAGGTCAAGGCCTGCAAAACCACCTGCTGGCGACCCAAGCTGAAATCCATACTTCAGTACAACCAGGACACAGTTTCACATATGAACTTAACACCGTTCACAGAGAACTGAACTTGTCATACCTGCTGCAAAGTGACCAGAGAAGGTAAACGCTCACCACAGAGTTTTCCATGACCAGTGGGCGCAGGCCTCCCAGCCACCATTTCCTAATTCCAAAGGGGGGTGGAAGCCCACTGCTCAATGTGTCACCAGGCAGAATCCACAAGATCTATGCCAAGCAGAGGACTGCTGCCGAAAAGGCTGTAAAAGAAACCAACCACTTACCCTGTCTCTGAACTGGCCCTAGAGGGCGCACAAACAAACACACATCGAGATGAACCCTCAGCCTGAGGAAGCAAAGGCTGAGGACATTTAGGAGCCACCCGCTGATCGATCAGTTTGATCCACTTGCCATCTGACCACCACGATGACTGTCGCCCAACGATGTCCACACCTGGACATCATTGTCCGAAAGGGGGGACTGAAACGTCTGATGGTATCAAACTGATTTCTGAATCAACCTGGACTTAGCAAAGAAGTTTCTTTTTCTTTGAGCTTTAAATCCCTATCTGTTTAATGACCATTGTGGCTCCAGCCTGTCTAAGAACCAAGCCCCCCCTGGGGACTTCAAAAGGTCTCTGAGACTCTCCAGGCACCCCCCCAGTTGGGATGCCCGGAATGCCAATACACACACGCACACACGCACACACATGCACGCACACACACACACACACACACACACACACACACACACACACACACACACACAAGCTTACCTACACATGCACACACGCACACGAGCTTACCTTACACACACAATGGAAAAATCTCTCTTGAATGTAACATGTAATTATATGTAATTATTCGATGCCCAAATAGTTTGATGTATTCGTGTTTGCATGTATTGTGTGCCTATGTAACCAAACTAGGATGATTGTGGATAGTTTAATTTAGGATATCATTTTAAATGTCGGTAACCATGTTTTACCTTTAATATTTTCTAATCACATCGAATTTCGTATCTAGTTAATCATCTCTTGATGCTCTGATTGATTATGCATACCATATTACGATGGGATACGTTTATTTCATGCTTTTTCCTAATTCATACATAATACAGTTTAAACCAGCACCTCCCAGGTCTTGCAAATTCAGGTCTGAGACCAGACAAAAGGAGTTCATCCCGCCAATAAATGCAGCTTCCTGATTGGTCAATAGCCCAGAGAGGCATGTGCACTGGCGGTGTCTTTAAAAACAACAACACGCATTGCTTCTTCTTCTGTTTTTCCGGCATACTTGCCTTCGGTTTTCTGGCTTTGCGCTCTGCCTGAAAGGCCGGCTACGGCTCTTTCTCTTCTGGAAAAAGTCTCTTCGTTTCCGGCTCTTCGTTTCCGGCTACAGCCGTTCTCTCTCCCGGACAAGGATTCGACTGCCTCATGGCCCACAGCTTTTCAAACAGCACCAGGAACCCGCGGACTCCAGCTCGAGCTCGCTCGATTCTCGAACGCCTCTTGAAACACCTAAGCCATGTAAGTATAGTTTAATTGATCTATAGATGCGTTAAGATTGTAACCCTGTTCTGAGGAGATTCTGATTCGTTGCTGGTTTGAGAAAGGCTAACTGTTGTGTTGTTGTCCATCATTCCCTTTTATTTCATTACTTTCTTTCTATACTTTCTCTTTTCTTGTATATATCTGTATATATGTATTGTTTTCTTAGAGTTAGTTGTGTGTATCCATAGTTACGCTTCACTTATTAAAATCTATTATCACCACGCTTGATTTTCTCTGTTTTGGTCACATGATTAAGTCACTTCTACACTATGATTCTGCTACATGCTCTATCTTAATAACAAAATGGAGAATTATCCGTCCTGGCCAGAAGGATAAACTCCCTCTTCAGAGTTTATAATTCTAAAACTAGACTACAGCTAATTCTACAAGCTGATCTAGACCACATGTATAGTCATAATTAATTATAATCCGTTGTAGTTAATTATCTATATGTATATGTGCACATACATTAATTCCCTTTCATGGCTGATGTATATTTATAACTGGTCATAACACACTTTGATTAGATATATAGATATATTTCACGCCATTTGAGCTAATTTGTTACATAAATTGGTGGAGAATATATTTCAACGTTTTAAACTCTTTTAATTCGTTACAGCGGATAGCAAATGTTCTGCAAATTTCTGCTAGCTGTTTTGTAAATGAAAAAGCAGCCCTGTTCTTTTCTCCAGTGATTCCGGGGGCATAGTGGCAGGGTTCACATTTATTTAAAAAATGTTTAGGCCATGCCCACTTCTGCTTAATATCTGAATACAGATATGAATATTTGGAGCACTAAACAGATACAGATAGTGCCATTGCATATCATGTCCATGTAGTGTGATGTGCACAGGTGAGAGGGAGAAAAGAAAATGACTGCTGAATGATAGCAAAGTTAAATAAACAAGTCTCTTGTGTGATTGGATTACATATAGATTTTTTTTTTATTTTATGACTTCTACATTATCATGTCAGTACAAAAAACATTTTAGATTCCCAAACATTAGTTCTCTAGCCCAAAATTAAATGATACAGAAAAATGTTTGTATGTCATTAAAGAAAGCAGCATATTACGTTAGAGACCAATTTTCAAACAAAAGACACAATGAAGGTTGCTGGGTTTTGCTGCAAAAATAAGAAGCAAGTGTGAAAGTTACCAGCTTAAACCCAGCATAAAACTTACCAGCTAATTTCCTTATAAAACTGTACAAAATTGTCCTGGAGACTATTATTTTTATTTTTATTTTTTTGTCACACCAAATATTGACTTTCTTTCATTTACTACTGTTTACTGCTCTTCATGGTATTTTTTTTAAAAGAAACATTTAATTTCATTATTTTGAAGGCATTTTTGCTCTACAGCATTTCTTTGCATGTGCCTAAAACTTTTGCACAGTACTGTGTATATACATACATACACACACACACACACACACACACACACACACACACACACACACACACACATATATACAGTGAGGGAAAAAAGTATTTGATCCCCTGCTGATTTTGTACGTTTGCCCACTTTTGACAAAGAAATGATACGTTTGACAAAGAAATGATCAGTCTATAATTTTAATGGTAGGTGTATTTTAACAGTGAGAGACAGAATAACAACAAAAAAATCCAGAAAAACGCATTTCAAAAAAGTTATAAATTGATTTGCATTTTAATGAGTGAAATAAGTATTTGACCCCTTCGACTTAGTACTTGGTGGCAAAACTCTTGTTGGCAATCACAGAGGTCAGATGTTTCTTGTAGTTGGCCACCAGGTTTGCACAAATCTCAGGAGGGATTTTGTCCCACTCCTCTTTGCAGATCCTCTCCAAGTCATTAAGGTCTCGAGGCTGACATTTGGCAACTCGAACCTTCAGCTCCCTCCACAGATTCTCTATGGGATAAAGGTCTGGAGACTGGCTAGGCCACTCCAGGACCTTAAGGTGCTTCTTCTTGAGCCACTCCTTTGTTGTCTTGGCTGTGTGTTTTGGGTCATTGTCATGCTGAAATACCCATCCATGACCCATTTTGGTCTCATCTGACCACAACACTTTCACCCAGTTCTACTCTGAATCATTCAGGCAAACTTCAGATGGGCCTGTACATGTGCTTTCTTGAGAAGGGGGACCTTGCGGGCACTGCAGGATTTCAGTCCTTCACGGCGTAGTGTGTTACCAGTTGTTTTCTTGGTGACTATGGTCCCAGCTGCCTTGAGATCATTAACAGGATCCTCCCGTGTAGTTCTGGGCTGATTCCTCACCATTCTCATGATCATTGAAACTCCACGAGGTGAGATCTTGCATGGAGCCCCAGACCGAGGGAGACTGACAGTAATTTTGTGTTTCTTCCATTTGCGAATAATCGCACCAACTGTTGTCACCTTCTCACCAAGCTGCTTGGCGATGGTCTTATAGCCCATTCCAGCCTTGTGTAGGTCTACAATCTTGTTCCTGACATCCTTGGTCTTTTAACCTGTGCAAATACTTTTTTGAAATGCGTTTTTCTGGATTTTTTTGTTGCTATTCTGTCTCTCGCTGTTAAAATACACCTACCATTAAAATTATAGACTGATCATTTCTTTGTCAGCGGGAAAACGTACAAAATCAGCAGGGGATCAAATACTTTTTTCCCTCACTAACTATATATATATATATATATATATATATATATATATATATATATATATATATATATATATATATATATATATATATATATATACACACACACACACACACACACACACACACACACACACACACACACACACACACAGTACTGTGCAAGTTTTAGGCAGGTGTGAAAAAATGCTGTAAGAATTAGAAAAAAAGTAAGAATGCTTTCAAAAATAGACATGTTACTAGTTTATATTTATCAGTTAACAAAATGCAAAGTGAGTGAGCAGAAGAAAAATCTACATCAAATCAATATTTGGTGTTACCACACTTTGCCTTCAAAACCGCACTTCTAGGTACTCTTGCACAACGTCAGGAATTTTGTAGGCATATAGTCAGGTGTTTGATTAAACAATTATACCAAACAGGTGCTAATGATCATCAATTCAATATTTAGATTGAAACACAATCATTAACTGAAACAGAAACAGCTGTGTAGGAGAAATAAAACTGGGTGAAGAACAACAAGGTGAGGTTGCTGAAGACAGACAAAAGTCATACACCATAGCTAGATTGAGCACAGCAACAAGACAGAAGGTAGTTATACTGCATCAGCCAGGTCTCTCCGAGGCAGAAATTTCAAGGCAGACAGGGGTTTCCAGATGTGCTGTCCAAGATCTTTTGAAGAAGCACAAAGAAACTGGCAACACTGAAGACCGTAGATGCAGTGGTCAGCCAAGGAAACTTACTGCAGCATGAAATACACATCAGGCTTACTTCCCTTCACAATCAGAAAATGTCCAGCAGTGCCATCAGCTCAGACCTGGCAGAAACCAGTGGTACCCTGGTACACCCATCTACTGTCTGGAGATGTCTGGTCAGAAGTGGCCTTCATGGAAGACTTGCAGCCAAAAAGCTATACCTCCGACGTGGAAACAAGGCCAAGCCACTCAACTATGCATGAAAACACAGGAACTGAGGTGCAGAAAAATGGCAGCAGGTGCTCTGGACTGATGAGTCAAAATTTGACATATTTGGCTGTAGCAGGAGGCAGTTTGTTTGCCGAAGGACTGGAGAGCGGTACATGAATGAGTGTCTGCAGACAACAGTGAAGCATGGTGGAGGTTCCTTGCAAGTTTGGGGCTGCATTTCTACAAATGGAGTTGGGGATTTGGTCAGAATTAATGATCCCCTTAATGCTGAGATGTACAGGCAGATACTTATCCATCATGCAATACCATCAGGGAGGCATCTGATTGGCCCCAAATTTATTCTGCAGCATGAAAACAACCCCAAACATACAGTGAAAGTCATTAAGAACTATCTTCAGCATAAAAAAGAACAAGGAGTTCTGGAAGTGATGGTATGGCCCCCACAGAGCCCTGATATCACACGTCATCAAGTGAAGAGAGAGAAGCAACTGAGGCTACCCAAATCCACAGAGGAACTGTGGTTAGTTATCCAAGATGTTTGGGCCAACTTCCATGAGGAGTTCCTTCAAAATTGTGTGCAAGTGTACCTAGAAAATTGATGAATTGATGCTGTTTTGAAGGCAAAGTGTGGTCACACTAAATATTGATTTGATGTAGATTTTTCTTCCATTCAGACTGTTTGCATTTTGTTAATTGATAAATATAAGCTATTATAAGCTTCTACAGATTCAAGAACAGGTGCGTTTCTTCAACTTTCTTACTTACTTTTTAAAACTGCAACTGTAAGTATTATGCATTCAGCAAGTAAAGATTACAGGGAATTTTTCTGGAGATTTAAGACAGACAAGCTGAGAATTACAGACTCATTAAGCATGGATTGATACAAAAAGAAATGTAATTTTGGTCAGGCAAAAATTATTCAAAGGACAAAGCATGTGCAAACGTACATCACTATTCCAAAACTTATCTTACAACTTGAAAAACCCACAAAGAGACAGAGGAGTAGCCATGCAATGAAAAGACCATTTACTGGTAACTCATTTTGCGTCTGAATCAGGCTATCATAAAGCAGGAAAGCAGAAGGTCGAGCTGATTGGAGGGTGGAGCTGACAGAAATGGATTCACTGTGGCCTCACAGCTGAATTGCTTTTTCTCTGCCATGTGAGTGGATCAGCAAGAGCCTAAAAGCAGCTCAATATCTCACAGCCAGAACCCCAAACAGAGGCATAACCTCCTCTGCTCTGATGTTGCTTTAAGAGTTGATAGAGAGGTGGGCAGGAAATGGAAAATTTTGAGTTGCCTGAATAAATAAAAATGCACAAGTGAAAACAAGTCTCATCTGAAGCATCTTCCATTATAACTGTTATTGTTTCAGATCATATCTTACCGTGAACCTTGCTCTAGTCCTAGTACTACTAGTACTTCATTCTCAGGCTCTGATTAACTAAAATCTCAAATAATACTAGTTTATGTGTACACTGAATAAATTATGTTGTGTGTTTAATGTCCATGATAGCCACAGTGGATTTAAACAATCCCAGAAGAGTCTACATGAATTCTGTCAAGATTAGCATGGAAGATGCATTTTGGCGCCTGAAAACGCAAACTTTTGAAAACGGGTTTCAAAGTGGAAGTTTTTGAAAATGATACCGCTATCGTTTCCATGTAAACACACAAAAACGGAATTTGTGAAAACGATGACGTCATGCGCATGCGTATTATGCGTTCAGTCTATAGCAGGGGTCGGGAAAATTTTTTCACCAAAGAGCCATTTTTTTCCATTTTTAGTTAATGCATTTGTTTCGAAAGAGCCATTGCAAAAACCCTCCCTCTCTCTCCCTCTCTCTCTCTCTCTCTCTCTCTCTCTCTTTCTTTGTATGTCTGTCTGTCTGTCTGTCTGCGTAGACTCATCCAGTGCAAGAGGTTATATCCGTGCTCTTTTCCCTCTCTATCTCACGTACCATCATGACAGCGGGGTCATGCACTGTTTGGGCTGACAGGGGCGCGTCTTTTTATTTTCTGAATGATTTTCTCATTTTTCGGGAAATCCGCAAACAGTTCAGTTTCCATACTCAGCATGCATGACTTTACATATCCTCCTTCAGTAAAAGGTTTTCCTTGTCTTACAATCTCCAATTAGCCAGCATTCAGGCTTCCAGTTGCCCCTGTCCTGCTTGCAGTTTATGTTGGAGCTCCATGCACGCCTTCCTATGGCTTTTCCTACGGCTTTTTAAACAAGGCAATAGGTTCTATGCAAATCGCGGATCCGTGTGAACGGGGATCGTTTTGAAAACGTTGTCGTCTGTACGCGGAACTTTTCAAAAACGATAAGGAAAAACTTCTCCGTTTGTAGTACATCGTTGTCGTGAAAACGTACCTTTAGGCCATAGGTTGCCTGATCCTGGAGATCCCCCAGTCCTGCACATTTTAATGTTTTCCTACCTCTAACACACCCACTTCAACTCAGGAAGGACTGTTAATTAGTTGATTAGCTGAATCAGGTGTGTTGACAGCAAGTAAAACACTACAATATGCACTCCAAGACAAGAGTCTGTGAATTACGCAAGCATGCATAAAGGACAATGGGCCTCATAAGTCAGTCTTTTAGTAAAGTTTGTGTACAGCCATGGCCAAAAGTTTTGAGAATGACACAAATATTATTTTTTTTAAGTCTGCTGCCTCAGTTTTTATGATGGCAATTTGCATGTTATGCAATTAGAATGTTATGAAGAGTGATCAGATGAATTGCAATTAATTTCAAAGTCCCTCTTTGCCATGAAAATGAACTTAATCCCAAAAAAACATGTCCACTGCATTTCAGCCCTTCCACAAAAGGACCAGCTGACATCATGTCAGTGATTCTCTGGACAAGGACAAGGACAAGGCTGGAGATCACTCTGTCATGCTGATTGAGTTAGAATAACAGACTGGAAGCTTTAAAAGGAGGGTGGTGCTTGAAATTATTGTTCTTCCTCTGTTAACTATGGTTACCTGCAAGGAAACACGTACAGCCATCATTGCTTTGCACAAAAAGGGATTCACAGGCAAGGATATTGCTGCTAGTAAGATTGCACCTAAATCAACCATTTATAGGATCATCAAGACCTTCAAGGAGAGAGGTTCAACTGTTGTGAAGAAGGCTTCAGGGCGCCCAAGAAAGTCTAGCAAGCGCCAGGACCGTCTCCTAAAGTTGATTCAGCTGCGGGATCAGGGCACCACCAGTGCAGAGCTTGCTCAGGAATGGCAGCAGGCAGGTGTGAGTGCGTCTGCACGCATAGTAAGGCGAAGACTTTTGGAGGATGGCCTGGTGTCAAGAAGGGTAGCAAAGAAGCCACTTCTTTCCAGGAAAAACATCAGGGACAGACTGCTATTCTGCAAAAAGTACAGGGATTGGACTGCTGAGGACTGGGATAATGTCATTTTCTCTGATGAATACCCTTTCCGATTGTTTGGGGCATCTGGAAAAAAGCTTGTCCGGAGAAGAAAAGGTGAGCGCTACCATCAGTCCTGTGTCATGCCAACAGTAAAGCATCCTGAGACCACTCATGTGTGGGGTTGCTTCTCAGCCAAGGGAGTGGGCTCACTCACAATTTTGCCTAAGAACACAGCCATGAATAAAGAATGGTACAAAAACATCCTCAGAGAGAAACTTCTCCCAACCATCCAAGAACAGTTTGGTGACGAACAATGCCTTTTCCAGCATGATGGGGCACCTTGCCACAAGGCAAAAGTGATAACGAAGTGGCTCGGGGAACAAAACATCGACATTTTGGGTCCATGGCCAGGAAACTCCCCAGACCTTAATCCCATTGAGAATTTGTGGTCAATCCTCAAGAGGCGGGTGGACAAACAAAAATCCACAAACTCTGACAAACTCCAAGCATTGATTATGCAAGAATGGGCTGCCATCAGTCAGGATGTGGCCCAGAAGTTGATTGACAGCATGCCAGGGCGAATTGCAGAGGTCTTGAAAAAGAAGGTCAACACTGCAAATATTGACTCTTTGCATAAACTTCATGTAATTGTCAATAAAAGCCATTGACACTTATGAAATGCTTGTGATTATACTTCAGTAACAGTAACATCTGACAAAAAGATCTAAAAACACTGAAGCAGTAGACTTTGTGAAAATTAATATTTGTGTCATTCTCAAAACTTTTGGCCACGGCTGTAAATGTTTGTGTAAATCAAACCGAACTAACAATTCAGTTTTCTTTATATTTGCATGCATATGTTGATGAACACCAATCACCCATAGAGTGCAAAGCGCATTCTAGACACAGCTTATTTGCATTTAGTGACATCCACAAAATTCAGTAAAAGCTTAAGCGCACAGATGGCTGAAAACACAAACTGACTATTAAACGGCTAAAGAAAATACATTTCTCAGAGGCAGAAATGGAAGATATTTTCACCCACGCCTGTGAAAAACTAAAAAATATTATTTAGCAGCATCTGAAAAGGCTAAAATTAAGACACAAATTACAGAAAAGATTCATTAGGTGTGAATTAATTGACGTTTAAAGAAATTGGTTTGACATGAAACTGAAAGGGTGAAAAGATCTACACTGTACCCAGGGTGATAATGGACACCAAGCACATTATACAGGGAAGCTGTTATGTTGATATTATTCTCAGCAACTGTCTTTGTTGCACAGCATTTATTAAAGCAGATGCCATGGCAAACAGAACTGATTGATAAGCCAGCTTTCCTTTTCCAAAAAATATAGTGGGCTCTAAACATCCCTTTAGTGCAGTGTACGCTAAATCTTCTGTCAGCTGAGCCATTTGCTTATGGCTTACAGATATGCACAGACCAGCCCATCCTCCTTTAATAAAGTGGCATTTTCTTTTGTTATAATGAACTAACAAGTCTTATTTGTCTCAATTTATGGATTTGTATTGGCTTGCTTTCCTCAATTTATTTTCATATGTAAATTAAATGTTAATTAAATTTCATTTTCATTACATTTGTCACTCTGGATAATGGTGTCTACTAAATGCTGTAAAAGTAAATATGCAAAATATGCAAAATATATGGTGTAAAGCTGATCAATTGCCGTTTACATTAGTTGTTTCATGTGTAAATTTACACACACACAGGAGCACGAGTGAGATATGAAGGTTTTTTTTTGTTGTTTTTTTTAAATTATGGGATTTTCATGAATACCAAAGATCTGTAATTATTGTAATGAATAAATCTGTTCATATCCAGCTTGAAAGATGAGGCTATTAATCTTCCGTTAGTAAATCAACTTATATCTTTTTGTATATGTTATTATATTTTACACATTTTTAAACACATAAATGGTAAAACCTCAGTGTTTTATATTACCATGCATAGCTTGGTGCAGGGGTTCAGTCAAGCCCCCTTTTGCTAATCGAAAAAAAAAAAACTATACTGTAGTCATGTAGTATTAAGTATTAAGACAGGTTTTTCTAATTAATATTTGCCAAATATAGCCAATGTGACAAAGCCTGGATTTACCATCATACCAGGTTTTGCTGCTTGAACTATATTTATGGCCTACATCACACCAGCTTGAGAGTTTTTGATCATGAGAGAAGTGCCACTGAGCAAAAAACAGCAATAGCCCATTTTTTTAATTTATTATACACTATATCACCATTACATCCATATGTGAGCCTTCTCCAAACTGTTGCCACAAAGTTTGATGCGCACATTTATATAGGATGTATCTGTATGATGTAGCATTAAGATTTACCTTCGGTGGAACTATGCATCCCAAACCTGTTCCCCTGTGCACAAAGTGACAAAGACATGGTGTGCCAAAGTTGATGTGGAAGAACTCAAGTGACCTCAACCCCACTTTACACCTCTGGATTGAATTGAAATAGTGACTGTGTGCCAGGCCTCCTCACTCGACATCAGTGCCTGACCTCACTAATTCTCTTGTGCCTGAATGAAGACACACTCCAAAATCTAGAGGAAAGCCTTACCAGATGAGTGTGTGTAATAACAGCAAAAGGGGCAATACAATTGGAATGGGATGCTCAAAAAATCACATACTGTATGGGTGTGATTGGTCAGGTGTCCACATACATTTGGCCATATAGTGTATTATAGATTGTATCCATCCTTAGTTGCTTAATCAAGCGATGCACCCTTTGTGTTGTTAATATTCATCTTTGCCTATGGCCTAACTCATGTGAGGAAAACATTCACAACAGACAAGAATTGAAACTTCCTCATTATATCCATTTCCTTCTCATTTATCCTTATTAACATCAAACCCAGGGCAGCTGAAGCCACAGGCAGGCTATATCATGCAGAGATGGACCAGGCTCAATAAAGATAGGAACTGCTGTACAGTTTAGCAGGGAAGCTCAATTATTCCATCCATGGCACCCTCCTCATGAGACCACCCAAGCTCTAAACATAAACTTTAAAGCTTTAGTTAAATCTGCCTCTTGATGCTTATATCAGTAATGCTTCATGCCAATGGCAATTGAGCAAGCACTATGCACTAAAAAAGAAAATACCCTACAGACTAGATTAAGCAGCTCTAAACATGTCTCATTTCTTAAAACAAATAAGGCAACTGCTATCCTCAAAGTAATCTTCCAGCATTTTAATGTAGCTTTATAAAAAATCATAAGCTATAAAAATGGAAACAGTCCAGGGACACAGATGGCTGCTAAACTGTCTTCAGGATTTCATGGCGTGTCTTTGTACCATTCCCTGTTCCACATGGCAGACTGCTTAACTAAGTCCAACTTATTAATTCTCTTATCTTATTTTGGTTGACTCTAGTATGTATTCAAGTATGTATTCTACAATTCTTTGCTCCTTCCCATTCTTATTGGTCTGAAATAACTGACATGTCAGCTCTTAGGACTATATTTGCCATTTTGGGATAACACATTGTCTTAATATCCACTATCTAAGTTACTTTGAGCTAGTGGTAGAGTTCATGACCACTATGTGTCCTCTCACATAAAACATAGTATTTTGATTAAATATTTGACTGCACATTATTCAATACATTAAAAATGGAACAGAATGTAAATTTTATAGTAGATCTATTTTGTAGATACATTTTTATAGTAAATTATTTTCAACTGCAGCATTTGCAAGTAAACTATTGTTTATTGAGCATAATTTAGAAGAGTTACAGTAATAGTTACAGTACATTATTGTTATTTAATTGCATAATTTCTTATAGTCAGTTTACAGTATTTTTCCGGCAACAGTGCTGCCAGCATTGTAATGTAAAATGTTCAGTAAACATATTTACTGTATACTTGTCAGGACCTCATACAGTGGGTATAGAAAAGAATCACCCCCCTTTAAAATAATCACATTTTGTTGCTTTTCAGCCTGAAATGAAGACGCACACAGTTTTTGTTTTATCCAGCTGTATTTACTCAGTGCATCATCCAAGTGAAAGATATAACACAACCATATCAGAAAAAAATAAGAAAATTAAAAACCAGAATCACTGAGTTGGAACAAGGATCACCCCCTTGCTTTAAATTGCCTTAATTTTTTAATTACAGACTTTAGTCTGTTGGGATATGTCTCTACTAACTTTGCACATCTAGACTTGCATAACTGCTCAAGTTCAGTTAAATTTGATGGTGACCATTTGTGGACTACAGTCTTCAAGTCATTCCACAGATTTTCAATGGGGTTTAAGTCTGGGCTCTGACTAGGCCATGCAAGGACATTCACCTCTTTCTCCTTAAGCCTGACATAACCATGTCATAAATAATAAATAATCTGTTATATACTGTCATATGTTACCATGATAAGTGTACTCTTGTTAGATTTATAACAGATGTACTGATCAATACTTATAAAATATAAAAACTGTGAGAACATACTATAAGATATTTTTCAACCCTTTATTTAAAGGGTTTATTCATAAACATTGAATGAATCTTATAAAGCAGTGTTAGAGAATTTATAAAAGCTTGTGAGGTGATCTCACTTTATCATTATGTGTGCCTCAATTATCATTATGGTTCAACTGATCAAGATTGTTATTATAATTTATTTCTATAAAATTTATTTTAAAAAATTCTGTAAATGTTTGCTTTTACATTCAGTACATTCATGACACTCTGTAGAAGGTAAATATAGTGCAACTATAAGTGCAACTTTGATAACCACTTTAATTTGGGGGCAGTGAAATTAATTAATTCATTCGCATTCATTTGGCTGTCATATGGACTTTGTAAATAAGTGCAGTGGTATTGAAATGGTGGTTCATAATGCTTTTGAATGCAAATGCACCACCATCACTGTGGAAGATCATTCAATTTCATGCTCCTATAGGAAGTAGATACACAAAATACACCTCCAAGAAAGGTAAGATGACAGGGGGGACACTTTATAAAACCTCTCTCAATACTTTCTGAATGCGTTGTTAGCGAAGAGAAAATGTTAACTTTCAAATTGTAAATTTTTTTTTAAAAAATACAACAGTCTCCAACTGTCAAAGCATGGTAATTGAGACCTTTTCTCTCTTTCTTTCATGCAAATATGAAGCAATATACAACCTAAGAAATATTTACTTCACATAAATGATCCAGAATTGCTTTATAAAGTATTTTTTTCATTGTTTATGCATGTGTTTAAAGGCCCAATATAGGTATCCTTCACCTAAAATATTGTTGATATATATATAAAATCACATTTATGTTAATTACAATTTTAACCACCAATCTAAATTAATCTATATATCAAAATAGTAATTCACCATGCTGGAACATAACCATGGCAACATGCATATAAAAATTAGGCTAGGCTGTTATCTACTCTTCACTGCTGTACAGTAACACAAATATAAGACGAAATATAATGAAACATACCACAATTACCAGACCTCAATATGTCATCTTAGCATGATGTCAGCATACAACCCATAACCTCAGATCAGAAAATATTTATGTCTGACTTTCAGAACAGATAACAGTTATGGCATGTCACGAAGTACATATCCATGTCACTATCCATCATAAAACATGAAAGATACACTTAGCATGATTTTCAAAATGAAATCAGTCCTCAGAAAGTGCTGTGCCTTTCTCCACCAGTAGGAGTACACATGGGTGGATAGAACATGCCCCCATTATGTTTTTCTGTGACGCTGGTACTCATTGTGTGTATTGCTAGAGGCATCCCAATGGCTTTGCTGTATGCTGTAGATGAGGGAAGTAGAGAGGAGATGTGGCTGAGAAAAAAAAGTTTATGAATTATTCCTCTTGCATATTATTTGATAGTCTCTGGAGGCATGTTAGAAAGCTGCTGTCTCATACAGACAAGCATTTAGCAGAATCTGAGGAATCAAATATTAAAGAGTTCACATCAGCGAGAGCACAGATTATAGGTCAATATGTCTCTTTCACTATGGGCTCACACACACACACACACACACACACACACACACACACAGATTTGGGCCCTGTCAGTCTTTTGACAATCCAGGTGAGGCTTATTGGGCAGTGTGAAAGCAAAAGTGGGAAAAGGTGTTTGGGTTGCTAATTATAAAATAAAAGTGACATTGGAGGTCACAAGGACATGCTCACACATATACAGTATCTCACAAAAGTGAGTACACCCCTCACATTTTTGTAAATATTTTATTATATCTTTTCATGGGACAACACTGAAGAAATGACACTTTGCTGCAATGTAAAGTAGTGAGTGTACAGCTTGTATAACAGTGTAAATTTGCTGTCCCCTCAAAACAACTCAACACACAGCCATTAATGTCTAAACCACTGGCAACAAAAGTGAGTACACCCCTAAGTGAAAATGTCCAAATTGGGCCCAATTAGCCATTTTCCCTCCCCGGTGTCATGTGACTCGTTAGTGTTACAAGGTCTCAGGTGTGAATGGGGAGCAGGTGTGTTAAGTTTGGTGTTATCGCTCTCACACTCACTCATACTGGTCACTGGAAGTGATCTTAAAAAGATTGCCAACACCCTGAAACTGAGCTGCAGCACGGTGGCCAAGACCATACAGCGGTTTAACAGGACAGGTTCCACTCAGAACAGGCCTCGCCATGGTCGACCAAAGAAGTTGAGTGCACGTGCTCAGCATCATATCCAGAGGTTGGCTTTTCAGAATAGACATATGAGTGATGCCAGCATTGCTGCAGAGGTTGAAGGGGTGGGGGGTCAGCCTGTCAGTGCTCAGACCATACGTCGCACACTGCATCAAACTGGTCTGCATGGCTGTCGTCCCAGAAGGAAGCCTCTTCTAAAGAATCATGCACAAGAAAGCCCGCAAACAGTTTGCTGAAAACAAGCAGACTAAGGACATGGATTACTGGAACCATGTCCTGTGGTCTGATGAGACCAAGATAAACTTATTTGGTTCAGATGGTGTCAAGCGTGTGTGGCGGCAACAAGGTGAGGAGTACAAAGACAAGTGTGTCTTGCCTACAGTCAAGCATGGTGGTGGGAGTGTCATGGTCTGGGGCTGCATGAGTGCTGCCGGCACTGGGGAGTTAATGCCAACATGTACTGTGACATATTGAAGCAGAGCATGATTCCCTCCCTTCGGAAAATGGGCCGCAGGGCAGTATTCCAACATGATAACAACCCTAAACACACCTCCAAGACGACCACTGCCTTGCTAAAGAAGCTGAGGGTAAAGGTGATGGACTGGCCAAGCATGTCTCCAGACCTAAACCCTATTGAGCATCTGTGGGGCATCCTCAAACGGAAGGTGGAGGAGCGCAAGGTCTCTAACATCCACCAGCTCTGTGATGTCATCATGGGGGAGTGGAAGAGGACTCCAGTGGCAACCTGTGAAGCTCTGGTGAACTCCATGCCCAACAGGGTTAAGGCAGTGCTGGAAAATAATGGTGGCCACACAAAATATTGACACTTTGGGCCCAATTTGGACATTTTCACTTAGGGGTATACTCACTTTTGTTGCCAGCAGTTTAGACATTAATGGTTGTGTGTTGAGTTATTTTGAGGGGACAGCAAATTTACACTGTTATACAAGCTGTACACTCACTACTTTACATTGTAGCAAAGTGTCATTTCATCAGTGTTGTCCCACAAAAAGATATAATAAAATATTTACAAAAATGTGAGGGGTGTACTCACTTTTGTGAGATACTGTATATTGTCAATAAAACACCACGACACGTGTAGCTGAATACAGGCACATCCACATCCAACACACTGTTCAACAATTAGTGAACAATAATCAATAATTTTATGTTCCTAATGTTTTACAGCCTAACAGCCTACTCAAATACAGCCCACTTACTACCATTCATGCTTGTCAGTGTTGTGTGCTTTAAAAATGTAAAAACTTTCTTAATTCATTCTTACCTAACTTTAAATTGGCATAGCAATGCGCAACAAAATATTACATTCAAAAAGTACAAAAAAGATCAATACCTCTAGAGTGTATTGTATTATAATTATCTGTTGATTCCAGGTGATTTGAGAAACCAAACTAAATAATAACCAGGACACATGGTATACATACAATATATGGCCAAAGGATTGTGGACACCTGACCATCACACCCGCATGTTGGTTTTCCTCAAATTGTTGCCACAAAGTTGGAAGCACACAATTGTATATGATGTCTTTGTATGCTGTAGAATCTCAATTTCCCTTCACTGAAACTAAGAAGCCTAAACATGTTCCAGCATGACAATGTCCCTGCACAAATAGTAAGGTTCATGGAGACAAAGTTGGAGTGGAAGAACTTGAGTGGCCTGCACACAGCCCTGACCACAACCCCACTGAATACGGTTGGGATTAATTGGAAAGCTAACTACTTCCCAGTCCTCCTCACCCAACATCAGTGCCTGACATCACTCTTGTGGGTGAATGGGCAAATCCCCACAGCCATGCTCTAAAATCTAGTTGAAAGCCTTCCCAGTAAAGTGGAAGTTATTATAACAGCAAAGGGGACTCACCTAGATTGAGACGTTCATAAAGCACATATGCGTGTGATGTGTCCAGAAACATTGGGCCATGCTCATAGTGTATGAGCATGTGAAATTCAAGACAAAATGGTTGTACATGTTTCTGTAAAACTGCATCATTAATAAATCTGAATTAAAGTTTTATATGTAATCATTGTGGGTTTTATCCAGATTAATTAATTAAGGCAATAATTAAAAGGAAAATCTATACACTGGAATGTATGGTCTTTCTCTTGCTACTCTTTGAAAATGCACGGTAGCATTTAAGTCCATCCAAGCTTTATTTCACCACCATCTGCCTCTGTGAAGCCCACTGAAGGGAGCAAAGATAATACCACCAATCCTCCATTTGATCATTTTGAACTGCTTAGTGATTTTAACGCCAAAATGGAATGTAATCAGTGGCTGAACTAACAGGAAAAGGTCATGACTGTTGGCAGTTCCACAGCTAATGCTTCAAACTTCTGTAATTAGCATTTAACTAACTTTTGATTGGCACAGCAGTGCACAGGGAACCCCATGAGATCTGTGAGCACAAACATTAGCACAAACAACAATCATGACCTTTTTTGCATGATTTCAGCAAACTACCCTGACCGGGCCCATTTAACTTCTTATTCATCATTCTCAGAAAAGTGGGGCACCACCAGCAAAATGCTTATCTGGGGTCTTGATTAATTAATGATTGTGGATTACGTGCAACCAGATCAGGGAAGAAAAGTAAAATTTTCAACAGTCTTACATTTATGCATTCAGTCAGGGAAATTAGTCAGCCCCTGAATTATATGACAAGTGGGTTTTAACTTCTCCAAAATGAATCTAGGTCACAGGGTGTGGATATAGGCTAATAATGAAGGCTTCCACAACTCATAAGTCTGGCCTGCTGATTGAGAGACAGAATATAGCAAGGGCTGTTAAAAAAAAAAAAGCTGCATAGAATACAGATGCAAACCCATATATATTAACAATTATGTGCAGTGACATAATTTTATCTCAACTGCATATTGGAAATAGGAAATGTTTCTATAACCTATTGACAAGTACTATGCTCAGGGCAAAACTTATGGCTACAAATGCTGAGATATGCCATGTTTTCATATGGTATGACCATCATATTATTTCTTTATATGTTACATAACTTTCTAATATACAGATTAAAGTGTCATCTAAATGTGCTTTAATGGAAAGGATAAGATCCAAGGAAAATATAACCTTTCATACAAAGATGTTAACATGGTCAATATCACAAATTTTCATACATTGAATATTGATCAACTTTTCATTTTACATTTTTCAAAATTCTAAAACTATCTATATATTTCAAGTATTAAATTAAATCAAATCAAATTGTGGTCTCAGAATGTTGGACCCCACTGTACATCTTAAAAATATGTAGACCAGCTAAATAATAGGCTAATATTTTGTCATTCCAAAATGGCTCTTGAAAATGGTTCTTACCTGGAGGGATGGTCATATCAAGTGACATGGAAGGGATCCACATCTGCTACCTGCAGACTCTCCACTAGTGTCCAGCAAGGCTCAATGTTGGGTCCTCTTCTGTTCTCCATCTATACCCACTCTCTCAGTGAGGTCATATACTTTTTCCTATACATATATTTCATGCACAACAGTCTCTAGAGTTTACTCAGAATGGTGCAATAGAGAAAAAAACATCCAGTGAGCGGCAGTTCTGCAGATGGAAATGCCTTGTTGATGAGAGAGGTCAACAGAGAATGGCCAGTCCGGTTCGAGCTGACAGAAAGGCTACAGTAACTCAGATAAACACTCTATACAATTGTGTTAAGCAGAAAAGCATCTCAGAATGTACAACACGTTGACGCTTGAGGCAGATTGGCTACAACAGCAGAAGACCATATTGGGTTCCCCTTCTTTCAGCCAAGAACAGAAAGCCGAGGCTGCAGTGGCCACAGGCTCACAGATTCGCAGCATGAAAGTGCATCTGAAAAATCTGCAGGAATTACATGATGCAATCATGTCAATGTGGACTAGAATCTCAAAGGAATGTTTCCAACATCTTGTGGCTGTTTTGAGAGCAAAGGGGGGTCATACCCAGTATTAGTATAGTGTTCCTAATAAAATGTCCAGTAGGTGTATATCCATGATATTGACAATAATTCTCTCAAGCCAGCTTCTTAGCTTGTATGTGTTACGAATCCCCCTCGCGTTGATCGCTGAAGAGAGCCGTGCAAGGGGCGCACTTGCGGATTCATTGACACTGACTCTGTTTACTTCTCCACGTGTGTTTTGTTTTGGTTCATGTCTTGTCTCCACCCCTGTAGTGTCATTGGTTGTGTCCTAATATGTCTCAGCTGTCTTGTGTTAAACTCTTATTGTGTTTGTTATTTAAACCCCTTGTGTGTCTGTGTCCGACGCGAAGTAGTAACGCGGTTTCCTTAATGTTCAGCGCTTTTGTTTTCCCTGTTTCCCCTGGAATCCCTGTTTCCGCCTCATGTTTTGGTTCTTGTTTAGCCTAGTTCATGTTGTTTGCCGTTCGCCTGACCCACGCCTGTTTTATGACCACGATATCTGCTTCACATTTTGGATTTGACTGCTGTTCCTAATATACTGACTGTTCCTATTAAAAAGACTTTTATCTGCACTTGCATCCGCCTATCGCCGCATTACCTGACAGTATGTAATACTATAAACAACAGATTAAGATATAAAAACAAAGATATAGAATTGTGCCAGATGTCTACAAAAATGTGTTCTTTATCCAGTGTTTCAGCAAATTCCATAGGCATTTTTTTTTTGCAGACCTTGAAAAACTGTGAAAAATTTAAACCTTGACATTTAATTATCTCATCACTTCATTGACAGTCTGGGACACCCGGAAATCACCTTCGCATGCTACTTTTACCAGGAAGGTCTTCTAACTGCACAATATACACTCTCCAGGAAAACTTTTTCCAGGCAGTTTAATATGCATGTAGTAAAAACTTTCAAAGCATCAGGTGAGTCAAGCATATCTTTACCAGATAAAGAAACAGATGGTCCAGGTCTAAAGCTCACACAGTGAAACATTTATCTGTAACAGTTTGGGAGGAAAAACTGATAAATGAAAAGAAAAAAAAGGATGGAAAGGAATTCATTCGCGTGTCCACTACATGGCAATATCAGCACCTCAGCTTTGTGCAGGCTGGAACAGGATGTTTCCGCAGCCCACGCACACACGGTCCAGATAAGAGGTGCATTTGGGCAGCTGTGGAACTGACAACCTGCACAGGAACATACAGCCATCTGGCTTCTCTGCTTTACTGTGCACCCAACCCCAGTGCCAAAAAACCTTCCACCTGCTCCGTGCACCAGTGGCTATACAGATCTTCTGAACACCACAGGGTTTGCTCAGTGCATGTGCATGTTTGTGTTGGAACAGTATGTGCACACATTCAGCATGTTGCATACACATACACATTTGTCTTGCATAGATACATTTACTCTACAGAATAGTGACAGAAATTTGCTAGTGAGAAGAGAAAAAAGAATAGCTGCATGAAAGCAGAGACAGGATGAAAGATGGGACTCAATGGCTATGACCTCTCCAAGGTGAGAGATTAGGATCTGCAAATGCTGATTAGCAGGGTGTCTAAAAGAGCAAAAAAAAAAAGAAAAAGAAGAAAGAACGCACGAGTAGAAGGAGGCTGCCTGCTGATCTCATGTGTCACTATGTCATCAGGAATGGATTTCTATCACACTTCTTATTACTCACACGGAGGGCTTATACCCTCTACAGCTGATTCCTGGTTTTATTTATTGCAATCATTAATTTTCACATGCATGAAACTGCATCTCTAAACTTATCAGAGAATGAAACGATGCGCATGGCAGATTACTAATTTTTTACCCCTGTTCGTTTTTTGGCAGTCACACACATTTTCACGTCAAAGTGTCACAATTTCACAGATTAATTCACATGTGAATAAACAAACTTGTTAGAGAACCCTCGCATGCGAAGTCGTTCGTTACACGAACACTTCCGCATTCCACGCTTCGCGCTACTCTCCGTAGCTCCATTCACAAAAACCCGCTGGACTATGCATTCATGAACTCTCGCTTTGTTTACATCACCATGTGCTTGTGTTTTCGTTTACGTCATGTCTCCGCCTCCTTTTTGTTTAATTATTGGTATTTTATTGGTTCTCTGGTGTATGTCATGTCTCCGCCCCCTTCATTCATAGGTTTTCCGTTTATTGTTTAATTATGAGTTTCAGGTGTTCTGTGTTTAACCTCATTTGTGTCTGATTTTTCTGTGTATTTAAACCTCCTCCCGTTTCCGCCTCCTTGCGGAGTATTAGATTAGAGTTCTTCCTAGCATGTGCTGTACGCCTGCTACCTTCTCGCTTTCTCTCGCCCTTAGTTCATGGTTCCTAGACCATAGCTCATAGTTCCTAGACCATAGCTCTCAGCTCATAGTTCTTAGTCCATAGCCTAGTTTTGTGCGTTTGCTTCTATTTTGTTTTGCTTCGTTCTCATGTTTTATGCTTTCTGGAATTACTGCCTTGTGGATTATCTCTTTTGGATTATTGCCTTACCTTTTTTGTAGATTATGGTTTGTTTCCCTTTTTTATGTTCCATTACGTTTGAACTAAACTGTTCCTAATAAATTGACTTTTTCCCCTGCGCATGCATCCTGCCTCCCTCTATGTGTTTACATAACAGAATACTCCGCCCAACATGTATGCAGTAGGGAAATCTTGGGCCTGTCACGCCAAATTTTTATTCCTCCCCTTGATTCAGTTTCCTTCGAACAATGGACTTTTATTTATACCCTGGATGCATATGATGGCTTCTCCATGTGGCCTCAGTGTTTTTTGTTGCAGGCCCAGTTGTATTTTCTCAGTTTGGAGGACCCCAAGCCCACCGAAGAACAGTGGTTGGGGTTCCTCCTGTCCCGCCTGGTTGGTTCTGCTCGCCAGTGGGCGGAGCTTCACCTTCCCAGTGGGTCCACTAGGATATATATATGGTTTCCGGCTTTGTGGATCTACTGGTCCAGGTATTCGGGAGTGCTGAGTTCAAGTCCGACCTCAAAAGTTTCTTGGGGAGGAGTCGCCTGTCCGATCGGTCCAGCCAGTCATTCCTGGAGTACTACGAGAGGAAGCAGGCAAATGTGGTGACCTGCACCTCTCAGGCCCGAACCCAGGAGTGCGCAACCGAGGGCTGCACCCGACAGGCCAGCTTACAGTGCCCCACCTGACGAAAACAGGGAACAAGAGCTACTACTTCTGCTCGGAGGCCTGCTTTAAGGACAGCTGGTGAGTTTATAAGCGGCTCCATAGGCGGGCACCCACAGAGCTCCAGCCGGAGACTCAGCAGGAGGTCTCCTCAGCGGAGCTGCCCCTGGAGGTTAACGTGGCAACCTCCAGCCCCGAGCTCCAGCCGGAGGCCCAGCAGGAGGTCTCTCCAGCGGAGCGCCACCTGGAGGTTAACGTGGCAACCTCTAGCCAGAGGCCCAGCAGGAGGTCTCCTCAGCAGAGCTGCCCCTGGAGGTTAACGTGGCAACCTTGTCTGAGGTCCATGTCTGAGGTCCACGAGATGACCTCCTTTCCTAATTCAAGTCTATGTCCAAGTCCAGATCCAGGTTTCTGTCCTGACCCATATCCTAGTCCATGTCTCAGTCCAGATCCATACCCTAAGCCAGAGTCATGTTCCAGTCCATGCCTCAGTTCAAACCCAGAGTCCTTTCTCAGCCCAGAATCCAGTTCAGAATCCAGTCCAGTTTCTAGTTTAGATTCTAGTTCAGGTTCAGATCCAGTTCGCAATCCAGTTTCCAGTCTAGGTCTCAATCCAGAACCCAGTCCAGAGTCCACCTCTGTCTTCACCTCTGTCTCCACCTCTGTCTCCTGTCCAGTTTCTAGTTTTATTTCCGGCTCAGATTCTAGCTCAGTTTCCAGTCCAGTTTCCGGTTTTGTTTCAAGGTCAGTTTCCAATCCAGTTTGCAATTCGGGCTCTAGTCCATGTCCCCGTTCAGGCCCAAAGCCACATACAGAGTCCGTTCTCAGTCCAAGTCCACTTTCCAGTTCAGGTTCTAGCTTCATTTCCAGTTCCGTTTCCAGTTCTGTTCCCAGTCAGGTTTTTGATTTTATTTCTGGTTCTGTTTCTAGCCTAGTTCCCTGTCCTGTTCCCTATCCTGTTCCCTGTCCTGTCTCCAAGTCTGTCTCCAAGTCTGTCTCCAAGTCTGTCTCCAATCCAGGTGCCAAGTCTGATTCCAGTCCCGGTTCCAGTCTAAGCTTCAAACCAAGCACCTGGTCAAGTTCCAAGCTAGGCACCAAGTCAAGCTTCAAATCAAGCACAGCTTTAAGCTCCAAGCCAAGTTCTCGACCAAGTTCTCGACCAAGGCCGAAGGGACAACCAGACACGCTCCGCTCTGGCCTTGGAACACTGGACATCGCCAGCCTCGGGTCCTGGGGGGCAGACATTAGGATCCTGCCCAGGGGCCCAGGTCCGCCAAAGCGGTTGGAACTTTCGGCGCTTCGGGAGCAGCGCCTTTGGGGGGGGGGGGGGGCTCTGTTAGAGAACCCTCGCATGCGAAGTCGTTCGCTATGCGAACACTTCTGCATTCCACGCTTCACGCTACTACGGAGAGTAGCATGAGCTCCATTCACAAAAACCCGCTGGACTATGCATTCATGAACTCTTGCTTTGTTTACATCACCATGTGCTTGTGTTTTCATTTACGTCATGTCTCCGCCTCCTTTTTGTTTATTGGTTCTCTGGTGTATGTCATGTCTCCGCCCCCGTTCGTTCATAGGTTTTCTGTTTATTGTTTAATTATGAGTTTCAGGTGTTCTGTGTTTAACCTCGTTTGTGTCTGATTTTTCTGTGTATTTAAACCTCCTTCCGTTTCCACTTCCTCACGGAGTATTAGAGTTCTTCCTAGCATGTGCTGTACGCCTGCTACCTTCTCGCTTTCTCTCGCCCTTAGTTCATGGTTCCTAGACCATGGCTCATAGCTCATAGTTCATGGTTCCTAGACCATAGCTCTCAGCTCATAGTTCGTAGTTCCTAGTCCATAGCCTAGTTTCGTGCGTTTGCTTCTATTTTGTTTTGCTTCGTTCTCATGTTTTATGCTTTCTGGAATTACTGCCTTGTGGATGATCTCTTTTGGGAATTACTTCCTTGTGGATTATCTCTTTTGGATTATTGCCTTACCTTTTTTTGTGGATTACGGTTTGTTTCCCTTTTTTATGTTCCATTACTTTTGAACTAAACTGTTCCTAATAAACTGACTTTTTCCCCTGCGCATGCAGCCTGCCTCCCTCCGTGTGTTTACATAACAAAACTACAATACCACATTACTGTCTTTGGTATTTGAAGGCTCTAAGAAAAGAGATTCAAAACCCGAGAGCTGGATCAAAGGATGGTCAAATAAGATCTTTAAGTCCTTTATAGAATGTGAACACAAGAAAATTGGGAGACTTGTGCTCTGGAAGTGTTAGATGAAGCTGACAGAGGGAGTCTTGTTCTCTAATTAATCGGGCAAGTTGTTCTCCTTAAACACTGGATCACTTTGTGGGCCTACTTAATTATTTAGACACACCATGGCTACAGATTACTGTGTGCACAGAGAGGGGGAAATCTGCATGTATTATGGCTGGTAGCCACAACAGAGGAGGAACAGAGGAAAGTTGGAGAGAGGATTTAAAAAATGAGGAAAAGGTGAGAAAAGAAGAAAGGGAAAGTGAGAGCCTTGTTGCAGAAATCTGAAGATCTTTTACAGAAGGTCTTGTTCTACAGTAGGTCATGGGCATATTCATAATACAACACATCCCTCACCCACTGTTTCTTTCCATGCAGGACATTCATGACATATATATATATATATATATATATATATATATATATATATATATATATATATATATATGGCACAGTGTCCTATTTCTTTTTGAACTAAAAAGTGATGCCAAAAGCTATGATTATTATTTGTGTCAAATCAATTCCAAATACAATTGTTAATAAAAAGATAAATGACACATTACAGCTATTTAAAAAAAAATATATAAAACCATCAATTACATGAGTAATGTCCACTGTAGAACCTTTTATTCATCTTCTTTTAAAGACAGAAAAAACCCTCCAACCCTCAAATCTGTGTGTCATGTCGGCTTCCATGTCCCATTGCAAACCCACAAATACATTGTCAAAAACACAATATTCTTTTCAGTCCATTCAGCACCATACACAAACACTTACAAAAAGAAGAAAAATAATTATAACAACATGGAAAAAACTGCCCAAAGGCTGTTTCCATATCAGACTAGATGGCAAAAGTCCACTGTTTTTCCACACTGTCTGAATAAGCACACTGGACCATTGAACAACATGCTGTACAAAAGAACAAATGAAATGGCAAATATGTCTCTAATACTGTATGAGAGACAGAATGAAAGAATTCAGTGTTATGTTGTCTGGGATGACTACAGGTGGGCTTCATGGAGGGGCTTTAGGTGGCTCTTGTTTGATCTCCACAGCAGGCAATATATGCATCATATAATTTGGTGTCACATTAATGAATCAAAAGGTAATATACTATACAGTACAATACATTCAACTTTCTTAGTATTTACTTTTAAATGTGGCCAAGCATGTATTGGTTTATTCACATACTATTCACATTAACAAATATACATCCATATGTACACATACTCTTCTTTTCCCATATGAGGGTCCAGGCACTTTCTCACAAAGTTCAGGGTCGTAAAAGAATATACAGTTTATTGAAATTCTCTGGATGAGCCCTCAATAACTCTTTCCTATTATAAACTGTTCCATCTGTCAGACCATTCAGTGGATTCCCTTGACTCTCTAAACCAGCTTGTTAGCTTGGAATTTTGGACTGCGCTGGATGCCACTGGCTAGAGAGACCGTCACTCAGTGTCACCTCAGAAGCTCAACATCTGGGATGACATATGCACAGTTATAAAAATGGCAAAGCAGCTGCACTAAAATCTTGTGTGGGTGGTTTTTATGACAATTAACCTGATGAATCTCTGATATGACATGTTCAGCAGTTCTGCAGTTAGAGAATTATTTCAGAGGTGTGTGATTTTCAGATGAGATTGGGTTGTTATGGAAATGTGTGTGAATCAAATCGATCAATATACAGTATGTATATTGTATTAGGCTATATAAATGTATATTAGAATTAATGACGAGTGGATAAAAAAAAAATAAAAAATCCTAACATCCAAAAAATTTAATGAAACAGTCAGTCAATAAAATAAATGAAAAATAAAATTTATATTACTTGTCCATTTATCATTTACTATTCCCTATATTTTCAACTTCTGACTTTTCCTATTTTTTGATTCCAATATCTTTAATCATTTATCTATTTCCTATTTAACTCACACAACATTTACTACTCTCCTTACCACTTTTAGGATAATGAGACGGATGTGTCCAAACCTATCCATTTGTTAAATGAGGCTTGAATCTGATATTGATGGTTAATGCAGAATAGATCAATTGAAAGCATCAGTGTCAACCATCCTACTGATTTGAATGGAATCTGACAGTGTCTAGATTACCCCATGCTCTTATTAATGCCAATATAATTTTAAAACAACATCTCAGTGTTTTCAGAAATGTTTACAAACTAAGTCAAAATGACATCATCACATGCTGTGGGATTACTAACAAGCTCTTCATCAAAATGTAGATAGATAAGACTGGGGTGCCAAACAAAGCCTGTACATATTTGAAGTATTATAGTATTAAAACACAGCACTAGACTTCATATAGTTACCAGCAGTGGCCAATCGATTCTAGTTCAGATGTATGTGGCTTCAGCTGTGGCTCTGCACAATCAGTGTGAAAGCACACAAACTGTCCGCTTTATTAATGCTGTGGGAAAGCAGTGATTAATATTGCATTGCAAATATTAATTTACCTATTCCGTTTTTCTACATTACCTGATTTTGCATGAACAACTATCAAAGTACAGCTTGTTGATATTCCATGACATTAAAAAGCAGTACAATTCATGTAGATACACACGTTTGGGTTTATGATTTTAGAGTTTTATTCTCCCACATTCCTGCTGAAAAATCCAGCTTGGTCTAACCAGCTACCAGTTGCCAAAACATAGGAAACAGTTTCTGAGTCACCTCTACTAATGCTACACTGTTATTTTAGGGAAATAATTACATTAATAATATACATTAATTTTATTGATTGTTTGAAATTGGAAATGACCATTTGGAAATAATTATTAGAAAATCAATATTTGTATTCAGATTGTACAGTATGTATGTATGTATGTATGTATGTATGTATGTATGTATGTATGTATGGATAGATGAACGGATGGATGGATGGTGAAGTGGGTCAGCAGGGTCAACTGCTGCAACTGCAAATTAAAGGGATATTCTAACTTATCTTAAGTCCAGGATGCTGCATCAGTTAAACACTTAGACAGCCATATTTAGCTAAAGGTCCACAAAACTGCTTGTAAGTCAGAGTGAAGATAAATGGTTAGAAGTCGACACTGGTTGACTTCCCATGTATCATTCAACCCCTGTCTTTCCAGTTTAGGTTTGCCCTTGTTGCAGCCTCTGAATGCAACTGTAAATTTCCATTAGCGCTTCTCTTGTTCAGCTATTTGACGGCAAATGTCAGAGTCAACCTGTAAACCACCCTTTGTCTGATGACACTGACTATTAATGCACTCCCTCTGCATACATAGGATAGATTAGCTCCTTAGACGTCAAACAGAACATCTGCAGACGTTAAATCTATGTACAAGTGAGAAAAGCAAAATAAAAATTGAGCCAGTGCAGGATATTAAAGCCATCAAATTTATGACAGCTCTCTTTATAGTCAGTGACACTGAATTTTGTATTGTAGAAAATAACAGACTCCATCTTTGTGTACTCATAGCCCAATATGATGCATTCTTATGGTCCAATTATAGATGGTCCAACCAGGTACAATACTAGGCTTGTATAATGCAGTCCAGACACCATATTATAAAATGGATGTCCAAGGCTCTTTAGTGAAGAAGCAGCCATAGTGATGCACTGTCAACTGAAGTAATGAAGAGCTGGCTGCAGATTCAATGTTCAGGTAATAGAGTGAGAGTGAGAGTGTTTGCATGTGTGTGTGTGTTTGGCCCTTCTTGATCTTACAGGCCATGGCTCAGATGTCTCACTCTAGTGTACTGCACATTAGGAGAACACATCCAAGCAACACCTCTTTCGTTTCCTCAGTCCAGCCAACAAGGGACACTCCCTGTCTTTGAGCATTCCCAGCACAGTACAGAACAGAACACAGGTCACACTCTCAGGAAATGAAGTCAAGACACGCTCGCACTTGGTATCAGAGCTGGCTTTGAGTTATTTTGAGTGGATTGCTCACAGCTCAGGGGAGAATAGGAGGGGAAAAGATGCTGACAAAACAACACTAAACCACAAACAACTAGGACATGGATGGTCCACCACATCTAGACATTCCGGGCGAAAAGGCGAAAGTTTCTGCTCACATGTTTATTTTCTGTTCTTCCCCTCCCAGGTAAGAATTTTGATGTGAGCGAGCTGACAAAAGAGAAAGGGAGAGAGATGGAAAGAGAGCTCAGGGATAGAGAGAATAGAGAAAGTGAATCTGCCAGCAGTCCTCCTCTGTATTTAGTGGACAGTTGAGATATGTTGCTATCTGAGGTCCATGCACTCCAAATATTCCATCACCAGGTCATAACAGAAGCGGTACTGCTCCTAGGGGAGTCACACACACAGAAAAATATTGATGAGTCAGTGTTGTGCTGCAAATAACAGTAAATATGGTAAAAGAAAAATCTAATATTTTATGTTGTGCTTTTTTAAAAAATTTTCCCTAACCTGTGGATAAGTGAATCAAACATATTTGCTCTCATTTAACCAGGTGAAAGTTGATGGTGATTATGAATTCTGCTGAGCTTGCTCAGTCTCACAGTTACTGTCACCTACCAGTGACTCCACCATGTTGGGTTTGGCGTTTCGCAGTGTTTTAGCGGCATAGAAGACATCCACCATGCTCTGGTACTGGATCATCTCCATCAGAATAGTACATGCACAAAATGTGCCACTACGCCCACCTCCATTACTGTGCACACCAAGAAAACATATAGCAAATGTAAATCATACAGATATACATGCAGTGTATGATTACACAAGATTGCAGTACTGTATGTATGTACTGAGATATGATTTAAATCAGTGACTGCCAATATCCTTTTTCCATTTGGCATCTTACATTTCTATCCAAATGTCCTGAACAAACAGCATTCAGTAGGCTAGTGGAAAAGAGTGGAGGTGCGGTTGTAGACAGATGAGGTGATGGTGGTGTAATCAATCGCAGTCATAGTCTTGGCAGCTCTGAATACACTGCTGAGGGAGGCTACTGTATTCTGTATTAGAACATAATTGATTTCATCTCCATAATCTCTTTCCCCCTGCTAGCAGGGAATAACGCTGTGTGACAACTCTGAATGATGTGCTTTTCTGGGCAGAGGCTGAAAAGCAGCACATGCCTGTAGGCGCAAACAACTCTTTCTCCCCAGGGACATTTGTTTATATGCATATGTGAGTACCTTGATTGCATGTGTGTATGTGGAAGGAATTTCTGTTTGATGTTCTATGACCATAACAGTGTGTGTGTGTGTGTGTGTGTGTGTGTGTGTGTGTGTGTGTGTGTGTGTGTGTGTGTGTTTTAGTAACTGATATTTATTCAAGAACTGTTGACTAGCTGGTTCCACTACAATAAAAGTAGAAGCTGTATTCACAGCAAAGCCTGTGAGTGCATGTGTGTTACTCACAGGCAGTGGACCACAGTGCGACCATCGCCACATTCTCTTTGCCACTTCTGCACATGGGCAAGCAGGTTAAGGAAGGCCTTCTTGGAGTCAGGAACATCACGATATGCTGACCAGCGCAGGAACTGGAACTGGCACACCACCAGATGACCCTCCTGTAGCTAACCATAGACAAGAGAAATGGGCTGTAATATATCATCCCTTATAAATTTGTGGGTCTGTTTATGAGTATGTATACAGGAGCCCAGAGCTATTTCCCATGTACAGCTCCCGGGAATGCAGAGTCAGCACGGTCTGAGCTGTGATGAATGAGTCTATAGGGAAGAACAGCACTGGAGAAAGACACACAAGCTCTGATTTACTCAGTCCTCTGCCCCAAAACACAAGCGGTATTAATTGCGGCACCCCAAGATCCTACCACAGGAAACCTAGCCCATCAACATGGGCACACTGACTAATGTTCAATGAGCTGATGGAAAAACAGTTTCAGCAGTTTTGTAACAAAGAGAGGAGGTTAGACAAGACAGAAAAGGCAGAAATTCAGTACTTATTCTAGACACTGCGAAATTGGAAGTTCCTATTAGCTTCACACATGTATATAGTACTGTGCAAAAGTTTTAGGTACCCTATTTTTTTAGTACAAACTTTGTTATAGATTGTACTTGTTTTATGACTTCAACATTATCAAGTCAGTAAAAAAAAAAAAAAACAATTTAAAATGCCAAACATTACTTTTCTAGCACAAAATTAAATGTTACAGAAAAATGTTTGTATGTCATTAAAGAAAGCAGCATATTACGTAAGAGACACTTTTCAGACAGTAAACACAATGAAGGCTGCTGGGTTTTGCTGCAAAAATAAGAAGCAAGTGTGAAAGTCAAAGTCTCCAGAAGAACTGTGTCTGGTTCTGCAAGATGCTCAATAAAACTTACCAGCTCATTTCCTTATAAAACTGCACAAATTGTACCAGAGACTACTATTTTTATTTTTCGTCACACCAAATATTGACTTTGTTTCATTTACTACTGTTTACTGCTCTTTACGGTATTTTTTTTTTAAATGTAGAAACATTTAATTTAATTATTTTGAAGGCATCTTTGCTCTACAGCATTTCTTTGCATGTGCCTAAAACTTTTGCACAGTACTGTATATTAGGTATGTGTAAAAACTGTCTGTCCTGTGGGTGTCTGTATCCTTAGTCACCAGGTGACTGTACCTTCATTTTAGGTACATTTTAAGACCTAAAACACTGCCTTTGTGCCTTTAAGGGTACAATTACAATGAAAGTACCTATTTGTCCAGTAATTTTTGCCTGTCTTTTCTAAGAAAAAAAAAAAAAAAAAAATGAGGAAATGCAAAGTATCTGCACTGGGAGGTGTGACTCAGGTTCAAATATATGTATGTATGTGTGGATGTACAGAGCAAGACTGTGACTCAGTGCGGTCCTAAAATGCATTTATAATATGTCTGACATTAACATTCAATTTTCTGTGGCTGTAGCTCATGACGTAAACTGCACCTAGGACCATTTACTAAGTGCACTCTGTGAGTGGTGCAAATTGCAGTTTAAAAGCCACTGTAAAATAGTGGAAATGGTCAACCACAGAGTCATCAAAAAGCTTGGGACCTTAAAAGAAATGCAAGTTCAGCAGGGGGAAAAATCTGTTAATAAATGAAGTTCTTATTAAATGAAGACTCTTGTGTCAGAAACAGTAAACTGTGTGTGGGGAATTAATACAGCTGACAGGTTTTATGACAGCTGTGTACAGAATAATCTACTTTTTACAAAAATGTGTAATTAAGTCTGTATTCCATTTTTATGTGGTTGAATGTGAGTTCTGTAACATTTGAAAAGTAGCAATGTCAATAAATACAGTTTTGTTTGCAGAATTTCTTTGTCAGTTGTGAGGAATTTGATGTTATGACCAGGGTTGCCAGATCTACACAATTACTTCCAATGGAGAAGGAGTATTATAACACACAGTTTTACTGAAATAGTGTTGTATTATAACAAATTTTGTCATGAATAAATTGTGGTTACTAGAATAGTGGGGAAAAAATCCATTTTGGCAGTTCAAAAGCATCAATGGCAAATATGCACCTATCAACAATGCTCATAGGCCTACTGCTCTGAGGAACATACATGGCATTTACTGTAGGAACATTTCTACCTAGCTTGGGGAAGAGGATAAAATAGGCAAAATTGTCTACCACTAATTTCACAATACATAGCACATCAAACAAAATATGTAAATCAACCACACTTGACTTCTCCACCCATTTTTTGTGCTGACATCACACTTTCTAGGCAATCCTCCCACAATGTATTTGTACATAGCAATGTATAGCAACTGAAAAACAGACACAAAAAGCCTTGTACATCTGGCCCTCAGAGGCTGAGTAGTGGTCTGTCTCTAAGCTGGTGTGACAGTGTGAGATGTGTGGCGGTCTAGAGGATGACAGCCAGATATACTGTATCACATGACAAGGTGTGTCGCTAATCTGCCGCTTGTCAATCAGACATTTAGAAAGGCTCTGACAGACATGGACAACTCCTGACTGACCTATTCTTTATCCCACCTTCTATATCACACACATACACACACACACATACACAAAGATTCTCACCACCCTTTCAACAAACATCTTCCTGATACGTACCGTACTTGCATGCTTGCTCACTATTTATTTTGTCTGCGATGAGAGCCACGTCATTTTCTTTTTTGTTATTCCCTGCACTTCCTGTTTCTCATTTGCCACGTTATAGCCTCCACCGGAATAAAACGGTATGGTTTACGAACACTTCAGGCAGAAAATGCAGATGCTTTTTAAAGTCTGCTTTGCATAGTTCGTTATATTGCAAAGAAATATGATAGAACTACTGATGATGGAAAATGTCTTATATTTGTATTAGAATAATTATTTTCATGAAGTCTCATAAAGAACCGTTAACAAGCCCCTTTTAACAGCGTTGGGAAGTTTTGCTTTTGTTTTTTAAGCTACATAGTTGTGACATTTGCATGAGCATGTGTGTAGAGTGTCTATAGGTTGAGACTCACCCGTGACACATTTGTAACCCGGAACAGACGCGTGATGATATCTTCATCAGCAGACATGGAGAGAAACTCTACCTGCATGGGGCCATACTGCTGGAGACCAGGCTCGGGCCAATACTGCACACAAGGCTAGAGAGAAAGAGAAATAAGAGACAGAAAGAATAAAAGAGGATACAAAACAAAACAATTTTTGACAAGCGTCTAGCATCTATTTGTAGAGAGGAATTGTTTCTTGAAGGTCAAGTGCCACTCAAGCAAAATGCTTTAGAGCCTATCTCCAGGTTGAGAACAGAACAGAAAGAGAGAAACAGCTAAACATTCCTGTCACAGAAGAAATTTCAGAAGCATCAGGCCAGTAAATAGTACAATAAGCAGTTGAAAAAGTATTCAAATGCCTGTAGGGCTTACAGTCTAATGAGACACAGTGAATGAGACAGAAAGAGAGAGAAAGTAGGGGTAGACAGGTCGTAATGAGATGACAGAGATAATAAATGGATTACTGTCTTCAGAGACTGAACAGTATTAAAGTTGTGACACTGGCAACCAAAGAAGCAACTATTAATACAAAAGGACTGCAGAGAGAAAGGGATGAAGGAAGAATGATACAAAGGGAAAGGAACTGAGCAAGGGGGGAAATTAGCCAAAGAAAAAGAAGAAAGAGTGTGAATTGGAGGCAAAAGCAAACTAGGAAAGAGAGAACGAGATACAGTATAAAAAAGAGAGATGAAGAAAACAAGAGAGGCTATAAGCCTTAATCCACTCAAGTGTAAAATGAAGTGAATGGGAGACTGAATGACACAAAGCAAATGGCTCAATAAGAACACACACCAAGACCAGAAGACAATGGAGCAAGTGAGCATGCTAAGACTCTAGCAATTAGAGCAAACAAAGCAAAACTCCATCTGGAGCAGGAGTAAAACCCCTAACAATATTTTAGTCAGATGAGAGCAGAAGGTCTTAAACACTCCAACAATTGACTTTGTATTTCATTATGTAGTTTGTGGCAAGAGTACAAAAGTGCCTAAACTTAGCATGCACTTTATGGGACTTAGCGATACAAAAGCACAATAAGACTTTGTGACGACACACTGACACAACAGGGTTTACCTGACATGCCAATCAAGGCCTAACACAGAACAGGTGAACACATTTGGGTAACAAAGCAATGAGAGGACAGGGGTGGAAACAGGACTATAACAGAAAGCAAAACAAACATGAGCACATGTTGATCACAATGATGAATTAACAACAACAACAACAATAATAATTATTATTATTATTATTAATGAAAGTGCTTTACAAAATGATAATTATATAAACCAGTTAAAGAATAGATTACAGTAAAAGAATAAATGGCAGCGGATATGGCATTCAAAACATTAGAATGTTAAAGGATATATGATTAATAAATAGCTCATTTAAAACTAAATAAAATATGAAAACAGAAAAGGTGAAAGGGAGGGGTAACTCCTTACAGGCTGGAATTCCGAATGAATCAAGTCTCAGCAGACACTGAGACTCTTGCATGGAGCCTAATGCCCCTGTTTCCATAAAAGTGGTGCATCCTGTTCAGTATTGCCATGTTAGAGGAACTCACCCAGGCAGAGTTTGACTGGTTCAGCTGGTTGAGCATGACGATGGAGGTGCATCCATAGTCAAACACCAGCCTCCAGAAATCGGTGGTTGTGCCAGGCAGAGGATGAGGTGTCACTATGAAGGCTGCGGGCCGATGGAAGCTGTCAGTGAGAGCAGCATTGATGTAGTTGTTACTATCACCCTCTGTGGTAACCAGGAAAGCAAGAGCACGGTCTGGCGGCAAAACATCCATGCTGCGATTCCTCTCACGGTTCCGTGGTAACAGTGCGATGCTGCACTCCTCCACATCCAGGTGAGGTGTCACAGAGTTCAGCGTCTGCAGAGGGACACACACAAGCACTCACATCAACTGCACAGGTGCAGTATACTGTACCCTCTGACACGTTCTAGTGTGTATGAATTCACTTCATTATTTGTTCATGACTTTGGTTCATCTTTGACTGACAGGTTTGTGAATTTGCGTTATTCAAACCAAGGTTTTTTTTTAGATGGCTGAGAATTGGAAATAAATGATTAATATGTCTGGGAGAGGAAAGTACAGAGATAAAGGGGAATGGCAGTGATAATAAAATATGGAGAGGAATAATGAAGATAGCTACATGTGCACATGGGGAAACACACAGCCTAAGAGCTAACAGACAACGAGGGCGGAGAATGAAAATAAATGAAAATGAAAAAGAAAGCACAATCTTGATGGGAAAAGTAGCAATACAGAGGGGATGAGAACAGCTCATTGCCACTGGGGCGATTAGGTTGATTTACACTTCACACAAGCCGCATCGTGCATCTGGCCTCTGCAGATGGGGCCTCACGCTAACTGCAGCTTTCTGATTTGACTTTAAAAAGCATTTCACTTCACTCGTAAACAGCGCAGCTGAAATTATTGAACAAAAACTGGAAATCAGGCCAGCTTCATACATAATGAATAAGAACGTTATGATTTCATCAGAAAAAGTACCACTAAAATGGGAACACTGCTTACCTAGGGTCTGTGTGCAAATTCCTGCCTGCTGTTGATGTGGAGAAAGCAGTACTCTACTCTCTAATGAACAGTGTAAATACATAAAGAAAATATTAATAGAAAACCTATGTAATGAAATAAATTCACCATCTGCTCAGCAAAACGTGTGCACAGATTTAGAGTGATGCGGAAGATGCCAGTGTGAGTGCCAAAGAGATAGCATTACTGGAACAAAGCATGTACAACACCCTGCCATCAAACAACAGTCAGTCCTCTCTTATCCAACATGTTCCTGTGCCTGTTCCCTCTATTAGAGCCAGAAAGCACACAGTGATAATTGCACTATAATTCATATAAAGTATAATAATGCAAGATGCACTTAGAGGTAAATGGAGAAAATAGAGAGGAGTACTGATTTTTAGGGCTGCAAAAAAACATTAGTAGTGTTTGTGTTCTTAAATGTCAATCTAGAGTTCTGCTTTGTAAGAAGTGATAGCATATAAGCACCAGCTTTATTCCCTGAAGTGAAAATTGTTAAAAGCCTAACAAAGATTTGGCAAGTGCCCTTACCTATTCATGCACTACAATCTGGAAAATATCAATAGTATAATATTAATAATATAAATTAGCCAACACCAAGCCTTACATCATTCTCACTCCAAAGGCATTTGAGCACACTTTCACATGAACATAAACTTTACTGCACATATTCCTTACTGTTTTATAGGAGGGACCATAAGTTATTGGACAATTCATACTGACAACCAAGTAATTGGATGCTCAGTTTATTTTGGTCAGCTGTGCGCTGTCACATCCTTATTTCATGCCCAAGAAAGCTCATAAAAGGTCTACAGTTGATTCTAGATGTGTAATTTGCACAAAGAGTTTGTTGCTCATCACAAAGATGAAAAGATGAAATAGGTGTCATTGCCAGTATATCAGGCAATAATAAAAGCCAGAATAAATCTGAGACACTAACAGTATCAAAATCAAGTTTGACTGTCCTCTCAATGCTGTACAGCTTCACAAATAGTTTAGAATTGCATACAACACTGTCCACCATTGTGGACACAAAAAATGTTTTTCCTTGCACTAACATGACAATGATTTTTATCTTCAGAAAATTTTACATTCTGTAACTCAGTAGCTGACTTTCTGCAGTTCACCCTCATACAGCAAGGAAAATGTAAATGTATTTTTTATGGTTCTCATAATGTTCACATTACAAATTTGTGATGAGGAGGGAGGGACCAGGCTGTGAGGATGCTGAGGCCATCACCTGGCGCTGAGTGATCTAATCAGTGAGAGAGAGAGATAAAACGGCTGGAAGTGCCAGAGGGAGAGAGAGAGACGGACGTGAGCTTTATGTTTGAGTTCTGTTTATGTGTTTGTTGTTTTTTTTGTTCTGTTTATGATTAAATATTACGTTTACGTTCAGCCAGTTCCCGCCTCCTCCTTGCCCATTTCAGCTGTATTGTTGGGTCTGGTGTCTCTCATTTTCCTCTTGACAATACCCCATAGATTCTCTATGGGGTTCAGGTCAGGTGAGTTGGCTGGCCAATCAAGCACAGTAATACTACAGTCAGCAAACCAGTTAGTAGTTTTGGCACTGTGGACAGGTGCCATATCCTGCTGGAAAAGGAAATCAGCATCTCCATAATGCTTGTCAGCAGATGGAAACATGAAGTGCTCTAAAATCTCCTGGTAGACGCTGCATTGACTCTCAACTTGAGAAAACACAGTGGACCAACACCAGCAGATGACATGGCACCCCAAATCATCACTGCCTGTGGAAACTTCACACTGGACTTCAAGCAACTTGGATTCTGTGCCTCTCCACTCTTCCTCCAGACTCTGGGACCTTGATTTCCAAATGAAATGCAAAATTTACTTTCATCTGAAAAGAGAACTTTGGACCACTGAGCAACGGTCCAGTTCTTTTTCTCCTTAGCCCAGGTAAGATGCTTCTGATGTTGTCTCTGGTTCAGGAGTGGCTTGACACTAGGAATGCGACACTTGTAGCCCATTTCCTGGACACATCTGTGCGTGGTGGCTCTTGATGCACTCCAGCCTCAGTCCACTCCTTGTGAAGCTTCCCCAAGTTCCTGAATCAGTTTTGCTTGACAATTCTCTCAAGACTGCGGTCATCCTTGTTGTTTGTGCACCTTTTCCTACCACACTTTTCCCTTCCAGTCAACTTTCCATGAATATGGTTGTGTGTACTGAACCAGACTGAGACATTAAAGGCTCAGGAAACCTTTGCAGGTGTTTTGAGTTAATTAGCTGATTAGAGCTCTTCTCAGGTCGACATTTCTGTATTATAAATTCTTTATTCTAATATTTTGAGATACTGGATTTTTAATTTCCATGAGCTGTAAGCCGTAATCATCAAGATTAAAACAAAAAAAGGCTTGTAATATTTCACTTTATGTGTAATGCATCTAGAATATATAAAAGTTCCACTTTTTGAATTAAATTACGGAAAGAAATGAACTTTTCCACAATATTGTATTTTTTTGAGATGCACCTGTATGCCCCACAATCTAATTTAAATCAGATTTGAAACCACACATAAATGTGACTTGAATCTGATTTGGAAAAAAAGTCAAATGGTAGAAAATGCAGAAAAAAAGAAAGTCAGATAATGCAGAAAAAAGAAAGTCAGATATTCCAAAAAATCTGATTTGAGCTGCCTTTCTGAAAGCCATAAAGAGACAAATATATATTTTTGTGTTAGTGTGTGTCCATGTACAAGTCACTAAAAGCTATATGTATGAGATATTGTTAGGCAGTACAGAAGCAAGTTCCACAAACATGTGCTAAGCTGAATTCTTCAACTTATTTATATTTCTGCTCTTTGCGTAAAAGTTATATAAATACCCATCTGCAGACTGCAGACTTGAGCCCAGGCTCAGATATGATTGCAAAGTGCATGGATAATTTTCACAAATATTGATGAATTATTATGAATGAGTTCTGGCTCAAAGCTCTGAATAATAATTTCCTAGCAAGTCAGCCACCCTGTACCTTTTAAAAAAGCCTGGACACTGAGCGTTTACCATTCCAGACTGCAATGCACATTAAACACAGCCCACTAGTATAAAGTAAATATGCAATTGCATGCATTAGTAATGAACCAAATAGCTGTCCTGTTATCTCTTTACACATGCACTTGTTGCAGGCTACATAGTCACGGAAGTGCAAACATTCAGTTCTGTTTATATAGTGCTTTTTATATTAGATGTCCCCTATTGAGCCCAACAGTGACATGAAAAAAAAAACTGCCAGAGATGGTAAGTGACAGAAAATGTGGGAAGAGGGGAGACTTAAAAGAGAAAAACCATCACCAAATAGTGAAATAATAGTCCCTGTGTATAGTTCAGCTCTCACTAAATGTCTAACTTACAGCAGCCAAATGATAATCTAACTATGGCTCCCTTATTTACATTTATACTTACAGCATTTAGCAGGCCGTCCTGATACAGAGTGGCCTTACAGAAGTGCTTTGAAGTCTCTATAAAAAACTGCTATTTAAAAAATGCTAGCTTTTTGGTCAGGGAATGAGAATACAATTTAGCTAAAAGACTACTGGAAAGGATTAGTACAACATTAAAGAAAACATAGAAGACAAGGGATCAATATACAGTAAGTGTTAAAGTTAGGTCTTTAGTCTTTTGTTTGAAGATTGCCTTAGTTAACATGTGGCTTGTAATAGTGAGTATCAATAAAAAAGCTAACACAAATTTAAATTCTCAGGACACCTCTTGGGGCCGTCCTCAAGGAATAACTGGGCGGGTTGTTGAGTATGGTAATTCATCACTTTTTGAAAGTCCTTGCCACATTAGTCCCAGTTGACATTTATTAAAAGATGCAATATCACTGAGCAGTGATTTCCACTTGTTTGATTAATCTCACTTTGATTGTATTTGATCGATGAATATTAGCATACAGGCTACTGTCTGAAATACTGTCTAAATCCCTTTAAAATTTGTATTTAAAAAATGTAGTATATCAAGCATTTGAATATTAATGAGCCTATCATTTTAACTCTCCACAGACAGGGTGTGTAAATATAATAGCACAAATATTAGCACAAATGCTGTACTATGCTATTTTATAGAACAAACAGATAATCTTTCAGATTTATTTTTATTAATAATTTATTTAAGTATACTACGTACAGTGGGTATAGAAAAGAATCTTCTTCTCTTCTTCTTCTTAATCCTCTTTCTCCTCAATGGGAGCATAGGGCCTCAGCAACACTCCTCCAGCGGACTCTATTGGGGGCGATTCTCTTCAGCTGAGCCCATGTCCACCCTGCTGTCTTCATTTCCCCCTCTGTGCATCTTCTCCAGGTTTGTTTTGGTCTTCCAACCCTCCTCTTGCCTTGCGGGTTCCATTGCAAGGCTTGTCTTGTGATGTTTTCTGGGTCTTTCCGGAGGGTGTGGCCTATCCAACCCCATTTCCTTTTCCGGATTTCTTGGTCGATGGGGGTCTGCTTTGTTCTTTCCCACAGTCTGACATTGGATATCTTTTCAGGCCACCTGATGCGTAAGATGTTCCTGAGACATCTGTTGACAAAGGTCTGGAGCTTGTTTACTGCTGTCTTGGTAAGTCTCCATGTTTCCGAGCCATACAGAAGGACTGCTTTGACATTGGTGTTAAAGATTCGGACTTTGGTCTGCTGTGCAAAAGCTGTAGAGCTCCAGACAGGACGTAAGGTGTTAAAGGCGTGCCTGGCTTTGTTGATGCGGCTCTTGATGTCCTCGTCCGCTCCCCCGTCCTTGCTGACGACGCTTCCTAGGTATACAAACTTTTCCACGTCGTTGATGTTGGCACCTTGTAGTTGGATCGGGTCTTCCTTCTTGTTGTTGATCCTCATGGCTTCGGTTTTCTTAACATTTATTTTCAGTCCCGTTTTTGCTGCTTCCTCTGAGAGCTTGTTGAGTTTCTGCTGTGCATCCTGCTGCCTGTGTGACAGAAGGCTGATGTCGTCCGCAAAATCGAGGTCTTCCAGCAGTTTGTTGAATGTCCAGCGAATTCCTGTGTTGGCATTTTCTGTAGACTTCTTCATGATCCAGTCCACTACCAACAGGAAGATGGTAGGTGACAACATGCAGCCCTGTCGCACTCCGGTGCGTACCTCAAAAGGCTCAGTCAATTTTCCCTTATGTACCACTTGACATGAGGAGTTGCTGTATAGTTGTTGGAAGATAGTGATGAATTTGGGTGGTATCCCGTAGTGTGTCATAAGCTTCCAGACGACCTCTCTGTCCACACTGTCAAAGGCCTTCTCGAAGTCCACAAAGACTGCGTAGAGTGGAGACTGCCATTCCAGGGACTGCTCGATGATGATGCGTAGAGTGGCAATGTGGTCAGTGCATGACTTGTCCTGCCTAAAGCCCGCCTGCTCGTCTCTCAGTCTTTTGTCCAGCGCCTCTTTCAGTCTGTGCAACATGATGCGTGTCAGTATCTTGCTGGGGACAGACAAGAGCATGATGCCTCTCCAATTGCTGCAGCTGGATAGGTCGCCTTTCTTGGGGAGTTTTACTAGGTGTCCTTTCCTCCACTCATCTGGAACCTGTTCTTGCTCCCAGACTTTCTGAAGCAGAGGGAAGAGCATGTCAGTTGTTGTTTTAATACTAGCCTTCAAGGCCTCTGGTGGTATACCATCAGGGCCAGCAACTTTGCCGGCCTTTATCTCTTTGACTGCCTTGGTGATCTCAGCTCTGGTGGGTACATCAGTGTTTATATCTAGTAGGCTGTCTGCTGGTGGGATAGATGGCAGTTGTTCTGGTGGAGGTCTGTTTAGGATTTCTTCGAAGTGTTCAGCCCATCTTGCTCTTTCTTGACTTTCGTTTGTGATGGTTTGTCCTTCCCTGTTCTTGACAGAACATGTTGGTTGGTTGTTCTTGCCTGCAAGAGTCCGGGTGATTTCATACAGTCTCTTCATGTTTCTCTGCTCTGCTGCTGCTTCTGCATCCACTGTAAGATCATGGATGAATTTCCTCTTGTCTGCTCTGGCGCTCTTTTTGACTTTCTTGTTGGTATCCTGGTATTGAGTTTGTAGCTTTGTTTTTTCGTGGCGGTCTTGGCAGTGGTTGATCTTTTGTTTCAATTCTTTCCTTTCATTTACAAGGTTCAATGTGTTGACTGTGAGCCACTCCTTGTGTTGTTTTTCTCTCTTCCCCATGACTTCTAGGCAGGTGTCCGTCCAAGCTTTCTTTAGACTCTGCCAGTGGTCCTCCACCGTCTCCTCCATCAGGTTGGCTAATGCCTCAAAGCGGTTTTTCAGGCTGCACTGGTACTCTGTCGCTTTCCGGGCATCTTTCAGGTGTTGGACATTGTACTTGAAGGCCGGCCTCTGTGCCTGGTCCCTGTGTGCCCTCAGTTTCAGCTTCAGCATTGCCAGGACTAGGTGGTGGTCTGACGCAGCATCTGCCCCTCTCTTTACTCTGACATCTAGCAGACTTCTTCTCCATTTCCGGCCAATGGTAAAGTGGTCGATTTGGTTTTCTGTCTTACCGTCAGGAGAGGTCCATGTCTTCTTGTGGATGTCCTTGTGTGGGAAGATAGTGCCTCCAATGACAAGGTCGTTGAAAGCGCAGAAGTCTGTGAAGAGTTCCCCGTTCTCATTGATGTCTCCCACTCCGTGCTTGCCCATGATGAGTTCCTTGTTGGCATTGTCATTTCCTACCTTGGCATTCAGGTCTCCCATGAGGATCTTCAGGTCTCTTCTGTGGGTCTTGTCAATGGCTGCTTGTAAAGCGCTGTAGAATTCTTCTTTCTCTTCCTCCTCTGCGGCGTTGGTTGGCGCGTAGCAGTGGATGATGGTGATGTTTCTTCCTTTGGATTTGAATCTTGCGGTTAGAATCCTTGGTGTAACTGGTTCCCAGTCTAACAGTGCCCTGGTTGCTGCTGGTGACATGAGCAGTCCAATTCCATGCATGTGATCTTCCGGGCCGGAGTAGATGATGGTTTCTCCGCTTGCCAGTCTTTTCTGACCGTTTCCAGTCCATCTCGTCTCGCACAGTCCCAGTACCTTGATGTTATAGTGCTTCATTTCCTTCACAACTTGGGCTATCTTCCCGCTCTCGTACAATGTGCGGACGTTCCATGTTCCGATCTTGATTTTGGTCTTGGCTGAGAGAAGATTTGTCGGCGCACTGGTTTCCTGAAGGATTTCACCAGCTCGCGTCATAAGCTCTTCTGAAGAGGAATCGCTCCCAGTCAGGTTGCTTTCTGGTTGTGTTGCTATGGTTTCTGTAACAGTAGCTTTTTTACAGGAATGGGTTGTTGACCCATAGCCCAACCCCCAACCTGGAGGACCAGGGACCACACTTCGTCTGGCCTCTCTCCTTCAACCTGTCTGGCATGGGAGACCCTACCAGGAGCACGAAGCTCCAGCCAGCAGAGCTATCCGGGTCACTGAGGCACGCAAGCCCCCCAACCCCGACAAGGTGGTGATCCTTTTGGGAGGGATATAGAAAAGAATCACCCCCCTTTAAAACATTTTGGAAAACATTTAATCACCTGTTGTTGCTTTTCGGCCTGAAATGAAGACGGACACAGTTTTTGTTTTATCCAGCTGTATTTACTCAGTGCAACTTATAACACCCAAGTGAAAGATATAACACCAACATGTCAGATTTTTTTTTTAATTAAAAAAATAAATAAATAAAATAAAAAACAGAATCACTGAGTTGGAAAAAGGATCACCCCCCTCCTAAAAATGACTTGTAAACTCAATAAGGTGTAGCCAATCACCTTCTCAATGGCACACAAAGCCATTTGACTTTCAGCTGTGATCAGCCGTGGTCATTTTGATTAGCTCAGCATGAAAAGAGCTTTCCTGGAGCATTTTGTAGTGCAACTGAAGCAAACCATCAACTATGGGTAGCAAGGCCCTGTCAAAAGATCTCTGGGATAAAGTTGTGGACAGGCACAAGTCAGGAGATGGATACAAAAAAATTCAAAGGCTTTATCAATGCCTAGAAGCACAGTGAAGTCTATTATTAAGAAGTGGAAGGTATTTGGTACAACACAGCCCTCCCTTGATCAGGACCTCGCTCCAAACTGGATGAAAGAGACAGGAGGAAACTGGTCAGAGAGGCTACCAAGAGGCCTACAGCAACTCTGAAGCAGTTGCAGGAATTTATGACAAAGAGTGGTCATTGTGTGCATGTGACAACAATATCACAAATTCTCCACAAATGTGGCTTGTATGGGAGGGTTGCAAGAAAAAAGCCATCCACGACTGATCTTTGCCAAAACGCACCTTGAAGATTCTGAGGCCACATGGAAAAAGGTGTTATGGTTAGATGAGACTAAAATTGAATTATCTGGCCTGAACACCAAACAATATGTCTGGCGGAAATCCAATACAGCTCACAATCCAAATAACACCATTCCTATAGTAAAGCATGGAGGTGGTAATATCCTGTTATGGGGGTGTTTCTCTGCAGCAGGGACTGGAGCACTTGTCAGGATAGAAGGAAATGGATGGGGCAAAATACCGTCAAATTCTTGAGGAAAATCTGCTGCCCTCTGCCAGAAAGTTGTCAATGGGAAGAAGGTTTACCTTCCAACATGACAATGACCCAAAGCACACAGCAAAACTGACCACACAGTGGTTGAAGGAGAAAAAGGTGAATGTCCTTGCATGACCTAGTCAGAGCCATGAGTGGGCAAATATCGCAAAGCCTACATGTGCAAAGTTAGTAGAGACATATCCCAAGAGACTAAAGGCTGTAATAAAAAAAATTAAGGCAAATTAAAGCAAGGGGGTGATCCTTTTTCCAACTCAGTGATTCTGTTTTTTAACTTTTTTATGTTGGTGTTATATCTTTCACTTGGATGTTATAAGCTGCACTGAGTAAATACAGCTGGAAAAAACAAAAACTGATTGTCTTCATTTCAGGCTGAAAAGCAACAAAATGTGATTATTTTAAAGGGGGGCAATTCTTTTCTATACCCACTGTACATTTAGGCTGAATCCCAAAAGACTTCATACTCACTATATTTACTCAATACATAGGATATGACCTTTTATCAGTGAAATTGTTCTAAAATAATCTATAATTAATATAATATATTAATATAATATAACAATTTTCTACAATTATATCTTAAAATGCAGAAGGAAATCAGACTGATTGAAGCCTGTGTGCCATAGGTCATCAACAACCTAAATTGGAGGCACTCTGGTTTTGAGGATACATAAAGCATTTTGCTGACCTGGAACTCTTCTCGTAGCTGTGAGGAGTTGCTCTGAGAGTCAACCCTTAGCAACTCCTTATATGTGAGCGCAAACTCGTTCACCGGTATAGCTGTCTCTCCACATAGGCATGCTTCCAGGATGGCATCATGAATGAATATGTACTGTTCCTGCAACAGAGAGGGAAAGACAAAGAGAGAAAGTGTAAAAGTGGGACAGTAAAAACTGCTTGCAATAAACAGCCTGATTAAAGTTAATAAATGCTGTTGGACAGAATGTTTCTAATTTCTAAACAGGCTTGGGGAGTAACGCAGTACATGTAATGGCGTTACATAATCAGGATACAAAAAACTGGTAACTGTAATCCGTTACAAACAAACTATAAGGATTACATTTTTTTTCATTTAAAACCAAAGAAATTAATCTTTTGACATAACAAAATATAGGCAGCTGCTTGATTATAGTTCTGGTTCTCTCTTGCCAGTCGTGACTCACATGAGCAACCTCCTGGTGCATGCGCAAATAAATGTTACACAAAATTAAATTAACACAAATTGTTCTCTGAAATGCTTTTGTTAGGGTGACCATACATACTCTTTTTCCTGGACATGTCCTCTTTTTCAGACATTAAAAAAGCATCCAGCCGGGATTTCTACATTTGAGAAAATGTCCGGGATTCGGTAGTTTCATTATGATGTGCTTATGGTCTAATACTACATCATGTGTGTGCATATTTGCATTGCTTTAACCCCTCTCTGTAATTCCCGCCTTCTCACACTCTAATTGGTTGATTATAAAAGGCTTGCAGCAACTATTGGCCAAATTCCTGCCTCTCAACCATTAGCCTACTCTCAGCGAACGTGCGAAGGCCAAGCACTGTTGTACAGCCGTGGCCAAAAGTTTTGAGAATGACACAAATATTAATTTTTACAAAGTCTGCTGCCTCAGTTTTTATGATGGCAATTTGCATATACTCCAGAATGTTATGAAGAGTGATCAGATGAATTGCAATTAATTTCAAAGTCCCTCTTTTCCATGAAAATGAACTTAATCCCAAAAAAACATGTCCACTGCATTTCAGCCCTTCCACAAAAGGACCAGCTGACATCATGTCAGTGATTCTCTCGTTAACACAGGTGAGAGTGTTAACGAGGACAAGGCTGGAGATCACTCTGTCATGCTGATTGAAGCTTTAAAAGGAGGGTGGGGCTTGAAATTATTGTTCTTCCTCTGTTAACTATGGTTACCTGCAAGGAAACACGTGCAGCCATCACTGCTTTGCACAAAAAGGGATTCACAGGCAAGGATATTGCTGCTAGTAAGATTGCACCTAAATCAACCCTTTATGAAATCATCAAGACCTTCAAGGAGAGAGGTTCAACTGTTGTGAAGAAGGCTTCAGGGCGCCCAAGAAAGTCCAGCAAGCGCCAGGACCATCTCCTAAAGTTGATTCAGCTGTGGGATCGGGGCACCACCAGTGCAGAGCTTGCTCAGGAATGGCAGCAGGCAGGTGTGAGTGCGTCTGCACGCACAGTAAGGCGAAGACTTTTGGAGGATGGCCTGGTGTCAAGAAGGGCAGCAAAGAAGCCACTTCTTTCCAGGAAAAACATCAGGGACAGACTGCTATTCTGCAAAAAGTACAGGCATTGGACTGCTGAGGACTGGGGTAATGTCATTTTCTCTGATGAATCCCCTTTCCGATTGTTTGGGGCATCTGGAAAAAAGCTTGTCCGGAGAAGAAAAGGTGAGCGCTACCATCAGTCCTGTGTCATGCCAACAGTAAAGCATCCTGAGACCACTCATGTGTGGGGTTGCTTCTCAGCCAAGGGAGTGGGCTCACTCACAATTTTGCCTAAGAACACAGCCATGAATAAAGAATGGTACAAAAACATCCTCAGAGAGCAACTTCTCCCAACCATCCAAGAACAGTTTGGTGACGAACAATGCCTTTTCCAGCATGATGCGGCACCTTGCCACAAGGCAAAAGTGATAACGAAGTGGCTCGGGGAACAAAACATCGACATTTTGGGTCCATGGCCAGGAAACTCCCCAGACCTTAATCCCATTGAGAATTTGTGGTCAAACCTCAAGAGGCGGGTGGACAAACAAAAACCCACAAACTCCAAGCATTGATTATGCAAGAATGGGCTGCCATCAGTCAGGATGTGGCCCAGAAGTTGATTGACAGCATGCCAGGGCGAATTGCAGAGGTCTTGAAAAAGAAGGGTCAACACTGCAAATATTGACTCTTTGCATAAACTTCATGTGATTGTCAATAAAAGCCATTGACACTTATGAAATGCTTGTGATTATACTTCAGTAACAGTAACATCTGACAAAAAGATCTAAAAACACTGAAGCAGTAGACTTTGTGAAAATTAATATTTGTGTCATTCTCAAAACTTTTGGCCACGGCTGTATACGGTGTCAAACAGTTGCTTGACAATAGCAGCAAACAACAGCTGTCCTGAGTCAAAACAATGCCCATGGGCATATAAGGTCATTTTTAATTTCATGTTATCATATTGCTTTGTATTACATGGCCATTCAAATGTGTAAATGATGGCACAAGGTATACTCGTGGCATCTGATATTTTATTTTATTCCATGGACATTCAAAAGAATGCAGGAAAAAATGTAAAACGTGGGCAGAGTGAAACCAATTAAATTTTTATATAAATATAATATAATACAATATATATATATATATATATATATATATATATATATATATATATATATATATATATATATATATATATATATATATACACACACACACAATTGGTTTAAAATATAAATAAAAAAAAGGTGTCCTCTTTTTGGAAAGGTTGTAATGTTACCCGCATCAGGGACAGTGATCTTTTATTATTACTTTTATTTTATTTTACTAAAACAAATCGAAACCTTAAACATGCTCTAAAATAACCTCTAAATAAAAGTATTTATTACATATTGCTTTTCTCTTGACTTTATTTACATATGTGACCTTGAAGTAATCCAAAAGTAATCAGATTACATTATTTTCATATTGTGATACTTGGATTACGTTACTGATTACATTTTTTATGAAGTAAATTGTAACTGTAATGGAATACATTTTTAAAGTAACCCTCCCAACCCTGCTTCTAAATAAATGAAACATTTGCTACATGCAGCCAGTTTCAAATTACATGACTATGCATGAAGACAAATTGCTCTAAACAAACAAATAGAATTGATTTAATAAAAGAGCCTAGTAAATGATTATATATGTACAAAAAAAAAACAATGTTGGATTTTCATCATAAAGTTTGTATATGTAAACAGAGAGTGGTCTAAAGAAAGACATGCATGCACAAGGTAAATGGATGCAGTGAAAGTTTTTGTCATTGGGCTTGTAAACTTTCAATCTTTAAAATAGTGGAACACTGATTATTCACTACTTAAACATGACAAGAACTTTTTTCCGTGTGTGTGTGTGTGTGTGTGTGTGACCTCTGTCTGGATCATGTTGATGCGGCGGGAACAGAGAGTTTTTACACAGTTGTAGATGTCCACCACTCCCTCACACTCTGCCATGTCCAACATGACATCCAGCACGATGTAGCAGCCCGTCCTGCCAGCTCCCATACTGCAACATACACACAAACAGAGTTAAGCGGTGATGCATTACTAAATACACAACTTTGCACATCAGCAGTCAACCCTATTTGGATTGTATGATGTTGTCACATTAACATTTTTCCACTTGACTTGCTATGTGTGGTAGAGTTACAGAAATTTCTGTCTATCCAAAGAATTGCACAGGTCAAGGTCACCACAGCATGTATGCTAAGCACAAGTATGATACTGAGCATGTTGTGACAAACAGGTATTCGTATACCTGCAGTGAACCACCACAGGGCCGGCATCAGCTGGTGTAGAGGCTTTGACACGGCGGATGAAGGCCAGGAGGCCTGTGGCATGGTATGGAACTCCATGCTCTGGCCATGACATAAAGTGGAACTGCTGCACCTCATGCTTGGCTGAGTAACCCCTCTGAAAGCACACAGCACAAAGGCAATATTTACACAGGAAATGTCTCAAAATACAGACTCGAACAACATGGGTAGTTACATTTGATTTTCTGAGCAGCCCATTCAAATTAATAAAATGACCTGCATGTAGTTCATGCCTCTGAGCAAGCCAGAGGATTCTTGAGTAGATGTTTTAGAGATGGGTTTTTTCACCACTCCCTTTAAAAACAAGCACTTTCCTTTAAGCCTGAAAAAATTGGGAGATAGAAAATATGGAGAGGTAGATAATAGTTGGTTTGTTTTTTCTCTGAAAATGTGAAGAGTTAAATGATGTTTTTTTCTTTGCTGTCAAAATAAAATGTAACATGAAAGCAGACAATTTAAGACTAATTTATAACTAATATGACTATAGAGTAGTATATTGTAGTATAGTATATTGCCAGTGCATTGTTTCAGTAATAGTCCTATATCAATATTGCTAAGAAATATTAATTTAAGTTTAAAGTCAAAATCATGTGTTACTGAGACAAACACTACACTAGACAGCACAGCATTATTATTCTGTAATTAGGACCAAATATTTATATTATTCATTGTAATATGCATAGTAGGTATATAAGTTATATAACCCAATGTAATATAAAGCAGGTTATATTCTACATTGCACCAATTGAAGTGTGTGTTTACTACCTTTTTGTCATTAAAATCTTGTTTACAAAATGTAATATATGCAAACCTAAAGAATTTGTTCCAGTGATGAACTCTGAGATCTCCTCACAGAGCACAATTATCTATCTCTGCTTTAAATCTGATTGATTATATACAAACAATGTGGAAAATTAGGGCTCAGAGATTAATTAATAAGCTTAGAGGCATATTTATGGGTGTGGCCAGTACATCATTACTCTCAACAGCCATACCCAATCCCAGCCAATTTAAATAAACAAAAGTGCTGACAGTGTGTGACAGTGAAGCAGTAATGCCCTCTTTGTGCTGCTGTCACATACACACCTCTCAGTCACTCTGATTGACAGACAGACCCTGTGTGTGCTTGTAAAGCACGCATCAAAGTCCTCTGTAAGCTCTGTACCTATACACAGCAGCATAAGTAAGGGAGCGAGTCAGAGAAGATGGCAATTTGCTAAACCCAATTAATTCCTTCTATATTCCTCTATATTCATCTAGCCCTCAGTTCTGTCATAGCTGCAGGTACAGAAAGCCTGTGGGTGTGTGTGTGTGTGTGTGTGTGTGTGTGTGTGTGTGTGTGTGTATGCACACTTTAGTGCATGTTTTAGTGTGGGATAGGATTGTGGTTCTTCTGTAGATAGGTAGACAGACAAACTCATTCACCATCACCATGGGTAAAATGAATAAGACAGCAAAAAAGACATTGTTGTTGACCTGCACAAGTCAGATAATGGATATAAAAATACATACAGCCTCTTGGTTGCATTTCTGACTAATTCCTTTACTCCTTACCCAGTCACTTACTTTTGGTGAACAGCCTCCTCTAGGCATACAGTTCTGGCATATTCTTTGCATTTTCTATTAATTAATTTAATGATGCTATAAGGGATTGCCAAAATTTGGGATATTTTTTTATAACCAAACCCTAATGTATACATTTCCAGAACTTCCGAACTTCTTTTGCTAGCTCCTTGGTCTTCATAATGCTGTTTGTTCTCTAACAAAATCTGGTGTCTTCTAGGAACATGTGTATTTATATACTGCAAAAACGTAACACCTTATTTGTACACAGGTGGCAACTGATTGCACCAGGACTTATTTAGGGGTTTCATGGCAACAGGGGTGAATACATTACTTACATTGCTGTGAAAAGGTATTTGTTGATTTCTTCTGTTTTTGTGTATATCTCATTAATTTTCTCATAAATTGTTTCAGAAATTAAAACAAAATCTAACAAAGAACAAAGGAACCAGAGCAAATCAAAATATAGTTTTAAATGATGATGTTATTTATTGAAGCAAAAACGTTATCCAATACCAACTGGGCCTGTGTGAAAATGTATTTGCCCCCCGTAGTTACTAATTCCCCAAATCTATGAAACTGCATTCATAATGGGGTTCAGGGACTAGACGCAACCAGGCCTGATTACTGCCAGCCCTTTTCAATCAAATCAATGCTTAAATATAACTTTTTCAACAGCATGAAGTTGGTTAAAAGGTCTTACCCAGTAACACACAATGCCAAAACTGAAAGAAATTCCAGAAATGATGAGGAAGAAGGTGATTGAAATACATCAGTCTGGGAAGGTTTAAAAAGCTATTTCAAAGGCTCTGGGACGCCAAAGGACCACAGTGAGAGCCATTATCTCCAAATGGAAAAACTCAGCACAGTAGTGAACCTTCCCAGAAGTGGCCAACCTTCCAAAATTCCTCCAAGAGCACAGCAACTATTCATACAGGAAGTCACAAAAGGCATCAAAGGTCCTACAGGCCTCACTTGCATTAATAAAGGTCGCTGTTCATGACTCCACTATCAGAAAGACACTGGGCAAAAATTGCATCCATGGAAGAGTGGTGAGGTAAAAGCCACTGTTAACCCAGAAGAACATTAAGGCTCATCTGAATTTTGCCAAAACACACCCTGATGATCCTCAAACCTTTTGGGAGAATGTTCTGTGGATTGATGAGTTAAAAGTGGAAATGTTTGGAAGACAGGGGTCCCGTTACATCTGGTGTAAACCAAACACAGAATTCCACAAAAAGAACATCATACCTACGGTCATGCATGGTGGTGGCAGTGTGATGGTGTGGAGGTGCTTTGCTGCTTCAGGGCCTGGGCAACATGCAATAATTGAGGGAAACATGAATTCTGCTCTCTACCAGAAAATCCTAAAGGAGAATATCCAGTCTTCAGTCCATAAATTGAAACTCAAGCGCAACTGGATTATGCAGCAAGACAATGATCCAAAGCGTATTAGTAAATCGTAATCCTAGAAGTAAGTGAAAGACTGATCTCCAGTTATCTGAAGCGATTGGCTGCAGTTATTGCTGCTAAAGGTGGCACAAACAGATTGTAAGTTTAAGGGGGCAATTAGTTGTTGGATAACTTTTTTTGCTTCAAAAATAAAAATAAATAAATAAAAAACTGTATTGTGTGTTTACTCAGGTTGCCTTTGTTTTATGTTGTATTTTGCTTCTAAAATTATTTAGTATATGATATACACAAAAACAGAAGAAATCAGGATGGGGCAAATACTTTTTCACAGCACTGTATGCGATCAATTTGAAACTATGTTTTTTTTAAGTTCTAAATGCTTTTTCAACAATATTAACCTCCACCCCCTCCTCAGTATTATGGACATTTATGCAAGGCACTGTAAACAGTCAAAAAATATCATTAAGCATAAATGTTTTAGTCACATTGGACCAAATTCACACTTTTGCTGAAATCTGCTGTAAAATATGTTGGTGGGTCATTGATGCATCTGGGCTGTTTTGGTCCAGGGGCTTTTATGAAGTCTGGTGGCATCGTAAATTGTGCTAAGTACCAGAGTATTTCTGCACAAAATCTGTTAGCTCTGCCAGATTTGTACTTGGACATAGATGGATATTTCAGCACAGAAATAAATGGCTTTAGAAACACAAAATCCATTTTCTGCAATGGTCCTCCCAGTCTCTGCATTTAAACTCCAGTGAAAACCTGTGGTCTGAATCAAAGAGGAGCTCTGATATCTGCATAGAGGAGTGGTCCAAGATCCCACAACAAGTATCCTTTAATATGGTTAAGTTTAAAATATTACTCATTGAATGTATTATTCATTTTATATATTGATTTTACTTTTCTGGAACGGTACCCATCATTTCAGAGCTGGCTATAGATCGATAATACAAATCATATACAATATTACACAAAATTCAATATTGAGAAAATAAAAACATAAAAACAGACATACACACACTGATGTCTTCTGTAACGCACAGCAAAATCTAAAACAAGCCTTGTTTAGTGTCTGAAGTCAACCTGTCTGAAGTGTTTTCTCTTTATAGAATGTGTGTTTTTATGGTTGGGCTCCTTGGTGTGCCTTTTTGGACACTTACTAGACACTGAAAACATGGTTATACATGGTTATATCCCCACAAGAATATATTTGATGCTGAGATTAGCCTCTTCTATTGAGATTATTAGTTTTGTCGAGTGATGACGAAGACCTGGTTGGATTCCACTGTGTACAGAGATATTTTAATCAAGGCTTGCCCTGTATAGAGAAAAAAGCCTCAAATTAAAAAGGTAAAATTGGTGATATATAAATAAAAGAAGGAATGCTAAAACTATTGTATATGATATAAATAATCCTTCCAAATTTCTTTGTACTATCATTCTGTAAAATTCTTTAATCAAAAACTTTAATCAGCTTGACTCTATGTCAGTAGACTCCAAATTCCTTCAGCAGAGCTTTAGCCACTGTTCCTGGTAAAAGTCCTGAAGAATTATCATCAGAAGGTTATTTATTCCAGTCACATAAATAAATCCTTGGATACGTGCTATGGCTCTATTCCAGGAGCTTACACTTGGATCAACTGATTTTAACATTTCCTTTAACTGGCTCTATCATGGCATAAAACATTCTGCATGTGAGTGCATATGAGTGAAACCCTGCACTGGTTTCAGCATCACTATGCCCCAGGGCTGTTTTGTTTGTAGAAACTGGAATGCACTACTTATCTCAGCAACAAAGTGGACATAATATCCTAATACATCACATTCTGCACTGACAATATAATCCTGCAAAAACAAATTACCAGCTTTTCTAACAATACACCCTGGGGTGTGTTTAATTTTAAAGAATCTGTAGAGGAAAAAAAGACATTAATAAGATACCAAACTGACTATCAAATAAGCTAAATATATAAATAAAAAACAGTAAGTTTGCACTATGTAAAAGCATCAGATGGATGGTAGGTGTCAATGTGCTGATAGTAAATGCATGTGTATGTAAACCATGAATAAAATAACTTTTTGCCCAACTGTACACATTTTATACACACTTTAGGAGACACAGTAAAGCTCGAGATAGCTCTTGCCCCAAGCATAAGTACAAGATGTACTCAGAGGCTCAGCACTCCACCAATCAATAAATCAGCTGGATTGACCAGTAGTGATGCTCTTCCCAGATGAGTGGTTTGCTGTAACGGTTGCTTTAGGATTTACAGTACCAGGGTGTGCTACCTCATGGACAACATGAAACACTATTCACCATTGTTCCAGTCCTAAAAAAAAAACAACAACACAGACTCCATGACATAAATGACTACACACAGGACTGACCACACTGGGAATGAAGAATGAAGCATGGAAAGGATCATTACGTAGAACATCATAGCAGGGATATCCCTCCAGTTCTTCAGATTGGACATGGTACAGCATATGGCCAAAAGTATGTGGTCACCTGTCCACACACCCATATGTGGACCTTCCCCAAACTGTTGCCAAAAAGTTGGAAGCACACAGTTGTCTAGAATGTCTTTGTATTCTGTGGCCTAACCAAAACATGCTCCAGCATGACAATGCCCCTGTGCACAAAGTGAGCTCCATGAAGACATGGTTTACCAAAGTTGGTGTGGAAGAACTCGAGTGGCCTGCACAAAGCCTGGACCTCAACCCCACTGAACACCTTTGGGATGAATTGAAACAGCAACTGCATGCCAGGCCTTCTGTATACTGTAATTTTTGTGCTTAATGCACAATACAATAGCGACTGTATTCTTAGGGTCCAAGTGCAAATAGCTTAAACAACACAATGAGCATACATAAGCTCCTACCCTGGATCTGCTTTGTTGTCTGTGTAGTGTACTGTAGAGATTGTCATACTCACCCTCTCTAAGGAGAAGGTGCGTACTGCATATTCAGCCAGAGTTTCTGTCTTCAGCAGGCTGATCTTGATGTCTCCATACATCTCTGTGTCATCAGGCCAGTACTTATAGCACTTAACCTGCTCACACACAACACACACACCAAACACATTTTAGATGGACTCAAACCCACCTGGAACAGATGCATTTATTTCAGGAACAATACAGGAGAGTACACCTGGGAGAAAAATGGACAACTGAACACAAATGCTGAAAAATTGTTACTCTTGCCACTAGTTTCATAACATAGCATTAATTTCCCATAAAATGAAACAGCTTCTAGTTTAAAACAGCACCATACAGTCATTATGACCTTCCAGTCAGAATAACTAACAACATCTAACAATCTGAATCACTCAATTCATAAGTGCCGATGTTATGTTTTTTCCCCCCAAGTGGTCATAACAGTTATTATAAGTGTCACCGCCAATACAGAGCTTCTGGCATCATTTCTTGCCTGGCTTTAACAGGTTTTATCATATACGACAAAAGCCATAACAGAATCCCAATTTCATAATAACACAAGGCTAGTCATTTAAGAACGTTCTGCCAGCAGTGATTTGCAGCCTGAAAGAAGTGATCTGTATGTGCTGCGGGGAATGGAGGAGCATTATGCCTGAAATGCTGAGATGGCCTAACCTTGATTCAGAGCGAAGGGACAAAACAATAACATCAAATGCACTGGATGAGAGCAGACATGAGCACAGAGATGATAGGGTTGGCATTATAGCTAGGCATTAAGGCTATTGTCTATTATGCAGAACACCAAACCGTGCCATAATTTTAAACAATCACACACACTGGGGCTGGGAATATTTTCAGAACCAAAAAATAATAATAATAAAGATCTGAATTAGGTTTTTAATAGCCAAAAGAGACTTCACAATAACACGTTTTGGGTTTCTCATATTTGTTTATAAAAAGGGATTTCCATGTGATAATCTGCAAAGCTATGGATTAGGTTGCAGTTAAGTTTTAATGGCATAGTTGTTTGAATTTAAATGATCTTCTAACCCAACATACCCAAACCATTGTTTCAAACTGATTATACTAAACATGTTTTTTTCCATTGTTATGCTTGGTTTGTAGTCTAATATTGGAATCCTGTAAAGAGACAAGTCTACACCATGCATTCCTGTAGACATACGAACTCAATTTACAAAGGGAGTACATAGTTTACATAGTGCTACATCTAGCCCAGACATTTCCCCTCCAGTTTGCAAGAGAATGTCCTCGCCCAAATTTTGAACTAGTTCCTCACTTATTTCCACTACTAAAAAAGCAAACAGACTAACACACACATTGCGAAGCCTTGCAGTTTGCAAGTTCTGAGTCATTGTTATATTGGATAGTCATTCTGTGTATGACTCAGCCTTGTTAACTTGTCTCTGCCTTTTGCCTTGCTCTTTTGGTTTGATGCTACTTCTGATTTCTAGTATTGTGACCTTGTCCTGTTTCTGGAAAATTATTTGGATTGCGTCATATCTGGTAATAAACTTCCTGCAAATGGACCTTTACTTGGCCTCAGTGAGCCCTTACACATAGGCTATAATTATTATTATAATTATTATTATTATTATTATTATTATTATTATTATTAGTTGTGTGCTGCTTGTTTTTTGGATTAATATGGATTAATCAAGTTGAAAAAGATGCCAGAACATACCCTGCCCACCTCCACAAGCTTGGTAATCATAACGATGCTGAAGCAGTTCTCCTGCCACACCATCCTCCAGAAATCGTACACTGTCTCCTGCTTGGGCCCTGCATGCATACACACACACCACACGCACGCATGCACGCACACACACACACACACACACACACACACACACATACACACACACACACACACATACAAGTGTGATTCTGTGGCAATCAGTGCTCTGGACAGCAAGCATCATTTTTAAAGTGTCATTGTGTGTTATGAGGCAATTCTGTAATCCAGCACTTCACAGGGAGTAATTCAATAGCAGCCAATTTTGCTGACAGAAGAACTGTTTAGAACATCAGCAAAGGATGTGGCTGGCTAGAATAGAAAGCAAATTTCCCTTACCAAGTGTGCCTGGAAATTCAATAGGGGAAGACACACATGCCACATGCAGACGATGATTTATTTAGTGCAGCTTGAAATGTAAGGAGAAGAAGAGCAGAGGGAAACCTTGAGTGACTTTGATCAAAGGGTTGTGAGAGACCTCATACACTAGAGTGGCTGGAGCACACTAGAGCGCCACACTTCTGTCTCTCCACACACACACAGACACAGACACACAGGCATGCACAAACACCCACAGTCTCTAAGCCCTTGTACAGGGGCTCACAGGTGTTGTGAGACACACAGGCATGCACAAACACCCACAGTCTCTAGGCCCTTGTCCAGGGGCTCACAGGTGTTGTGCAGCGTGAGATGGTGGAGGACTCAGGTATGAAAACAGCAGGCAGTGATACCTTGCTCTGCAGGCCTGTCTCCCTTCACACTGCCCTACATAACATTTACAGCTATAATCACTGTACCACAGCTCAGCAGCCATTAATTTCAGTCAGAATGTGCATCATCCCACACACTCATTCACACAGACTTGCACAGAGCTTGAGAAAGACTTACTCTCACCCATGGGGATTGGATGGGCTTTACACACCATACTGTGTAGATTCACAACATACTAATTCACAAGAACACACACATAGAGACACGGATGCATTGACGGCTCATTCCAGGGCGTGTAGAGATACTCACCCTGTGTTGCGATGAAGTGGTTGGATCGATGGTAGCCCTGAAACAGAAGCAAGTGGACATGCTGAGAATGCCATCTGTACCTCAGCCAAAGCCAGATGAGCACCTGTTTCTTACGCTGTGCTTTCCACTTTCCCCCCATCCATTTCTGTCTCTTTCTTGCTCTGCTTTCCTTCCTTGTTCATGTGTTAATCAATCAATGACCCAAGCATACCTTAGGAACTGTCCTCTCTAATGTACAAGGTAATGTTTCAATGGCTCATATGTGAGGTGTAAAGTCAATTCTCACTTTAGTGTTCCAAAATAAGCCTCCAAATACTGTAAATCCATCTACAGTGCTTTCAAAACCAGCACCAGACTCCAAAATATCTCAAAACCACATATCAAATATATTTACACTCATTACATTACACTCATGGCAGATATCTGCTATGTTCGGCAGTGGTAGGGACTGAGGTCATTTTCACAATTGCTTTTTTTTCCCCATTTGCCCCTAGAGTTTGGTATGTTTGGCGAAGTGTGTAAGCTGTTTTTGAGCCCTGGAGTGGTAGATATTTGTCCTCTTGAAAACGGTAATCTGGGGCTCAATTCCACTGAACTGTGGTGCACAACGGGTACTGTGATTGGGTCAACTTGTCACATTCCTTCCTGTTTCAAGTTTTGTGATGGCAGTATATGGTTGTTTTATGGTCAGCAGAAGAAATTGAAAGCCTTACTGATGTATAGAACCAGACTTTCAAGTACTGGATCACTGTAATTAGCTCACGCATGTCTCATGTCAGCCTGCATGACAAAAAAAATTCTTATATAAAAACAGCTTGTGCAGTTTTCCTGCAAGATGCCATGAGAGCTGTTCTTCAACACTTGATTGCTGGTCCAAAGAGAAAAAAATGGATGAACCTAGTGCCTACCATTTTGCAAACATGCATTCACAAATGTGATATATGGAACTGCACAATCGATCCATGGTTCAGAAGAAATTCCTCTATGTGAAAGCAAACCTGAGATTATGAGCCCCTCCACCAAACAAGCCCAGAATTGGTCCTGGGTGTGGACTAAATTGACCAAGTGTGAAAACGCCCTGAGATTCACTTGAAATTTGCTGTGCACTGCAAAGCAAGCAGTTTGTCACAAGCAGTGTTTTGTTACAGAGCTATTTGGAAATGTTGCTGTGAATTCGATATGTTTTCACTAAACACACAATAATTCAAATAATGGAGACACAACTGCCATTGTTGCTGCTGGGTTTACAGATCATTTTAGAATTTAACCATTATCCATGCCCTTATTCAAACAGACTCAGAATAGGAGATAGCTGAAAGAAAGAGAATTTCTTTCAAGGAGTCTTCACGTTCTGTCCCTTGGCATAATATTCTGTTAGATCAGGTTTGTGGACCTTGGAAGGAGCCATGAAGGTATATGAAACAATTTTATGTTACATTTGATGGAACAGTAGGAGATATATATATATATATATATATATATGTTAGTACAGAAAGAGAGATTCAATTATAGCACATGTCAGCATTCATGTACTATATCTGGAAGTTGACATGTGGAAAGAACAAATCAGAAATGATAAAAAAAAAAAAAAATCCCACACTGCTTTAGGCCAACACTGACTGTTGTTCTTTAGTTTCTTCATCTTGAATCTATCATTGTCAGTAAAACGGAGTGTCTACTACTTGTTCTTTTTTATTGCTGTTCTTACAGATGGTACAGATTGACTAGCCAAAAATGTATAATGTCTATACCCCCCAAAATAATTAAAAATAATAATAAATAATGTAATCCCAAAGACATGTCTAAAATAATTTGCCATCACAAAGTGAAAAATAAAGTTTTAGAAAAGTTCTGAAACAGTCAGAATTTTAACAGCTGACTTTGGCCAGAAAAATAGCAAATTATTAGAGTTTAGATTTATATATATTACATAATTTATAAAGTTAAAGGTTTCTAACAATATATATTTTACAACCCCAATTCCAAAAAAGTTGGGACACTGTGTAAAATGTACATAAAAACAGAATGCAATGATTTGCAAATCTCATAAGCCCATATGTTATTCACAGTAGAACATAGAAAACATATCAAATGTTTAAACTGAGGACATGTACCATTTTAAGAAAAAAATAAAGTAACTTTGAATTTGATGGCCGCAACACGTCTCAAAAAAGTTGGGACATTTTACACAGCGTCCCAATTTTTGGAATTGGGGTTGTAATATTTTTAAATAATCTCATGTCAAATAATCTAAAATATGAAAATTCAACCAAGCAATAGCTATAAGTGAATTGAAAAATATGTATTATTAAATATAATAGAGGTTTAATTAGAACATTCTAGATTTAATCTAATCACAAAAGGCCAAAACTTTTCATTAATCATATTAACCATATATTTACAGTTGCAATCAAAATTATTTAACCCCCATTGCAAATCAGGTTTATTGTCAAAATTTACAGACTTTCAAATTAGTACTTGATTAGGTAAAATAAAATGAGTCTGATTAGGATCTGAGAGCGACTAATACACTCCATAAAGATTTAGGTTTCCTAGTTTAATTTACAGTACTGTGCAAAAGTTTTAGACACATGCAAAGAAATGCTGTAGAGCAAAGATACTATTAAATGTTTCTACATTAAAAAAACATATCATAAAGAGCAGTAAACAGTAGTAAATGAAACAAAGTCAATATTTGGTGTGACAAAAAAATAAAAATAAAAATAGTGGTCTCCAGTACAATTTGTGCAGTTTTATAAGGAAATGATCTGGTAAGTTTTATTGAGCATCTTGCAGAACCAGCCACAGTTCTTCTTTAGACTTTTACTTTCACACTTGCTTCTTATTTTTGCAGCAAAACCCAGCAGCCTTCATTGTGTTTTTTGTCTGAAAAGTGTCTCTTATGTAATATGCTGCTTTCTTTAATGACATACAAACATTTTTCTGTAACATTTAATTTTGTGCTAGAAAACTAATGTTTGGGAATCTAAAATTCTTTTTGTACCGACTTGATCATGTAGAAGTCATAAAATAAAAAAATCTATAACAAAATTTGTACTAAAAAAAATTAGGATGCCTAGAACTTTTGCACAGTACTGTATATTATGTATCATTTTGTTGATCTGTGCCAATAATAGTGATTAAAGTGTAATAAGACTTTGTCAACTTTGTCAGAGATTATGATATTTGCAGAATTTAAGAGTTCTTGTTTATTTACCCATTTAAAATGCTGTAAAGAGAGCATGTCAAGAAGAAATATTATCTGTTCTGTTTGTCAGAATGTCTTTACATCATAAATATTAAGATCAGATACAGAAAAGGTTAGGTGCAGTACAGAAGTCCAGGAGCTCACGGTCTTTTAGAGGTGGATATACGGGTGGAAAGACGGAGAGCATGAATGTTCACATGGATGTTTCATGTGATTTATTTTGTGTCAACTGTTAATGGATGCATTCCACCTTTTAACAAAAACAGTGTAAAGTGAGAGTGAGTTGGAAGAATGGAAAGGGAGGAAAGGAGGAAGAGAGAAGAAAGAGCAGCAAGGTACTTACTTCCCTGTTTATCCGAATCTACAGGGTCCAAACTCGTAGAGGTGGGGAGAAGGGGTAGAAAAAGAGAAGACAGAGACTAGTTAATGAGAAGCTGAAAGAGCTGTGGGAAGAGGAGGACTGTCAGATTACACAAAGGAAACTGAAAACAGAGAAAGGCACAAATAGAGAGAGACGGAAAGTGTTAACATACAACATTAGAAATGGATGCATATACTTGTATGAGCATGTGAATGGGAATAGAGTCGGTGTGTGTTCAATGTGTGCATTAATAAAAAACATAAATACCAACTTAAAGGGGTCATGTGATGCTTTTAAAAGTTCATTGTTTTGTTTATTGGGTGTAATAAAATAGGTTAATATGCTTTAATGTTCAAAAACACATTATTTTTCACAAACTGTACATTATTGCAGTACCTCCATTTTCAGTCTGTCTGAAACGCTCTGATTGAGTTCCGGTTTCTCCAAAGAAACCCACCTTCCGAAAAGCCCAGGGTGCTCTGATTGGCCAGCTGACCCATTGCGTTGTGATTGGCCAAAAACCTCAAGCGTGTGTCGGAAATGTAATGCCCCTTACCATAATCACAAGCTTCAGCTTCCAAGGCTTCTAAAGCAATTATAAACATATTTAATAATGCCGTCGGTTTTACCGTATTAGTTCGAGCCCGAATCAGATTCTGAAAATGCGGACGATCAAGCAGATCAATCGGAATCAACTTTGCAAGCACGACATGAGCAGAACGTTTCACGGTGTTAAGGTTGTTTTTTTTGGTAACTCTCTTACCATTCAGATACAATGTTATAATGGTTTAATTTGTCTTCTTCACTGTAACAACTTCATGTCCTGAAGTGACAACATAAATACAGTTAAAAAAAATTTAATTAATTAAAAATTTAAAAATAGTGGCTGCATCATACTGATATTTCAAATTGTGACAGACATTTGAGGAAGTAATGTCTGGACTTCGATCAAGGCGTTTCAGGCAGGTCTGGAGCAGTGTTCTCTGTTACAGTGGGGGGAAAAAGTATTTGATCCCCTGCTGATTTTGTACGTTTGCCCACTGACAAAGAAATGATCAGTCTATGATTTTAATGGTAGGTGTATTTTAACAGTGAGAGACAGAATAACAACAAAAAAATCCAGAAAAATGCATTTCAAAAAAGTTATAAATTGATTTGCATTTTAATGAGTGAAATAAGTATTTGATCCCCTATCAATCAGCAAGATTTCTGGCTCCCAGGTGTCTTTTACACAGGTAACGAGCTGAGATTAGGAGCACTCTCTTAAAGGGAGTGCTCCTAATCTCAGTTTGTTACCTGTATAAAAGACACCTGTCCACAGAAGCAATCAATCAATCAGATTCCAAACTCTCCACCATGGCCAAGACCAAAGAGCTGTCCAAGGATGTCAGGGACAAGATTGTAGACCTACACAAGGCTGGAATGGGCTACAAGACCATCGCCAAGCAGCTTGGTGAGAAGGTGACAACAGTTGGTGCGATTATTCGCAAATGGAAGAAACACAAAATAACTGTCAGTCTCCCTCGGTCTGGGGCTCCATGCAAGATCTCACCTCGTGGAGTTTCAATGATCATGAGAACGGTGAGGAATCAGCCCAGAACTACACGGGAGGATCTTGTTAATGATCTCAAGGAAGCTGGGACCATAGTCACCAAGAAAACAATTGGTAACACACTACGCCGTGAAGGACTGAAATCCTGCAGCGCCCGCAAGGTCCCCCTGCTCAAGAAAGCACATGTACAGGCCCGTCTGAAGTTTGCCTGAATGATTCAGAGGAGAACTGGGTGAAAGTGTTGTGGTCAGATGAGACCAAAATCAAGCTCTTTGGCATCAACTCAACTCGCCGTGTTTGGAGGAGGAGGAATGCTGCCTGTGACCCCAAGAACACTATCCCCACCGTCAAACATGGAGGTGGGAACATTATGCTTTGGTGGTGTTTTCCTACTAAGGGGACAGGACAACTGCACCGCATCAAAGGGACGATGGACGGGGCCATGTACCCTCAAATCCTGGGTGAGAACCTCCTTCCCTCAGCCAGGGCATTTAAAATTGGTCATGAATGAGTATTCCAGCATGGCAATGACCCAAAACACACAGTGAAGGCAACAAAGGAGTGGCTCAAGAAGAAGCACATTAAGGTCCTAGAGTGGCCTAGCCAGTCTCCAGACATTAATCGCATAGAAAACCTGTGGAGGGAGCTGAAGGTTCGAGTTGCCAAACGTCAGCCTTGAGACCTTAATGACTTGGAGAGGATCTGCAAAGAGGAGTGGGACAAAATCCCTCCTGAGATGTGTGCAAACCTGGTGGCCAACTACAAGAAACGTCTGACCTCTGTGATTGCCAACAAGGGTTTTGCCACCAAGTACAAAGTCGAAGGGGTCAAATACTTATTTCACTCATTAAAATGCAAATCAATTTATAACTTTTTTGAAATGTGTTTTTCTGGATTTTCTGGATTTGTCTCTCACTATTAAAATATACCTACCATTAAAATTATAGACTGATCATTTCTGTGTCAGTGGGCAAACGTACAAAATCAGCAGGGGATCAAATACTTTTTACCCCACTGTAGGTAGAATAAATCCCTTTGTGGGAGACTATGAGCTTTGTAACTTTGCAGATCTTATACATGCACAAACAGATACATTACACACTAAAGGAAAAGGAAAACATTAAAAAAGCATCATATGACCCCTCTAACATGCTGCCTCACACTAAATAGAGGATATAAAATCTATAAGTTATGACTTCTAAAACGACCATTTGCCCTGCTACAAAATGGTCATTTTTTGTCTTGGCCAAACTCACTCTAAGAACACTGGAAAAAGCCCTCAGATAGGCTGTGTGTAGAGCTAACAAAACCTAGACCTGTGTGCCCTGTGCCTTAATGGCCACCATCATCATGATGGGAGTCTAAATAAGAGGGCCTGAACTCACCTTAACACACTCCTCTAAAACCTCTTCATACTCCCCATTTAACCAAAACAAAAAATAACAACAAGAACATCAGCACATCCTGTCAGCTCCAGCACTTTATCTGCACCCTTTGTGATTCTCAGATCTGGATAATGACCAAGCATACTGGTTCCCTACTTTGGGTGTGCTCCAGATTTTATTTTTCATTTTACTTTTATGTAAAAGCTTTGTGCAAATGAACAAAAACAAATGTTTTTTTTGTTTGTTTGTTTTTTTACTTTAAATCAAATAATAATTATTCCCTGCTGCTTGTTCTTTTGATGGTTTTTGACTGTTCATGCCATTTCTATTTCAACATGTTTTAGTGTAATTAGCTCAGTGAATTAATTATGGCAAAGATTACCTATTCCAGACTTCCAGAATGCATGCAGAAGGGCCAGAGAGCATCTGGGATTAAAGTATTGATCATGGTAAATTCAGAGGAAAATAATTACAAATGGCTTCATAAAGCATATGCATACGTATGTCTGCTTGCCTTTTCTTTTTTTTTCTTTTTTTTACCCAGGCTACTTTAAATGGATGCTGTTACAACATTTGGGCCAAAAAGTAACTTGCAATGTAGGACTCTGTCACAGACTACAGAAAAGGATGACACAAAGAAACAGCACAATTTCTAGTCTAAATATGAAGGCAGTCAATGTGAGCAGTGAGATGTTGTGCAAATCTGCAAACAAGAGATGTCTATGAAAAGAAGTGGGAAAAAAAGGATGTGATATTGAATGGTTATGTAAGCACTCGTTTTGGGCCACAACAACCATCACTGATTATTTTTCTATAACAACTTCTATAACTGAAGTGTTTTTTTTATTCCACTCATACCATAGCAGTTTGCCAAATATTACAATTTTTAATGTATTAACCCGTAAATGCATACATGTTTCGCCTGTCATTATTACATATACAGGACTGTGCAAAAGTTTTAGGCACATGCAAAGAAATGCTGTAGAGCAAAGATGCCTTCATAATAATGAAATTAAATGTTTCTACATTACAGAAAAATACCGTAAAGGGCAGTAAACAGTAGTAAATGAAAAAAGTCAATATTTGGTGTGACAAAAAAAATTTAAATTAAAATAGTAGTCTCCGGTACAATTTGTGCAGTTTTATAAGGAAATGAGCTGGTAAGTATTATTGAGCATCTTTGTTAGGTTTCCCCTTCTTTAGCGCTCGCGACTCGGCAAGGAGGAGCGAGTGGCACACTTCCGCATTCCATTGCACACATTCCAGAGCCATTCAAAAACTCTCTGATGGACGTTTCATTCATGGACTCGCGCTTTGTTTACTTCTGCCATGTGCTCATGTTTTCGTTTGTCATGTCTCTGCCCCGTTTACTCATTGGTTCGTGTTTATTGTGTAATTACGAGTTTCAGCTGTCATTGATTTGGGCATGTGATTGATGTGATTTCTTTGTGTTTAAATACGCCACTCCATTTCCGCTTCGGCGCGGAGTATTAGCGTTAGTAATAGCATTAGCGTTAGTTTAGTTTAGATGTGTTTAACCGTGCGCTTCTTTCCTTTAGCCCTTTTCTCGTGGTTTCCAGACCACCTTTCTAGCCTAGCGTTAGTTTAACTTAGCTCGTCATTCGTGGTTTCCAGACCACCTTTCTAGCCTCGCGTTTGTTTTCCTTAGCTCGTCATTCGTGGTTTCCAGACCACCCTCCTAGCCTTGCGCGTTTATTTCCGTAGTCGTGGTTTCCAGACTGCCTTTCTAGCCTAGCGTGTATGTTATTGTGTTTCTTATTTGGATTACTTCTACCTTCTTTTGATAACGGTGACGTTCTGATTGATGCATTTTTGTTGAATGAAGTCCTTTATGTTTATTATGACTTGAACTGTTCCTATTAAACTGACAACTTTCCCCAGCAAATGCATCCTGCTTCTCTCCATTACCCCACGGGTCGTAACAATCTTGCAGAACCAGTATGTAATACGCTGCTTTCTTTAATGACGTACAAACATGTTTCTGTAACATTTAATTTTGTGCTAGAAAACTAATGTTTGGGAATCTAAAATGTTTTTTGTACAGACTTAATTATGTAGAAGTCATAAAATAAGAAATCTATAACAAAGTTTGTACTAAAAAAATGCATAAAACTTTTGCACAGTACTGTATACATAGATACAGTATATATCTAACACAGATGGATCGCTAAACTACCCCAATAGTATAAAACTGTCATTGATGTCATTAACAACTACAACTGTCACTGTGTTATTATTTCGTCATATTTTGACATTTTATTTGTCATTAAACCGATGCAAAAAATATATATATACACTTAAAATTACGCACTTATAATTCACATGCTAAAATAGTGAAAGTATTGTAGCATTTTCATTCAATCATTTCAGTCACCATAACAAAATTAAAATCATTATGATATTTAATATTTTCATAATTAAAGTCATTTTATCATGTATAATTTTCATGGCTAAAAACAATATTATCAAGTAATATTATGATAGACAAATGTGGCACCTTCTCTGCTTCCCCCGGTAAATTTAGCATCTGGCTCATATTCGAGATTTTGATCATTCGATACGTTACACTCAATAGGCTACTATCATGTTCATAATCATCAAATCAATAGTTTGTTCGCTGACAGCTTCATCATCAGATCCACCATCCAACGACACTAATGTTTGATTAGAAACTCGTTCTGCAGTAAATCGCTGAGCCACGTCAAGTTTTGTAATGTTTCTTTTGTGTCAGAGGCAATTTTGATTGACACATTACATCACCGTTTACCAAACATTCCCACCTTGAGGAATAAAAGTGAATTGCACTTATTGAGCCGTGAGAGATTCAATATTGTTGCGCAGAAAAATATACTTACACTGTTACATACCTCGGGTCAGTAGTGACCCTATAAACTTTTTACAATAAATTAATTATAAACAGATATTGACAATTTTATATTTTTTTCTTGTTATATTGTTGATAATAAATAGATTGAGGAATACTAAGAAGGTGGAGGTCTAATGTGAAAAAAATTAATGAGGGGGAGGGTACTGGATGACGTCCTGGGTCGCTAACAACCGGAGGTAAGTGTTTAAGGGTTAATGACACAGCATGCTTTTTAACTGTTTGTAGTTACAGTTAATGTTGTCACTTATGTTGGAGCAGTTATAAACAATCATTACCTCAAAGCCTCTCATTTTTCTTTCTTTTGAATTTAGACAAAAAAATGGAACTTGTCATTTTACAGAGAAACTGTAAAATGCAAAGTCATCTGTCCTGAAGACTCTCCCCTGTCAGAAAACACCTTTCTGAAAAAGAACACCTTTCTAAATCATTAACAGAGATCATTAATATAAACCTAGAAGAGGGAACTACTGTTAGAGCCACGCTGTTATAGAAGATTAATCAATGCCTTCTGACCTGTCAAAAACAATGAATTCCTGTTAGCAGCTATAGTGCTGTAGTAGAAATATTAATCAATTGAGCAGAAAACCATATAAGATGTACAGTATAACACCCACAATAATTCCCTAATTGGGTTCTTACTATTAAAATGAAAAAGGTTTCAAGGAAATATCTCTTTAAAAGGCATGCACACAGGCATGTAAGCACACATAAAATTCAACGGATAGCCTAAACAACATATTTGACAATGATCTTTACCAGGGGAAATTTGCTAGAACCACAATCAATGTTGCAGAGGATATATGAAGCTAAGCAGCAAACCACCTAAAGATCAAGCTCAAATCTTTCTCTGGAGGGACACGGCGATTGTGAGTTCAGTGCTCTGTCTGGAAATAATGTCTTCAATAGCTTAGGAAAGGGTGGGGAGAGAGAATGGGACAGCTGATCCAGATATTGAACGGACTCAAGGGGAGGCAGATAAGAACAAAACACTGGAATTGTTTCTGGAGAGAGATAAAACTGAGGACTCACATCAATGTAATTGGCATTGATGTAGTCAGAGTTCGGATCCCCAAGGAGTGGGTGCAGCTTCACACGGTGACGATCATCTAAAATGTGCATGAGCACACACACACACACACACACACACACACACACACACACACACACACCAATTAAACATTCATTACAATACACAATAATACATCTCTTGCAAGCATCATGAGACTGTAATTGTAACTCATTAATAAATGGTTGTTACAAATGTTTCTGTAAAGGAAAAAATACAACATTTATTTCCCCAACAATTTAACAATTATGTTTGTTAATAAACTATTTAAAAAACATGGCTCACAGTCCATTAGAGTATCGTGTCTTCCCTTCGTTTTATCCTTCTTCTTTGTGACATCCCAGCCTTCAAAGAAGCTCTAGGGCAAAAAAATAAACAGGCATATTTGTCTAACATATAAATGTGCATGTAAAATGACTAAGCTGCTTGATAGAGGTTTGATGTCTTTTTAGTCAGTCCGAGTTTCACAAAAATGTATTCTAACTGTTGAAAATAGTTCTAAGCATTAATGTCTTCGTGGAGTACTAAAATTTGCAATGGACCGAGCTAGAGCTTCGGGAAAAAAAAGCTTCAAAAAGCTTCCAAAAATGAAATTTCTTCCTTTGACACAGGAGACCAAGAGAGAAAAACGAACACAATCTATAATGTCATAAAAATCACATTTTCTTCTTCATGCCCGTCAGTACCTCCTGTGTTGCCATGGCAACGCTCTAAAATAAACGCTCATTAGCCATAGTCCCCCTGTGAACAACCCAGCATGCTCTATCCCTCATAGTGGTCTTCAAAAATACCAAAGGAAAAGTGGAGAATTTGTATCCTGAGAAATCACTACGCTGTCATTCAGTGAGAGGCAAGCATAGACTTTAAAACGTCCCCCTCCCCTCTCTCTCTCTCCCCATAAATCTCAACCAATTTCTAAAACACCCTGACAAGTAACAAAGACTAGGATAATACACTGCTACCTTGTCTTTACAGCTAGTGCTGCACTTATGACTCAGCTCCTTCGTGCTGCCAAGCACACAAACATGCCACATGCCAAGATAGTACTATTTACTAGCACTGAATAAATGAAACGGAACGCTAACTGAGCAAACAACAGGCATTATGGTACATTATAGTCAATGACAGACCTGCAGAGGAGCTGCTTTGACCTAAAGGCATAATTTTATTTTTTATTAGAAATCAAATAGAACACTTTTGATATCATTATTGTAAGGCTGGTGCCAAGATGTCTGAATCTGGAGAGAACTGTTCTGTGAGAAAGGATTCTTGTGAAACATTTCCGAGATAAAACATCACACTGAGTGAAGACTGGAAGATCACACCTCACTATTGTTCTTCTACATTTCTCCCATCTCTCCCTCCTGCCCTCCCTCTTCCTAGCCCCCTATCACTACCAATGCTCACTATATCCTTTTATCATGAACTAGATCAATACTCACTGTTTCTCCTTCCACTGGGAAATATGGTTTATGAGCTGGCATTGGGGTCAGGCTCAAACTTTTGCCCTCTGTTTCATCTGTTCCCATTATGAGGTTCACAAAATACTAAGCTCAAACAAACACATAAACACACTGAGTGCAGGATATTGATCTCGGGTCTAGTCAGATTCACCTGAGGAGGGGAGTTTAATGAACCTACAAGCACAGCTTCATAAGGAATGGATGGTATGGGTACATTCACTGCACAGAGAGATGTTTAGTCTCTTAGCTTTGTTTGTAGAGATGCTGACATCAAGGACAGAAAAGCCTGCATTTCATACAAACACATCTCCGAGGAGGAGAGTGCTTGAAGTAATGATTTTACCAAAGCACATGTACAGCACAGTAAAAGCCCAATGGACCAGTGAAATTTGTGTAATTATTTTTAAATTGCTCTGTCATATTTACTAGAAGAAAGATTTTAAGTGTACTTTTCATCTTGATGTTAGGCTCTATTAGGGAACAATTTTAGATACTACGGGTACAACATAGAAAACATCATACCATTTGAGAATGCATTTTATTTTATATTTATTTGGTTATTATTATAACAATGAACAATAGTATTTACCAAGGATTAATGAACAACTCCGCAGTCCTGCTGAGCAGTTGATGTGGCCCTTCATAACCTCATGTCAAGAGTGAGTTTAGGTAAGACTCACAGCAAAACACATCATCTGCAACCTCATTCACAGTGAGTTAGCCCATTACTACCTCAAAAGTATGACCTTTTGAAAAGTACATACTCAAAGCACTCAGCCACATAAAATAGCTCAATAAACCATATGGGACTACTTTAAATTGGATTAATATATACTAAACCAACAGAGTGCAAATAGAGACATTAACCCAACCTTAACTAACTTGAATTCAACTCTGGTAAAAACAGGTTTTTAAAGGGGCTGCATGGTGGGACAGCAGGTAGTGTTTGCACCGCATAGCTCCAGGGTTCCCAGTTTGATCATGAGATTGTGCTACTGTTTGTCTAGATTTTTTTTCATGCTCTCCCAAATACATGTCAGTAGATGAAGTGACTGCTCTAAAATTCCATTAGGTGTGAATGAGTGTGTGAATTTGTGTGTGCATAGAGCCATGCAATGGACTGGCATCTACTAACTGGGGTATTTTCCTGGATCCAGGACAACCCTGACCATGATAAAGTGCTTACTAAAGATCAATGAATGAATGAATGAATGAATGAATGAACGAATCTCTGAGACTAGAAATGAATCATACATACTTTAGTTAAAGCTCTTGAGGCTGAAACCAAAGAACCTGGATGAAACCCACATAGAAACAGGGAGAACATGCAAAAATTCACATGGACAGTAACCCAGGCTCAGGACAGAACCAGGGACCCTGCAGCTGTGTAGTTGCTACCCACTGCACCACCATCACACCACTTTTGTATTCTATGTTAAAATCATCGGTGTCTACACTAAGTGTACTGCTATATATTAGGCAGCATCATGTGAGCTGTAATGCTAATGCACATAACACATGTTGATGAATAAAAGTGAATTCAAAACAGATTCAGAGGCAGAGGTGGATAGAAGGGGTGGAGAAGTAAAAAAGAGCTTTGAGTGAAACAAAAAGATGAGAGGCTACCACATTACTCTAACCTCATTACCTAACTCATTACCTAACCTATAAAAGAATACGAATTATGCATAAATGTGAAAATTCTAAGCAATTGGGCATCTTCCAGGACTAGTAATAGATAGTAATATAAAGATTTTAAATCAAGAGCATTTCAACTGGCAGACTGTGGTCCAGATTTGGTATTTTAAAAATAAATAAATAAATAAATAAATAAATAAAACTGTAACAGAGCTGAAAATTGTTTGAATTTTTTTTTTGTTGTTGTTGCTGAAGGCAGCTCATCAGAGCAGAGACTAGCTACAGTGTGAAAATGATGAAAACCATGTCTGCAGGAAAGTATGTGTTTGCTTTCCCTGCTTCAAATTCGAAATAGATTTGCCTAATCTTTTAAGACTCCATGATGCTAGTCACAAGTGGCAACCCCTTTGATTGTCTTATTCATAGTCATAAGCTAATAATAAATGGTTACGCATTAAAAATGAACTGTTGTCTCCATTCACTCAGGTTAGCTGTTTATCCAGACCTTTAAGCAAGGAATTTTATGTCACTGGACTTTTACAAATTTTAGTTCAATACACCTGTTTTATCCAATGAAATAAACATCACATCTACTCATTCTTATTCCTATAAGCAGAGACACGCTCAGTAAATCAGCATCAATATAGTATCAACTAACCAATGGATTTTCCAATTACAACCTTATAATCTGTTAAATATTGCAAGTGTTAAATCATTCATATGTCATTGCAGTATAGCAGTAAGGTATTAAATGTGTGGGACCATTGAGGCTGCGAAGTATGTTATAGTGTATGTTCAGGCTGAGGAGCAGGGTGCTTGTATTACACCATGGTCCAGTCTGACAAAACACCTTTGCGCAAGGCTACAGCTCTTGCAACTAGACATCTGCTGTCATGAACACTGCCATCCACTCCAACACTGACAGTTTATTAATATCCCTCAGTGGAGCTGCTGACACCATACTAAGTACAAGTGCAGTTCAAGATCCGTTAATTAATAGAAGAAATCTGTGATGACAGCCATGAGATATTTATAAATACTTTGGGAGGCTAGCCTTCCCTCTCAGCCTTGCCATTAGTGGTTCTTTGTATCGGATTTAGCTTAATCCTGATGTGAAAGCACGTGTCACTGAAGCATCTGAGGTAGGCTTATAAATGCAATATAGTTTTTTCCCAGCTTGCAATTAACCATTAAAAAATTTTGTTTAACGACGTATTCATCCAGGACTGATAGCATAAAAAAGACTGAAAACGAGCATTTCTACCATTTCAGGGTTAAGGAGAGTACAGAAAGGCATAATAATATTAGCCGGGAACTGCTTAGCGGTAGTGGCAATGACAAAATCTGCTCAAAGTGTTTGAACATGTCTGTGCTGACAGGTGCAGGGGAGCACAAAAAAGCTTATTTAATTACTTCATAATTATAATCATTAATCTAAGTCTCTGATCTGACATGTTGCAAGCCTATCCTTTTAACATTTTTCTTTGGTCAAAGTTTTTGGCCTTTTCTCTTTTTGTTTTGACCTTTTTTCAGCCTTCCTTTTTCAGTGTTATCCCTAATAAATATAGTTAATTGATTATATTAATGATATACTTGTATAATGTTAGCTAAATCAAATGCACACTGATTCTATTTCAGATTAATGAACTCAAAACAGTTGGGAGCATGTGAGATGGGGTGAAGGGGCAGGAATTCTAGGTATAGGTCTATTGGCTCAACTCTGGTTTATACTGAGGAGAAAAAGACTGCTCCTTTGGTGGATTTTTGAGTGATAACTCATATTAGCACACTGCAGTAATATCATGGGAGTGTGAGGTCATGTAGGGATGATCGAACTGGTACATCACACAAGCCTAAACTCTAGTCATTTTGATATGTGATTTGCTTTCTGAAAATCTGTTACACTCACCTCATACTCCTGTTTGAAACCGTAGCCCTCTGCCGTCTTCATCTGGTTGATGTGTTGCAGCAGGTCAGCTACACGTACAGCAGGGTGAAGCTGCCCAGTGTGGTACGGAGAACCTTTACTGCCACAATGCCGCCGAGGTGATCCACCAAGCAGGCTGCTTGACTCATTCATGGAGCTGCGTGGATCACCTGAAGAGAAACATTCATAAATATACACGCATGCATACCTGACTACTCTACACTAAGTAGTAAATAATGATAAACAATTGTTGTCTAGACCATAATAATTTAAAACCCCTGCCATTTTTTTTTTTTAGCTTCTGTGTAATTATAGATTAATTAACATGAGCATGAGTAACTTTATTTTTTTATTTTTTTTCTTCTAGCTGGGTGTAGAAATAAATTAGCAAGCAAGCTTAGTAAAACCCAGATATGCAGCAGTGCTTGGGAGAGTAAGCGAGACAGCTTTGAGACATGCCATTAAAGCTTCATTTTGATCAAGAGAACTTCTTCTTTGAACATCATCTATTAATCATTCCTTGAATCAGACTCTTTGGGCCTAATGAATTATTTCTATTTTTGCCCCATTTTCCATCTTGTATAGTTTTCCCAGCATTGAAGTGATAGAAAAAGTCAGCCTTGAATCACATATTCTAATTTTGCTTGAAATATATTTCGGCACTCAGCACTTCTCCTCTCCTCTCCTGTTATGATGTGTGTGTGAAAGGTGCTTAGTGGTCCATGGAGAGAATTCATAGTTTAAGGCCTGGACTCCTGCTGGGAGTGATGTAGGATAAATGAGTCATTAATACAAATCTGCTGCCTATCCTGGTTGAGCAGAATGGAAATGGTAAACCGCAGGCTGAGTTGTATTCACTCAAGTGTGGGTCAGTGAACTCTTGATCTCAGCAATAAACGGCCTGTATGTGCTATCTGAGTGAAACTGGGCATCATGTTTTTCCACATTGTGATTCTGGGGACGTAAAATGCATGACAAATGTACGTGAGTATGCAGTCGCTCACAGTGGGAATGTAGAAACCATACATAGATGTGCCTCTCATGCCGCTGCGTGAATAATGCTCTTTATGCACGAAACGCAGTTTGTAAGCAGGAATGCTATGCATACTTCTTGTGCTCATGTGCTTTTCATTTATTACATGTACAAGTGTGTGTGTGTGTGTGTGTGTGTGTGTGTGTGTGTGTGTCTCACTCCGGGTACTGCAGGTGTGGGCATCCATAAAAGACAGAGCCATTCTCTCATCCTCCTGCAGGGTGCTCTGGTCTGCAAAGCTGCGCTCCATTGAGCCCATCATATGACTCTTCTCCTGCCTGTATGTAATGGGAGTCTTATTCATGTTCACCGGCTTCCTACTGATAACAGAAACAGAGAGAAAAGAAAAGAACAGCAAAAAAGAGGGGAGAGAGATTGTTATGCCACTGGAGTGCTCTCTGAACAGTGCTTGCTAACACAATGGGAAATGATGGTGTGCAATGGAGGAAAAGCCACTTACGGATAGTAAGAGTAAGAGTAGTAGTCCCTTCTGGAGAGGAGAAGAAACAGGAGAGCAAGACAGAGAGGGAGAAAGAAAGAAAGAAAGAAAGAAAGAAAGAAAGAAAGAAAGAAAGAAAATAAGGCAGAGGCGACATGAGATGCAAGCATTGCCAGTGCTCTGATTAGTGTGAAGAATGCCATGCTGTCAGAGGCTTGCTTTGGCCACACCAGCAATATGCTAAACCTCAGCAGTGACAGAAAAAGAATGGTAGCCAAAGCAGATATAACCAAAATCACATATGCTGCCTTGTTAGTTTTTAATGAACCATCCAAATGCCAGCCACAGAGGCAACTTAACATTGGTCTCCAGGTCTAGAATCCTCCAAACTATATTACTCCCACTGCTATACACCTCATCCAGATCAGTCTATTTGATCAGCCATGTCAGTCCTGTTGGAATGGAATTCTATAGATAACAGATCTCCAGGAACAGTGCTGGAGGACACTGATCTGGATCATCATCTCATCTTCACCAGTAATTTAAGCCATTCATCTACATTTCAGTTTGTAAACTAACCTACAGTGATATAATGTTAATCTGACAGGTAGTAATCCTGGGGATTCGTAGACCTGCGAAGAAACTTATGCCATTTATTTTCCATCATCTGAAAATGATGGAAGACTCATGTTAAAATTAGTAGGGATAGTGAGGGCTAGTCTGAATGCTTTTACACTCGTAAGCACCTTAATGTGGGGACCTTTAGAGAACAATACTAATTATCTCCAAAAGCACACCTTTTCCCGCCCAATTATCAGCTCGTTTCTGGGTCAGACTAATGTCAGACCGGGCCTAATTAAGTGAGTAATTGAATTGCACCTCTTCTTAATTAAACATTTCACACCCAGGTAATCTCAGAAGATGAAAGTCCTGTGTGGCAGCTCCGTTGCCTTTTGGGGGACTGGAGACAGAAAACTAATTCTGCTTTTAGATACAGTTGTAGTATTACTATGCGGGTCATGTAACCTAGATTTCCTACAAAAATGACCATCCCACTGTGAATCTGAAAATTAGATGATGCAAAGAAATGTATCTGTATCTAAAAACACAAGCTATAAGTCTAATTTGACATTGATAAGTTGCACACACACATTGCAGCCACTCATGGGTTATGGTCATTTATGGTACAGCACAACATGCAATGTGTGTGTTTTAGAAGTTGCACGTGATCCTCACCCTTTCTTAATGATGATGATTATGGCTCCTAGTAACAGAATAAGGACCACCAGCCCCCCTGCACAGATTCCCAAAATCAGCCCCATCTCCTCCGAGTGCTGCGTCACCTCCAGAGCCCGCCGGAGGTCCTTACAGGCCGCTGCAGAATGCACGCATACACACACATTCACACAATTAAGAACACGTGAAAACACATTTGCATATGAAATGCTGGAATGAAATCCTCACACATGCAAAAAGAGAAGTATAAATAACCAGAAATGAAAATGTCTGGAAAAAAAAAAACTCCCATTTCAATCCCTCACTTTAGAAGTTATCCATCTGTAGCTTGAAACAGCAGGAGCATACCTCCTCCAGCACGAACACATTGGCTATACCCAAATGACTATTTTCACCCATCTGCACTGACAGCGATGCGGCAGAGGTTGCTTCACATCACATATCCACATGGGAAGCTATTTCCCTAACTCTCATACACAAGACAAGGACACTGTGTGATTGAAGAGTAAGCAAAGAGCATGTGTCCATATACAGTGAAGCCTACAACAAATTAACCCATTTGCACTTGAGACAGCGAACAGCCCAGGCAGGGTGGTGCTTTCAGTAAAAAGCATCTATTCAATTCCCTTTTTCCCCACATTCATGGTGAAGGTTAAAGAAGGTCAACTCTTTAATATATGCCTTTTTGAGTCCTTCACAAAAATATGGGCTTTCCAGATAAGGCAGGATGGATAAATGACAGGGGTTAAAATAGGATTTTCTTTTATGTGTGTCAGAAATGTGGAAACTGTGCCATTTGATTTACTTGCCATTAATAATAATAAATGATTTCATTAATTAATAGAATAATACATACATTAATAATAATAATAATAATAATAATAATAATAATAATAATAATAATAATAGAAAAATTAAATCATGATATCTTCTGATTCTCAAAGACACATGATCTAGTGAAACTTAAATATAAAAAAACATTTTGATTTAATGCTTAAATGTACAGCCAGATAACAACAGCAGCAGATTGTGCTGATATATTTTCTAATTTATAAGCAATTAGCTATAAAGTGTGAAACCCTATTACATTACTATTATTATTACTAGTAGTAGTAGTAGTATCATCATCATTATGCCATGCTGTGATTTACATTCCCATCAAATTCCAATAGCAAAGCTCAGTTTCACTCGGTATACACATAAATCAAATGCAAGGGGAGTTCAGTTTCCCTGCACACCCCCAGCTAAACCCCTGAATATCTTGTCTTTAGAAATAACCTTAATATCACCTGCCATTCACTACTATGCAGGCTTCTCCCTCACATGTGGTGTGAGATCATTATCATATAATTTGTATTTTATGATGATTCAAAATGTGATGGATAGACACTAGATTGCCATCCACATTCCACAGTAATCTGCAGAACTTATGACACCTAGACTCCAGACTAGTATGAAAGCAATACAATTGTTATAAAAAAGAGTTATCATCCAATCCTGCAGACAGTACATCTTCCAATTTTGCAACAATACATCAAAGACAATATTTTACTGCAATCTGATAACAGTTTCTTTTATTCCCAGTTGCAAGCTGACACAGGACATTTATATCCTGTGTATCAAACTAAACTGATAAATAAACTAAGAAAATATCTACTCACACATTCACTTGGAACTTAGTAAAAAATCTAATTTTTTAGGCTGAAGGCTGAAAATGTTTTTGAGAAAAACTCTCCTGTCTCCTGGCTACACACTGCCATTTGTTATCATTTCTCATCCTCATCCGCAAGCATCACCAAGCAAGATATTAACAACTAATAAAGCAATGTGTAAGAAGAAAACAATGGGAAAACATCCATTAAAGTTTGCAGCGGATCTAATCAGATTTTTGTTTTTGCTGCCACATTTTCTTCTTGAATATCAATTAAGTCCAACACGAGCATGAAATTTGTTTCAAGATTAATGTGAGCACATGCTGAGTGCCCCAAAAATGGAAATTGGTACTTAGAGAAGAAATGAGAGTCTATTGTTGTGTGAAGACTGCCAAGGGACTGTTAATTAAACTGTCACCTGTATGTTGAAATGGGTGCCCTGGCTGCTTGGTTGTGCAAGCCTGTGCAATTTTACAACGCTTTGAGAACATTATGGGGGTGACACACACACACACACACACACACACACACACACACACACACACACACACACACACACACACACACACACACACAGTTCTTCCCTAGATTTATATGACAGATGGAACAAAATGGCCTATTGGGTATAATTTTTAACTTGAATTTATGAATTTATTTGCAGACGAGTAAATGACATTTTAACAATTTTGACAATTTTGGACATTTTAAATTGTAGTCATTCACGGCAGAGTGTCTAAAACATCAAAAGTCAATTTGATACAACATGAATAAATACAACACAATACTATTCAGTTCAATGCTATATAGTTATATTTTATTCCTGAGACTGATTTTTTTTTTTTATTTATTTTTTTTTTAGTTCTGCATGCATATGGATATGAATCATTTAACTTGAATCATAAAACTCATGACTGGAAATGACTGAACACTGCAGTAAAGTCACACAGCTGTAGGCTGGGTTATTTTAGGTTATTTGTCAGAAACATATGTCAAAATGATATTGAGAAATGCAGGCACTATCCATTCCTCACAAAATGATGACAATGTTATTCAGGAGAATGTTATACTAACTTAGATTTTCCATGTAATAGTTAACTTACACTGGAGCAAAGAGATCTGTATTTTATTCAAGTAGAGGAAGTAGAATGTCTGAATTGAACTACTCATGGTATTGTGTGACCTGTAAATTATTTTAATTCAGCTACAGTGACAACAAAAGACTCAGTGTTTGACTGTTAAGCAACAAACTGCTGAAGAGCAACAAATGAAATGTCAGTGGTGATGAATGTAAAAAGCATTATGCTCTTGTTGTATGTATTATGTGGCAATTTGGCAGTGCAATTATATAATACATAAGTGCAAAGAAGAGAAGGCAAGGGCTGCAGCCTGTGTGTCTTTAAATAAGTGTAATGATTACTCTGTATCATCATGTGTAAGAGGCAGAGCCTGTGCAAATAATGTGCACAAATGGCACAACAATCAAACTGCTTGTATGATGAACCACTAACACCCCCCCACCACCACCACCACTACTTGGCCTAGTTTGTGTTTTTCAATAGCTGTGCTATATTTTAGCCAAGGCCCAAATGTCCTGTGCAAAATATGTGTAGTAGCATTCAATACTACTCTTCTAACCACTCTGTTACTTTGTCATGTAGCTTAGTTGTCCTCAAAGTGCAATCTAGGCAACACGGGGGTCCATGATTTTTTATTATTTTATTTTGTTACAGTGGTGGAAATCACAACCCACCATTACCAAAGCTGTATTTGTAGTTCTTTTTGACCGGTCACTTGAAGTAATACATTTAATCCAAACCCTAATTAATGAAAAATAAATGCCGGTGTGGAGGCGGGGGCATAGACGAGCGCCGGTTTGTGAATGGAGGGCGGAGCCAGAGAAGGCGAGAGGTAAGGTATGCACACCTGTGGGGAACTCTCTTAATAAATGTTCTCTGTTGCAGTGACACGAGGTGAGGATAAGAGGGAGAGAGACACGCGCCTCGAGCGAGAGAGAGAGAGCCACCTGCACGATGCAAGTGTGTTTATGTGTGTGTATGCGTGTGATAAAAAGAATGCTGAAAAGCGGAAAAAGAAAAAAGGAGCAAAATAAAAAGTGAAGTTGTCTCAGGCCTGCCTCCTCCTTCCTTCTCCTTGCCCATTGTTCACAGTTCATCACAGCCAATAAATAATGTCAACTTAAACCTACTGTGTACTCTCTGTGCAGGTTCAGGAATAAAAAGCTCTATGGTTCTAATAAATAGTTAGAATATTATTATACACAATTGAATAATACTTCATAAAGCAAATCCATGCTGAGAGGTCCATAGAATTTCCTTTGTAGTTAAAAGGCTACACAAAACGTTTGAAAATCCCTGGTGTAGCTTAAACTTAAACTAGCAGGCTTAATCTGTTTGGCACAAGTCCTAATTGTTAATGGCTTGTCTTGCTAAAGCTCAGGTAGAAAAGGAAAGAGCGTTTTGTTCACAAATATGTTGAGGTGTGATTAATCATAGCCCATCTGTACTCAGTGTATGTGTACAGCAGATGCAGAATGAGACAGTTCCAAAATGGCTGCTCTCAGCTTATGCCTTCATGCTCTGAAAGCTTCTTTTCACCTTCATTACTCAGTCAAAAAAAAAGTATCCCCCTCCCTTCTCATCCTATCCTTTCAAAGTCAATTTAGCCACAAGGCTCAGTGCAGGCTGAGCGAGAGCTGAGAGCTATAAATACCAGCGCCGCCAGTGCTGATCTGTGACAGCGCTCAATAGGGGCTAGCAGTGGCCTTTGTTGTCATCAGGATGGGCATTCAAGCCTCCTGATGTTTTTTTCATGTTTAGTGAGGGTTCTTTGACAGGTCATTTTGATGGCTACAGGTGTTACGTTGTTAAGGGCTCACTCGTGCTGATCTCTCTGGAATTTTCCTGGATTGTTTGAGTATGTGAGTCTGACCACTACTGAGAATCAGGCTTTGATACAGGCTCCTGGCACCCCGGTAACACAAATAACAAACATGATGAAAGACTGACCTGTGCTCCTCAATTGCTTTCTGCCATTTTGGCTCATGTGTATCTACAGGTGTCAGCATGTGTATGTCTATTTTTCCAAAATGAAACTTCTGAATTATTTCAGAAATTTAGTTATTTAACCTGGGAGTAAAAAGGATAAACTAAAAAAAAAGTATTAAACTGTTTTTTTTTGTTGTTTTTTTTTATAAATATGAAACAAAAAACACATGCATGCGCACACACACATGTACACCTGTAACAAGGAGAGCATTTGAAGATGTTTTGGTTATCCATCGTGATCTGGGAAAACCCATTAGATGTTAGTGTTCTGTCAAATTCCCAAAATATTGTGTTTGCACAAAAATTGCTTTTCAACCAAAATTTGGATTTTTCAACCTATAATGCATTTTAACACATCCACTTTAAAAATACATACATACATAATATATATATATATATATATATATATATATATATATATATATATATATATATATATATATATATAAAATTATATTTCACCAAAATGAAGCAGAATTTTTCTAGCTGCAAATATCATGTTGGATAAGAAGCCAGTTTAACAAATGTGGTGGAATGGCTCCTGAGTGGTGTCTGGAGATTCCAACAATGCCACAGCTATCCATGGGAAGCTAAGGAAGCTCTGGATGGGAGAGGTGGTATACTGTCTCTCCCCTGCCAATAACAGCGATCTGTGAGTATGTGGAAGAGGGCAGATAACTCTTTCCTCAGAGCCCAGTGTTGCAACATGAGCAGCAGTATGAAAAGATGCAGCTAGCTGGCTTCACATGTCTTACAGGAAGTGCACGTTAGTCTTCACTCTCCCGGTTAGTAGCTGTCATATGACCAGCTAGCTTACTCCTGTCATACGTGTTAGTCTTCACTCTCCCCGGTTAGTAGCTGTCATATGACTAACACGTATGACAGGAGTAAGCTAGCTGGTGGGTGGGAACTGGCAGGTGACCATACTGAAATGAAAATGGGGGTAAACGTGTGGTGGTTACTTGCGAGCTAAGTGTACTTTCCTCACTCAGTGAACAAATGTTATGCTTTGATCAAGGACATAAATGGACATAAACCTAATCAAGTGAATTTGGAATCAAACTGTCTGTAATACACATGTGGCATCAAATCATCAACAAAAGAAAAGAAAGAAAAAAAAAAACACTTCTATGCCCTGAACAGATGGTAGCAGACAAAGTTTTAAAATGTTTGAGTGATCGAGTACAAATATACCAACAGAAAAGAACTCATGGAATTTAACATAGATTAACTGTGATCAGTTTCTCACAAGTGTAACTAATGTTGTTAGTGGATTAAGTTACAAATGTAGTTTAAAAACTCTAGACACTAAACACTAGAAAATGGCACATACATATATTCCATACACTTCCATAAATAGTGTTTATTTTTCCTATAAAATGTTAAAGCCCTTTAAAAACAAACTGTATCCAATAGAGGATTAAAAATGAAGGTTTTAGCCCAGATATTTTTCTTTAGTTACATACTTTTAAGATTAAGTCTCTCTAGTCAAGGTTTAAGCAGGGATCAGCCACTCGTGCACTTGCCTGCAGCATTCTAATGTCCAAGCCTGGCTTAACACAGTTTAGGATTGAGAAAAAAAAAAAAAACAAAAAAAAACTACTCACCTTTGCGGGCAATTCGGATGCAGTTTATCCTTGTTTCCTAAAGAAAAAGAGAGACAGAAATAATTGAACCGCAGTGCCTTGTTCCATGAAGTAGGATGGCAATACTGCAATTTCAGCCAACTGGACAATAGACAGGAGCAAGAAACTCGACTTAAAATGCATCAGAAATCAGTAGTGCTCTCATTATATAAATATGCCTGCATCGCTGTTTGCATGTGCATGTTATATGATGAACAGATAAAGAGAACTACTGCAAAGAAATTCAGCAAAACTGCAGATAACTTAAGGAAATAGCTTTATAGCAGCAAACAAATACTAAGAAGAAATTCATTTCCCCAAAATCTGGGCTGATGACATTAGGGTGTTATGAAAAGGACAAAATCGTCAAATAACACTAATGAGATCTAAGCTCACAATGTAATTCTGGCCCGCCACCTCGACAAGGAGATGTATTATCAAATTAAGATTTACAGATGCTAATTCAGGCATTACAGGACAATTATGCAAATTACTCCAGACATAAAAGAATGAGAACCTCCTTTTCAAACTGGTTCAATTGCTTTTTTCTTCTTTATAATTGAAAATCCATTCAAACTGCCTCAACCCTAAAACCTCTCTTTAATGCTACACTCAGGCTTTCCTCTCTCATAAACACACACACACACACACACACACACACACACACACACACACACACACACACACACACACACACACATATACTTTAGTCTTCCTCTCCATGTGAGGACCTTCAAATTACATAATTATTAATGCAGCTAATTCCTGCTATGCCTACACCTGTATCTAACCCGGGGAGGCACAGTGATGCAGCGAGTACCATTGCAACCTCATAGCTCCATAATCCCTGGTTCGATCCTTAGCTCACCTCCAGTTTCCTCCCACTGGTAACTCAAATAACCACTCTTTACAACTGTGGTGAGCAGAAACGTTTTTCAGAACACACAACACATTGGTGTTGCAGATTGGAAAAACATTGCCTGGACACCTGGTGCAGAATTACTGTTGCCTACCAACACCTTCCTGTCAGTTCAGATTAGTATGGCCATTCTCCTTTGACCTCTCTCAATAACGAGGTGTTTCTGCCCGCAGAACTGCTGCTCACTGGTTATTTTTTGTTTTTTGCACCATTCTGTGTAAACTCTGCTGTGTATGAAAATCCCAGGGAATCAGCAGATTCTGAAATACTCAGTAATATAGATATAAAAACATACACTCCCCTTTTGGACATTTTGGACAGCTCATCTCTGATGACAGTAAATAAAAAGCATGCAAAAATCACTGTGGTTCATTCTGAACAGAACCAGAGGACCTGCTCCATCTCAGCAAAGTCTGTCCTCATAGTCAATGCCCAGGATATATAACTTTGACAGCATGGAACAAACATTGGAGGCTGTCAATAAAAGCAGTCATTGGGCGAAGGGCAGAGAGAGACGCAGAGTTTTGATCACACGGGCACAGTCACAAAGCTTTAGCCTACTTTTCCCACTTAATAAAATTCACTGGAACAGTCATGCCCGCCACTGCAAAAGGGATCTGTCAGCAAATTCAGCCTAAGTAAATGAATTATGAGAACTATATTTAACAAGGCTGGAGGGGGGGGGACTTATTAGAAGGCACACACTCAGTTCAGTGAAGACAGATTGAGAGAGCAAGGGAGAGAGAGAGAGAGAGATGATAGATTTCTGCTCAGGCCATCCATCTTGACATGGCAGAGATTGGAAAGTGAAAAAGAGAGGAAGTAATTAGTGAGTGAAAGATTGAGGGACAGAAGGTGCTTGGTGGGAGATCTCACACACACGCATGCACACACTCAGTGGTCACCTCTTTGAATACAGCCACCCTCAAAGAGTCAAACTGTATTTATGCACATGCTTGAGAAAGACAGCACAAGTCCTAGTTTTACTGTCGACTAGGTGACAGACTAAAGAATAAGAGCTCATAAAGAAGTTGAGTAGTCCCTCTATTTTGATGAGTCTGTAATCACATATCTTTCGAATGTCTTTTTAGATCCATCAAGTCAGCAAAGTGGTATAACGGCAGCAACATCATCAGATAATTCTCAGAAATAATGGCTAACTACTGAGCAGATGCTTCTTATGCCACTGCCAAGTTTCAAAGCCACTGTTGTGGAGAAAATGACAAAAGGAAAATGAAGGGAAATGCTCATACAAAATCAGAGAAAGACTCACACTGGTGAACAGTAATGCTAAACATTGGCTTCCCCTTCTAAACCCCAACAGTTTTCAACTGTAAGTGCCAGACTTTACAGCAATTACTGGAGCATAAAATCTTGGCAAAGAGAAATGAGTATTTAGGTAAAGGTCAGGGGTGTAAATCACTGAGTGAAGCTACAGCACAGCAGTTCACCCTCAAAGTGGCTACGCTGCAAAGAAAAACTGAGGGTGGCTTCTATTATAGTTGAGCTGTCACATACATTTTCAATCAGACAACAGTAAAACAGCCCAAGGGACCAAAATCCTACTACATAATGTTGCTGTCCAAACTCACAAATAGAGTAGAGCCAGGCTTCCAGGTGCTGAGCCACAGCGATAACCTTCTACTAAATGTCAGCGTGTGTCTTTGAGGATGACACACGCTGACTGGCATCAAATCAAAATAAAGTATTAAAAAAGCCTCCAGGTTACCGTTTCGCCACGTTTCGCCAATGTGTAATGGCATATTTGTATGCGCTCCAGGTGAGTAATGAGCATGATTCAGTAATGGTGGCAAGAAGCCTCAGCCTCAGACAGCTACAGAGGCACAGCATCTTGTCCTACATGGTCTAATGGTCATAAATTCAAATGTTAAGCCAACTTGCACAAAGTTCTGAACAGTAAACGTCAGCATAAGGAGACCGGATTAACAGTCACAGCTTGTCTTCATTTGTACAATGTTCGAGGAAGTACTGGGTTACCTTGGCACTGCTGGATGTCACTGGAACTGTTTCTGTGGTGTTTGTCATAATCTCTGAGGGTAATTAGAGAATTAGACTAACTTCAGAGAGACAGCTTGTGTGTGAGAGAGCTGCAAGAGACTTGGGTTTCAGAAGGGGCAGACAGGCTGATTATGGCTCTAGAGGATGCTCACTGACTTGGCTTGGTGGTTGGCAGGTGTCAGAGTGATGGTCCTCGCTCTCTCTAGGCATGCTTCCAGTCATAGCAAATTCTAATTCTGCCCGCTGGTGAGGCTTTAATCCAATTCATTTGATTAATACAACTGTGTAGGTTGCAGAGTAAGCCTCACCAATGTGTGGCTTTTATTTTGCCACACTCACGAATTTCACCAAACTATAAACTTCTCTGAAAGTTGGTATGCAATGCTACTTAGGCAGCCACCAAGGCCCATCTGTCCAGGCCTAATTTTAGCATTTCTAACAAATTGCTTACACGATAAACCACATTCCTCTCGCCAGTGTAGGCCTGACTAATAGCATAAACTGCCAATTATCTACTTCTGATCAGCTGCACCTGTGCCCAATTATGCCGACGTAGTGGTCCATGCCTGAGAGCTGGGATGCTCTAAAGATGGTGACTGTCCACTGGGAGTATGGGAACTATTGTATTTTGGTTAAATGCAGCCTGAACAATATAAGCCTGGCACTCACAGTTTATATTGTCCTCACATTCAAAGCCAGCTCCAACCATGAGCTTTTAATGTCACATAAACTTGTGCGAATGTTGAGAGTGGAAGTGGGGATAGGAAATCTGTGGAGTAATGCCTTTGTAATTCTCAGCTTATCACAGATTTACTGACTGTGGGAATTTTACAGCATTCTTTCTTCCATACTCGGCTATAAAATCTGCCCTTACACACTAGGGGTTGTATGCATCCATGTCCTCAGAGTGATGAGACATGAATACAAAACGATTAGTATTCATTTTTCATGTCTCAGTAAATATGACAAAATGCACAGGAGGGGATCTGATTTTACATCAACAACTCTGCATCTCAGAGACTTGAAATATAGAAGTACATTTGATTTGAGTATGTGCATGAATTATGGCTTTAGAAAACAAATCTTGTGAACTTATCAATAGGTATGTATGTGTTTGCAGGATTTAATCTCAGAACCAATTTTTTTTTTTTTTTTCAAAATTCCTTTGGTATACTAGAAATCTATTAATTAACATACATTTAGCTGAGGACAGATTCATAAACTATACAGTGTCCTCCATAACAATTGGCACCCTTCATGAAAATTAGCAAAATTAATATATAAAAAGAATAACACAGGCACTAGTTATTTTGTACAATATTTTGTACTCAAACATACAGGGAAATTAGTATCAAGAGTGACAAAATCAATGACAACAATGTCATCAATAATCAATAAATTATTAGCCACACATATTTTAATATTATTTAAAAAGCAGTTCTAATGAGAATAAATAATAAAGGATAAATAATACCTCCTATTGCTTGAGTGGAAAACTTGTGGGAAAATGTTTATATTATACAGTCATTTATGCTCAGCCTCATGAAGGGTGCCAAACATACTGTACATAGTTATTTGTGTTTTCTGTACATATTTGTATTCAACTAAAAAGATCAACAATGTTCCTTCATTTGCAGTAGTTAGTAAATTTCCTACAGACCAGAAGCATACTGTATACAGATAGCTAATAGCTAATAGCTAATCATCAAAGTTAGCAAACACTTTAGGGTCACGTATAAAGTTGTGGAATCAAAATTTGAAAATAATAATAATGTTAAAGCTAACTGCCATTGTTTTTTTTTTTGTGTGTGTGTGTTTTTTTTTTTTATTGACTCCAAGCGAATGACTTTATTAAAAATTTCCTGAAAATTTAAAATGGAGGCTGATTACTCACCCCTCGGAAGTTGCTCATGGCCTGGAAGTAGATGAGGTAGTTTTTCCTGGGGTCTAGTGGGCTGTTCCAGTAGCCATTGTAGGTGTGGTTGTCTCCCACAGTAAAGGGTGTGGCCTCAGCCAGGCTGCTGGGGGGCAGTTCAGCTGTGTAGTAGTGTGGAGCGCCACGTGCCTGTGCCTCACCATGAGAGGTGGGAACGGGAAAACATTCCTGCATCCCCAGCTCTCTTTTCAACTTCCTCCCACTCTCCTCCTCCACAACTACCTGATACGTACTGAGGAGCAGAGAAGGGTGAGTCATCAGTATTAACAGATTTAATATCCATGCTAATTTTATATCAATACACTAGCAATTCACTGTAGCCGTTATATATCAGCACAACTCGGACAAGCACGAATGGTTTTACAAATAAGGGCCTCAAACTGAGTAATGCCAATGGTTTTGGTGTTTAATAAATAGTAGAAAAGCAATTGAAGGTAACCAGATTACCACGATGCTAAGTAATCAAGTAATCCTCAATATTATGCCACTCAAGGAAAAAAAATATTGTGTGGTGCCACACCAGCTTGGATAGTACTACAGAAGTATGTATAATGATCAAAAGTGTAACTATAATTGGATGTATCTGTAAAACATGCAGCAGTGATGTCAAGCGCACCTGACTGGGGCACCACGGCCTTGGGCGGGACGCAGCAACACAGTTATAGTGCTCTCCGTCTCACTCAGTGGAGATGGCATGTCTCCATAGTCAAAGGTAGGTGCTTCACATAGGAAGAGAAAGAAAAACAAATAAAGGAAAGAGAGATATTAAAACAACATGAATCACAGCTTATTTGTCATGTAGATGTTGTTGTTGTTGTTGTTGTTGTTGCTGTTGTTTTTCATTTTTACCTGAACGTGTCATACTGGTTAATCATGAACTAAGCAAGGACTGTGAAAGTTGACAGAGATGTGATAATCACAACCATTTGTGTGTTCAATTTCGAAACAAGCTTGTTTTATTTAAAACTGATGATAAGACTCCTTCATTTTCTAATTCACAAGTTAATCAACACCTGCAATAGCCTACACCTACTTACCTCAATCCACATTAGCTAGTCATAAACAACACCTCATTCCTCCTTTATAACCCTGACTCTCCTCTTCAAACATGGCCCTGCTGGTTGTCTAGGATACAGAGTGCAATTAAAAGGCGGAGAGTGCCAGGAAATTTGTCAGAGTAAGTGAGAGAAGGGGAGGAAAGGCAAACAATTACTGAAAAATCAATGATTATGGTATTATAAGGGATGCTGGTAAAATCACAGTGCATGCAGGGTTCAATTAAAGTGAGGTCCCTAATAGCACTGACTCGTTCAACACACCAGCGTCCATTCAGTTGTACAATTGCAGGGACTAATGACTACACGCATACAGTAGTTGCAAGGAATATAGAGAGGACACAGAGAACATACGTCCAGGTCTGATACCACACCAAGTAGAATATATATGTGGAGCCCTGTGAAAACCCGTCACATGGTCAAATTGTAACATTTAAAAAAAAAAAATCATGTATAGTTCTGAAATCTCAAAAATTTTGTGAACTGAAATTCTTGAAATTAAAGTCTGGTTACCCCAAAAAGCAAAATAAATAAAGAAAGAAAGAAAGAAAGATATTATTCCAATTCCACTGTAAGATGCATTGCCTACCACTACATTTATAACCTAATCTACTTATGGAAAAACAATATTGCTGCTAAATTTCTAAGAATTTTAATTTTTAAAATGAAAAATGAGTTATTGCTTTGGTTATCAGCATTATTCACATCAATCTCTGTTCATCATCTCAAGTCAATTGTGGCATTTAAACACAAGCCTCAATGTTGTCTTTTCACTCCACTGATTACTGTTTGTGCATTGGTGGGGAAATAATCGCCAATTAATTTAGTCACATCTGTTCTGTTGACTAAATTTTTTGTTATTAAAATCTGTTTATTAGGTCATTCAGGCAGCGCTCTTCTCTGTTTTGAGGAGCATCCTGGACAATTTAACAGTCAGTGTCTGATTATAAACTGAATGGATTAGGCGTATGTCTATTTCACTATGACATGTACCTATCCTACAACTTAATAAAAACATGAATGAGATAGTTAGGTTTTAGGTTTATCTTTAGGCATCTGTTTTTACAACTGTTTTTGTTAAATTGGCTTATTATGACAAATGATCTTTGTAGCAAGACACCCAAGGTTAGACATGTTGTTTTTGGTAAAATATATTTCTATTTCCTTAACGTAGAGATTTCAATGTATATTATTGGCAGAAAGTTTTGGTCAATATCCGATTTTCCGTCATTTTAGCTGGTTTCCAGAATTCAGCCACAGTGACATCCAACAGGTTTTCCAAGACCACACATAAGATCACTAATGGTACCACTTAATTCAAATTTAGTCACTACAATATAGTTGCTTTTTCTTATAAACCAGTTAGCTATACATTCCCCTCTGAAAGTATTGGAACAGCAAGGCCAATTTATTCTTTTTAACAGCAGTCTTCACGGGCAAAATTTAGGGCTCAAACCAAGAGTAGACATTCAGAGCTATTAATTATTTAAACAATCAGTTTAACAGGGCACACCTGGGCAGCAAGAAACTCTTATCTGTCAAATGTTCCAATATTTTTTGCTCACTTGAAACAGTGGATGAGTTCAAACAAAAGGTGCCATGTTCTAAGTTGTTTAACACATCTAGATTTACATATGAGTAAATGAGAGCTGAAATTCTGATCTATTGTCTCATATTCATCTTTTGATCTCAAACCCAAATGTGTTAAATGTATAGCAAAAACAATAGAATTGGCTTGCTGTTCCAATACTTTCAGAGGGGAATGTATTTAGCTAGTAGTTGTGAAGTAGCCTATTTATGTTGAAATGCGGTGACAAATAAAACAAGGTTGTAAAAACCAGGCAAGAACACAACATGTTGGGATTATACACTATTTGGCCAAAAGTGTGTGGAGACCTCACCATCACACCCATGTGTGGGTCTTCCCCAAACTGTTGCCACAAAGTTTGAAGCGCACAATTGTCTAGAATGTCTCTGTATGCTGTAGCACTGCCATCCTCAAACTGTTGGCATTGATTCCCTTCACTGGAACTAATGGCCCTGTGCCCACACCTGTTCCTGTATGACAATGTCCCTGTGCACAAAGTGCTGATGTTGGTGTGGAAGAACTCGAGTGGTCTGCACAGAGCCCTGTCCTCAACCCCACTGAACACCTTTAGGATGAACTGGAATGCTGACTATGTCCCAGGCCTCCTCACCCAACATCAGTGCCTGACTTCACTCATGCTCTTGTGGCTGAATGAGCAAATCCCCACAGCCACCCTCCAAAATCTTGTGGAAAGCCTTCCCAGAAGAGTGGTAGTTATTATAACAGCAAAGGTGAGCCAACTCCATATTAATGCCTATGATTTTAGAGAGGGATGTTCAACAAGCACATACTGTGATAGTCAGGTGTCCACATACGTTTGTCTATATAGTGTATCACTAAATTACACTTGCATCTGCACAAAAATAGAACCTGTAGTCGATCTAAACTCTGTTAGGTAGCTTTTTGAATGCTGAAGTGTATCCAGTGTTTGTCTCCTGTTTCTGTCTCTTTATGGCTTTTTACCAAAAGCCATAGTTCTAGTCTCTGTAAATCCTTAATTAAGCTACCTGAAAATCCTCACTATAAAACACTTCAAAACACACTCTAAACATTCCCATATGTTTTTTTTTTTTTATCATGCTCTCTACAAATGGAAGTGAGGCACACTGTTATGAGTAAAATATAAGAAACGGTAATGGGACTGTAGTCATGCCCAGCTGTCTGGAGCATATGGTACTGTTCAGTGTGTTAGTGTGTGAGGCTCCTAGGTGTTGAAGAGATGACAGGGGTGTCAGTGCTTTTGAGTACAGAGAAAATGTTGCTGAAGGTGCTGTTCAGTTTGGAGCAGCTGAACAGACTTTGCTCAGCTGACATGCATACACAGATCAATGCCACTGTGACATTGCATATACTCACTTGTGTATACACACGTATATGAACACACACAATAATCTACATGCACACAAACACCCCCAAAAATACACAATGTTGTGATTAACTCTACATAGTTTCAGCCTTTTTTTTCTCTACACGTTTTTTTATTCTTTCACATCTCTTTCTTTAGCTACTTAATTGCCTTTAAGCATCAAATGAGTGACTGAATTTCTATCAAACACAGCTCATGAATTATAATGCAGATCTTACAGAGCTGACGTATTACATGTCAAGGCATGCACACACCCACATCCACACCCACACACACTCGTTTATTTCATACCTGAGATGTTGGTGGTGATCTCGGTGAGGGCTGTCTGGCCAAAACCTTTGGCAGTTCGTGCCCGTACTGAGATGAGGTAAGTGGTGCCTGGATGTAGGTTGGAGAACATGTGGTATGTTTCATTCCTCAGCTTGGATACAGTGCGCCGTGGACCTGGCACATTGATGCCAGGGTCTGATGACTCAATGCTCTGGTAGCTAATCTGAAATGACAAACATTGAGGACACTTAAATGACGTACACTATGTACTCTGTGCAATCACTGATCAGTACTCAAATAGGCATTGAGAGCTATTTGTAAACGTGTCAGCTCTTCTCTTTACTGTTACATGATTTATCTCATTACTAGCAACACTGACAGACGTGCTCTCTGGTTAACTCTGGACCATGCTTATAAAAGGAACCAAGCCATGCAATGATTAGCATTTTGGGGTTTTGCTTGTGTCTTGGTTATTACTGACCTGTAGAACATATTATATGTGGATAATCTGGATACTGAAGATTTGTACATAAGAACTGTTTATTCCTGGACTCGTATTCACAGTATGTTCACACTAAACATCATTTCAACACACTTAGTACTGTTTGACTTCATAGTTTACAGTTGTGGAAGAGGAATAATTTACAATCCCTCTATCCAGTGTCACCTAGATGACGATTGGTTCAGGGAATTTTTGTTTGCCACTGTCATTAGGGAGCTAAACGTACATCCGGATATATGTAAAGCTGCTTTGTGACAATGTTTATTGTTAAAAGTGCTATACAAATAGAATTTAATTAATGCAAAAGGCAATATACAGCATTTCAGTAGCATACAGACTACAGCAAGCGCTACTGCTTACCACGCAACATTCCACTCCAGAATTTTATTAATGTTTATTTCAGTATTACATATACTTTACAGACTGTGATCCTGATTAGATACCATGATGTTAACTACCATAGCCATGCAGGTGACACACTGTTATAGATCTATACAGTCTCTATAATCTCTATAGTCCTTAACAACTGCGGTGCAATAATGCTCTTGTTTTACTAGGATTATAGACTTGATCGAGTAATATAAATGAGCATAAACCTGAAATTTTGGCCAGAAAACTAATGGAAACTACTAACACACAGGTATTGTCTTGGTTTTCATCTCTATCTATGTGGAAGTCTGATCATTTTCTTAATAATGTCACAAAGGCTGCCTTTTATCAACTTGACACCTTGTGGTACGGAGACACTGACCCCTGCATTTATCACTGGCAGACATGATTACTGTAATGCTTTTTCTGCTGGTGAAAGCTAAATGATAGATTATAGCTGTTGCAGAATGTTATAGCTAACATTTGCACATGAACACTATCACCTGTTTTTGTACTTGTTTGTCACGTGTATTAACTACCTGTACGTCCTAGAATCATATATGTGGTAAAATCTAAAGGTTTCATATTTTAATTTATTAAATACACTATATGGCCCAAAGTCTGTACACACCTGACCATCACACCCATATGTGAACCAAACTGTTGCCACAAAGTTGGAAGCATACAACTGTACAGAATGTCTTTGTATGCTGTAGCATTACAATTTCCCTTCATTGGAACTAAGAGGCACAGCACAAACCTGTTCCAGCATGACAATGCCCCTGTACACAAAACAAGCCCAATGAAGACATGATGTTCCAAAGCTGGAGTGGAAGAAATCAAGAGGCCTGCACAGAGCCCTGACCTCAACCGCACTCAACACCTTTGGGATGAACTGGAATGCTGGCTGCGCCCCTGTACTATAAACAAACATAATATTTAATAACAAATTGCTATTTTACTGTTGCAATACAAATACAGTTACTATTTTTTATTATTATTATTATTATTAATCCTGAAAGAATAATGAGTGCAGTGGTGTAGTATGAACAATGCAAGACTGGTTATGATAGATATTGCTATTCCTATTTATCACTTCTTTGATTGAGACCAAGGGCTTGTGAAGATTAGCACATAGAGCCACATAATACCCATGAGCGCCTGATAAGTGTGGGTAGAGGATTTCAAGATGCTCAATGCCTCCACATGGAGCCCCTTTTGTCATTCCTATATAGAAGGTATAGATGATAGCAGTGGGAGGACCTGCCATCTCTGAGAGCCTGCACTTCCGCTCAATGGGGCTCTGAGAAAAGTGGTCGATGGCGTAATTTGAGAGCAATAAGAGAGGATTTCTCCTAGTGCAATATAAAGCTCTGCTCTCTCTTTTTCTCTGTCCTTCTTTCTCTTGCGCTTCCTCTCCTTATAGAGGAAAAGTCACAAAAAAAGTCACCAAAAAAAAATCACAAAAAAATTTGCCCCAGCCTCCACTTTAAATGTCAAGCCACAAATCCCACTTAATAACCTCCTTAAGACGACACTGAGAGATGCTGAGCCTAGCAGACTTGAGAACAGAGAGGGTGCAGTTAGCAAGGCAAGGTAAGTCCAAGTGACATGATTGGTGAAAACTGCATGGGAGAGACAGCCACCGGACAGAAGAGTTGAAATCCTACATGAAGAGGTAACTAGCAAACTTCTGTCAACTTCATCTGGGCCAAAAACACTAACTTCACTGAGATTAGCAGCTGGCAGACGGAGAGCTGAGGCAGCACAGTTGTGGGGACAGATTGAGAGAGCTACATAGCTGTGAGGAGGCAAGAGAGGTGATACTGAGGCAGCTGCTGTGATCATATTGAGGACGGAAAAATCCTGGAACTGAAGAGCAGGGGGGCAGATGCTGGCTGCAGGAGACCACAACTGGATGATCAACTAGAGACTGCACTAAAATCTGAAAAAAGTTAAAGTATAATCATCTGGGATATATTTTCCTGCTCTTCTTGTACTTTATAACATCTGCTACATAACTGGCAGACTCTGTTGCTGAATTTCTAAAAACAGTTTTGAGCTCAGGAAATCATAAACACAGATTTGTTTGTTTTATTTTATTTATACCATAGCACTGTTGAATGCTTGATTCTAATTGGTCATAAAATGTTGATATAAAACTTTCTGAAAGTAGCACTTACTGCAAGGGTTATATTAATGTGCTAGCTTATCCACATTATCATTTATATAGTAACACTATCCTGAAGTGTGAGGAGAGATGGATGCAAGTGCAGTAAAAAGATTTATTAATGAGTAGGCAGACAATCCAAAACGGGAATCATAATCGGCAACAATAAACAGGCAGGGGTCGGGCAATCGATGAACAGCTATATCGAGGACAATCAAAAAGCATGAACTAGGAAACAAAAACAAGATCGAGAATCTGAGAAATGAGCCACTAAACAAAACAGATTGGTAAGGCACAGGCAGCAAAACTCTGAACATTACTTAAACAATAAAACAATAAAACACGAGGGCTATATATACACAGAATAATCATGGGGAATCTAGGAACAGGTGAGATTGATCATGACATGTGAGGGAAACAACCAATAACAATACAGGGGGGCAGAGACAGGACAGAAACCAAAACAAAAACGCACATGGCTATGTAAACATGACAGTCATGACGATGCGGAAGCACGCGCTGAGTGAACTGAGCTGCATCGACAAACTGAGTGCTTCTGCATAAGATGCGTGGATGAATTCCCTCACAAGGACCTGTATAGCAGACACTCCACATTTTTTAAAAACATGCAATCATCGTAATGGTGACGTTTTCTATGAGGAGATTAATTTAGCATTTTTGGAACGAGTCTCCAGTGTGAGCACTTTCCAACACTCAAAGGATAAGCTGTTCCTTTAGGTTTTCCACCAAGGGAAAGACTGTAGGACAGATTGTTTTGTGGTATCTTGGAAAAGTGACAAGCTGCACTTGTTTGTCTTATCAACTGCAAGGGAAAAAAAACAAATGTTTATAGCTGCTTCAATGTAAATAGAAACAGGAACTAACTTGTCTCATGTCCCACAACATTAAACAGAACTACAACATAAAAAGCATGACATCATTATTTAATTAATACAAATTTGCAATTGATGGCAAATTGTTGTGGAATAAGAAGAATAAAACACTTTGAGACATGCTGTTATAGGAAAAGAATCAACTTTGTGATATGAATCTGCTTCGTTGGGCTGCATCACACCTAATTTTCCTTTAACAGCATGATCCATTGTGCTTTATTCCTTACATAACCCCTTAATAATCTCAAAAAATAGAGAACCACCTTTAGAATAGATAAAATTCCGATGCTTACACTCAGCTTAGTTGGTACAATAGGGACCAATTAGAGAAGAGCTGCTCTTGAGACTCTAAAGCCGCAGACAGATTGCACAGCCAGGCCGCAATCACTGATTTGAAACAGACCACATCAGCAAACAGACCATAACAACTCCAAGAGATAGCCCATTTAATAACCAAGAACTACACCAATTCACATGGGAGCATGTGGCAGACGTCATTTATTAAAATAGCTCACCAATCTGTCAACCACACTCAGGACAACCGTGGAAGAAAATGGAAGACTATGCTATGAAAGTCTATGAGATCTTTTACAATCCAATTGTCCTACTGCCTAAGGTTTTGTCCTTCAGTAGTTACTGTTAGCTGCTGACACGTTTTAAACTTATTTCAATGATGAATTGAGCAGCAAACTGCAGCAAATGTCAGTCAGTTAGTCTGCAGATTCTGAGTTTAGGTATTAGGAATCTAAATGCGAGTGTAACAGCACATGGAATGTTATATTTGTGGCTTGGAGCCTGCAACAGGCATCAAGACCATCCTCTTTCCCCAAAAGGCAGATATACACACCCACATAGACACTTTTCAGATGTGCTCTTTCCTTATCTACACAAATGTAAGAACTGGGGAGAAGAGGTAAGGAGAAGGGATCACAGATCTTAAATGTGAACACAGAAAACAGACTGTCCTAGGGCATGCCAGCTTCACCCCACTGAGGTTTTATGTAACTTGCATAAGCTTGCAGAGAATTGGCTTGGTTATTAATGTGCATCAGCATCAGGAGTCTCTCTTATCAACGCTTGCATAAAACAAGTATTAAATGTGTGCAAAAGACCCACCCATACGCAGAAGAAAATTGGTATTTATCACATGTGCATACGCACAGCTGTATGCTGTATCAGTGGCCATTGATAAATCCCACATAATCTAAACTGATGTGCTCATGCACTGCCACAATCATTTGCATAAAGAAACAACCTCAAATCGCCATATATGGTAAATAACTTTCCTTTAAAAAGCATAGTAGCCTGCTCATGGTGCTGCTTGTTTCAGACAACATGGAACATGCCAAAAGATCTAATGAGATGAACTTCACTGACAATGAAGTAAATTTTGTCTAATAAATAAATTAATTAATATGATTTAAAAAATAGATTATATATATTTTATTCATACATGTGTGCATTCTACTTCCCCAATTACATTTAGAAACTCTCATTTTTCAATTTGTCATTTTTGCTGTCTTTTCCACTGTTCCACTGGTTTTGGAAATGTAACGTATTGCTGTGTAAGCAATATGAATGAAGGCATGACGTGATTATTCAACTCGTAGTTGGTTTGGAAATGCCTGTGCAGTCTCCAATTTCTCTTTGAAATGTACAGGACTGTGCAAAAGTTTTAGGCACATGCAAAGAAATGCTGTAGAGCAAAGATGCCTTCAAAATAATGAAATTAAATGTTTCTACATTTTAAAACAATACCATAAAAAGCAGTAAACTGTAGTAAATGAAACAAAGTCAATATCTGGTGTGACACAAAAATAAAAATAAAAATAGTAGACTCTGGTACAATTTGTACAGTTATATAAGGACATTAGCTGGTAAGTTTTATTGAGCATCTTGCAGAACCAGCCACAGTTCTTCTGGAGAGTTCTTCTTGACTTTCGCACTTGCTTCTTTTTTTTTGCAGCAAAACCCAGCAGCCTTCATTGTGTTTTTTTGTCTGAAAAGTGTCTCTTATGTAATATACTGCTTTCTTTAATGACATACAAACATTTTTCTGTAACATTTAATTTTGTGCTAGAAAACTAATGTTTGGGAATCTAAAATATTTTTGTACTGACTTGATAATCTAGAAGTCATAAAATAAAATAAAAAATATAACAAAGTTTGTACTAAAAAAAATAGGGTGCCTAAAACATTTGCACAGTACTGTACCTGTAGCTAAAAGCCCTAGAATAGAGATCAACTAAAACTGCACTGGGCAAACAAAATCCACTGATGATCCACTCCTCACTCTCAGCACAGAGTTTCCAGGAGTGCTAAAAACTCATTCCCTCCATACAACTGCATGAGCCAAATCTTCAAACAAGGCAGAATCCCAATCGATCTCTAAACATTCTTTTATACGATTTTACTTTACATTCCGTGTGTCATCTGTCTGTATCTAGTGAGCACTGAAATCAGTAATTCCTCTCTCAATTATGCTGATAAGTATTTGATGTAGAAGCTCCACATAGTTAGTTTACCTGCTATTACACTTTTCTCTGGGTTCCTGCATATGCATGGTCAATAGTGAGTGTAAATTAATATGAAGATCCTCACGCATAAGCAAAGCACGATCAGTCCCATTCAGTGTATAGAAACGTGCGTACGCATGGTTTTACTCACAAAACTATGAGTATGAACGGTTGATAAATGAGGCACCAAGTACTCGTCGATACTTAAAGCTTGTATTAAGAAAATGGGGGGGAAAAGTATCTATGTATTGTGAGAATAATGAATAATTTTCATATTGAAAGTTGGGAATTATCTAAGTAATCAACTTTTCACCTTCATTCTGAGAGCACTGTCTAGCAGCCAGTTAATCACGTTTTGTACAACAAAGAGTGTCATTATTGTCAATATTGTCATTATTGTCAGACTCTCTATCTGACACTTATAGTAAAGGTTCATGGTATGCTACTAGGTAATAAGAATATGTGACAGATACATAAAGCAGATACCTCATACTGAGTAATGATACCATTAGGCTCCACTGGCTCCTCCCACTTTAGAAAGACCATGTCATCCAACGGGGTGAAGGTTAGAGACTCTGGGGCGATTCCTCCAGGAACTATGGAAGATTAGTGAGAGAGAGAGAGAGAGATCAGTATCAGGCTCAGTATTATTAACAAAGCAAACTCCTACACTCTTACAGTGATCATTTGAGTCCATCTGGGCTGACTATAACCAAGGGGTCTCCAACTGGCAAACTGCGTTCCAGATGTAGACCCAGCAAACTATTTCAGCAGACTGAACCAAGTACTTGAAAAAATAATTAGCAAAGCAGATAAACATGTGAAAAAACACTGGCTGTAGTTCAGCAACTCTAGTTTTCTAGACATGTACCAGTGCAGCTTCTGTAGCAAATTCTCCGTTGCCTCTTAACCAATCACATGCATTTATATCAATTATTTAGATGAAGGCAGCTCAGTAGAGCAGACACTATAGCTGCAGGGCTAGAGTCGTTAGGTCAGAAAGGAGAGTTTTCACAGACTTTCATATATTTTTCATTTTATTTGCCCTCTCTGGTCTGATTAGTGAACTGATAACATGACCTTTTCAAAGAAAACAACAATAAACAACAATGAAACGATGAAAATAGAATGTTTAAAGATAACTGGACTAAAAAAGTATGCATTTATTCTCCGTGTGTCAAAGTGGTAACATGAAGCACCACTACAAAACAAAAATAATCACTTCAAATTGTCTTATTTATAGCCATAAATAAGTGTTTATGGTTAAGCATTAAAAGCTAACTATTGTTGCCATTCTGTCATTTTAGTTGAATACCCCTGGTCTAGCAGGTCAGGGCCAGAACTCATATATTGGCTGATGGTTAATTGCGATGATGGTGATTTGTCACACAGTCTTAGCAATGAAAGGCATCGAACTTTATAAGAAGAACAGGGGTCAACCAGAAAGTAGGAAAACAAAATGTAAATCAATGAAGAATGTCAGCCCTTGACAGAAAGGAGAGGCTTTTAATCCTGTGTGGTGTAGATCCTCTCATTATTACTCTCATAGATTACTAGTGACTACCAGACATCATCAGAAACATAGCAAATTAGACCAGATACACAATTTCTAACTGCATAAAAGAAATGACCATGACAATGTGTCTGTAACTTCCGATAAACAAGCTAGCCAGAAAAAGAAAAACCTGACACTGGTCAAGGCCAGTTTACAGCGAATGGAAGCAATTATGATTCAGAGACATGAGGCAATGTGCCACTTATGTGTATAGAGCTGCCACAAAAAAGCTTGACTGACACACAATGCAACATTTACAGCTGATAACAAAGCTCTTTATTTAGTCTATCAGTATTAGCATGAACTCATTAACACTGAGCAAATTGAATGCTCGAGAGAGAGAGAGAGAGAGAGAGAGAGAGAGAGAGAGAGAGAGAGAGAGAGAGAGAAAGAAAGAATATTGGGGTGGTGAAAAAAAACTGACCCTCTCACTCATATGGACTGAATCCATCACTTTTTGATGAGAAAGGATATAAAGAAGAACTGCTGATTGAGGCATTTCTGAGTGTTAATACAGTAACTGAATCCTGTACCTCACTTTCACATACACACTCATACAAATACAATGCAAGACATACACAAATAAACACTAAATATATTTGTTTGTTTTATTCCCTTTGTTTTTTTGTTCCCTAATGGGAAAATTGATTGTCCTTTGTCCCGGACTCTGAGTGCTCCTGTGCCCAGTCACAATGCATGAATAAGCACAAAGTCTCTCCCTTCCACCTCCCCTGTGAGCCTCGCAAGAATAATTAATATTTCACTGTTTTTTATGCTGACTGGTTCAAAGAGAATTGTTTTTTACGCAGACTTTTCTCTAGACACACATCCAGACATGACTGAAAACAAGTCAGACTGCCAGCCCATCTCTTCTGCTGAAAATAAGCTAGCCAAAACCACTGGAAACTATAATGGAAGTGTGTGCTACATTACAGTATGCATGTGTAATTAATCAAATGCCTAGCCAATCCGTTCTACTACTAACGAGAGCAGCATTACTCACTGTCCTCCTCTGTCTGGAACATGACCTCTTTCCCCTCCTTCTTGCCTTCAGTGTTGGCAAGGGCAAGGCGCACGTGGATGGTGTGGTAGGGTGGCAGGTCTCGGAGGGTGAAGCGTGAGGTGTTGCGCTCCACTGCTAGGCACTCTCTGATGGTGGTGTTGTGCCCAGCACCGCCGGTGCCCCCTGCTATGGCGTAGCGGTAGCACAGTGAGACAGAATAGGTGTGGCAGCGTGTGAGGTTAAAGGCCAGAGGTTCCCACTGCAGGGTGAGCTGCCGAGCTTGAATCTCTGAAGCCCTCAGGTCACGCAGTGCTCGCATGGGTTCTGAGAAAGAGACATAAAGAGGGAAAAAAAGTCAAGACATAGAATTTCCAGTTTGTGCAATGTCTTTGAGCTACTGTCATCTCAAATTACCACAAATTTACAGAGAATCTATCCATAAGCACCGTCTGGTAGCTTGTGCATTACCTTTAGGGGGCACCACTGTAGCCAGAACTGCTTTCCTGTTACCAAGTGTGCAACTTATTATAATAAGACAGGCTGTCTCTTTAGTCTCTCTCGCTCTCACTATTTCCTGCCTTCATGTCACAGTGAGAATGAAGTGTTCCTGTATTTTATTGTATCGGGGGCTATGCAGTAACAAAAATTCAATCCTCTTCTTATGCTGTCCAATTTGGCCAGTTATTGGTAATACCGGGTCACTCTGACCAGCCACTTATTTTTAGAATGGCACTGCTTATGCACAGCTTCTGCCAGGTTAATGCTGCCCTCATTTGGCTGCAGCGACAGGAACAGTTACTTTTTTTGACTTGCCTTTAGCCCACGCAGCAGTAGATGAGGAGACATAGAATGAGAGACACTGTCTTATAGACCACGGTCCCTAAACTCTTCCTGAATTAAAAAAAGCCAAAGTTATACTGCACACCATCAATGAACACATTTGTCTCGCTCTAATATTAACACAGTCAATACATTCTGTCATACAATATTCCACATAATGGATTGTATTCCTTTATTCTTTTAGTGGAGATGAGGTAGTGACTATAGCCTTGAGAGAGAAGCAGTTACAGAGGACAGCATGAAATGGTCTACCATTGTAGGTTACTGCCACAAGGTGTAATTTTTTTATTTTTATTTTTTGTAATGTTTTACAGGTCTCAATCATTCTGTTTCCATCAGTTAGGTTGACTGCCCTGCATTTTCCCAGAGGTTCATTTAAATTGCTTTGGACTGACTTCATTATATTCTCTTCCTTCTTTTGTGTGCCTTGAGCAAATCAGAGCTAAAACATAATTGACAAAATCAAAGAAAATGCAACAATAAAAGGAGTAAATACAAGCAAATGGTGTTGATTGTTTTAATTGGGCTACTGACTGTTAATTAAAAGCAAACACATCAGGTACTCCTGGCTCATTTTTTGCACAAACACAATCTCAGTGTGTACACAGCACTAACTGAAGGTTTCAAAGTGCACTATTGTATCACTCTACTTCCCTTAACCTAGATTAGAGGCTCTGTCATCCTGCTATAGGCACCCACTCCTTGGCATCACTCTGAAATGGGACAGAACACAGTAGGGGTAGCCAAGGACCTCGAGCAACATACTGATAGCCCCGGGGCAGCTGGGACTCCAAATGAGTAAGTTACCACCTTATTACTCTAGGTAATGTTGCTACATGGGGAAGCTTGGTGAGTTTCTGATCAGATGGTGCATTACAGGATGTAATTGAGGATCTAGCTATCGCTGTGTGAGATTAACCACGGTTTTGCTTTAACACAAAAAAAAATTGAAAAAGACCAACCGAGAAGATCCATATGAAAACACCCAGTTATAGTCATATATTATTATCCTGTGAAAATGTCATTTATATGATGAAAGAGAACATTGAGTTTCTGTCATCATTCAGTGTAATGCTGAACAATCACATTTTAACAGAGTAATGTTGTGCTATGGAGCAAAGATGCAGCATTTTCTGTTTGATCTGAGGTCTTCAGTGACCCAGCAGCCACGGCAGGAGGTCCATCTGTGAAAGGAATCTTTCTTTCCTCCCTTCTGTCACTGCTGTGAGCTTCCCACCAGGGAGAAATAGGAAACCAGCCAGAAACAAGCCACTCATGTCATCACTTCAAATTTTTTCCTTTGTTTTAGGGGGAGGATTCGCTCCAGGGTCTCAGGAGCATCTGAAAAGCCGGCAGTAAAAATTGTTAACAAGCCGCTTGGAGAAGACAGACCTTCTTAGCTGAACGTTCATATTCAGAGCCATACAATGAAACAAACTAATAGGCTGTCTTTGGGTGCCAGCAGGGAACATTTCACACTATTCCAATGAGATGACTGTCAGCAGTGCGGCTGGACACAAGCTAACAATGTCCCTGTGTAGATATGGTACAGGAGGCCATTTTGAGCAGACTGAGAGGAGCTGAAAAAAGTGATTACAATTTCCAGTGTAATAAAAGTCAGGGCTCATTTGGTTTATAAAGACAGATGAGTCAGTCTCTGTAGAAGGAGAATCCAGGAGCACTGACCACAGGAAGCACAGGAAGACTAAGGGTGAAGCATTGCCACTCTGGGTGAAAAAATGAATTCTGAGTTTGATTGAGTACTTTTCTCATGCCATATAGTGTAAATGTGAAAGAAACTCACTTTTAGTGTATAGATTTTTGGCTTTAAAGATTTCATTCTGGTAATGGTATCGAAACACCTAGTGCTTAAATACAGTGAATACCATTACCAAACTGGAAATTCATCGCTTCACTAGAAATTGCATTATTTGAAGTCTTATTGAGTTACAAATTAAGAATAGAGAATGATTGGTATTCTGATTGTGTTGTCAGCCTGCCCTTTAGCATGCACTATGCTGTTATTATCAAAAACTACCCAAACTGTTTCTGTTTCAGCTCAAGACCTCTTGAGCCCACTTTCAGTTTGCAGCTAATCTGGGCATTGAGTAACCTCATATGAGACCCCACTGTTTGTGTGTGTGTGTGTGTGTGTGTGTGTGTGTGTGTGTGTGTGTGCGTGTGCGTGTGTTTGTACATTCACGGCATGCCAGACAAATCAAAGCCTCGTGTGCTCAGTCACTGCAGTGTTCCCAATCGCACTCTTCAGTCCTGCAGTCAATTATATCCTCCACTCGCTTTCAGCAGACTGTAGAATAGGAACAGGCGAGAATGCATAGAGTATGGAAAGCTTAATTTCACTAGCAATGATGTGCCTATACTGAAACTAAATTATGCCTTCAACAGTTGAGCAAACATGACAGCAGCTTTAACAGTACCAATATTCATGTGCAGCCAGGCACCACTGTGGGTGTCACACAGAAATGCCATTTCCAAATGAGATTCAATTACAGCTTAATGTAAAAGCAAAAATGAACACACTATAACTGTTTTTCTTTCTCTTTCACAGGTTATTTTCCTTCCTTCCACTGGTTTGAGACTCTAAGGGCATTTAGATTACACACACACACACACACACACACACACACACACACACACATTATAATTCACTTGAAGAGACCACCCCAGATCACCATTTTCAGGTGGACCACCGTTTTCAGGTGACTGTCTGAATCAGCTTTCATACTTTTTACATGCATAATTGTGCTGAAATATATGCTCACCATCCAATTTATTAGGAACACCAGTACACATGCACATTCATGCAGTTATCTAATTAGCCAATCATGTGGCAGCAGCGCAATGCAAACAATGATGCAGATACAGGTCAAGAGCTTCAGTCAATATTCAGAATTTCAGAAACTGCTGATCTCCTGAGATTTTTACACACAACAGTCTCTAGAGTTCACACAAAATGGTGAGAAAAACAAAAAAACATCCTGTGTACCAGTCTGCAGGCTGAAACACCTTGTTGATGAGAGAGATCAGAGGAGAATGACCAGACTGGTCTGAGCTGACAGTAATTTAAATAAACATTCTTTACAACCGTAGTGAGAAGAAAAACAACTGTCCAGTTTGGGTGAGCCTGTGTCCACAGTTGAAAATCTCAGGAGATCAGCAGTTCCTGAAATACTCAATCAGCCCATCTGGCACCAACAACCATGCCACAGTAAAAGTCACTGAGATCACATTTTTTTCAACATTCTGATCTTTTGATTGCCATTAAGTGAAGCTTGTGACCTGTATCTGCATGATGTTTAAAATTGCGCTGCTGCCACATGATTGGTTGATTAGATAACTGCATGAATGTGCAGGTGTACAAATGTTTCGAATAAAGTGGATGGTGTGTGTAGATGCAAAAAAAGTAGAATACAGTTTAGTGATTTCCCTGTTCTAACACACTGACTAAACCTGGTATTTAACAGGTGAGCTCAATTACAATTAGATTTTTGAGCACGAAAATCACCATAATGTGCTCGACCTCCAGAAGTGATAATGGGCACCTCTTCTATAAAACCCTCCATTTTTTCCATTTTCACACCTCTCGTTACTACTCCTTTTTCCTCTCTACTCTTCACTCACTGACAAATGGCATGTCTCTGGGTACAGGAGCAGGCTTGAAGGGAGTGCAATATGGTAGCAGATTTGAGAGAAAGATGGAATGCTTGGCTGGGGTTGGAAATAATGGAAAGGGCAGTGCTACGTGGAGAAGGTGGCAAAGGTCACAGAAATCATTACAGCCTGGCCAGTGACCAACATGACAGTGACAGAAGACCTGAACTGCATTTAAGACCTTTCAGCACCAACTGAAAACAAGCACTTTCTACTTAATCATAACTTTCTGACTACTTGAAAGGAAGAACAAAAAAGTGCTGTGGGATGGAAAGCCACATGTAAAACCATATCTGTTTTGACAATTGTTTGTTCGACTCTCTAAAATGTAGTAAGAAACCACAGTGGACACGACTCAGCTTTTTGGCACTTATCCAAGCGAATTGAAATTAAGTAAAATACTCTAGATACTGACCAGCACATTTAGTTCTGCTGATAAGAGGGGGTCCGGGTGGTCCAGTGCCACCTTCTCCAGGCCGGGTAAGAAGTACACTAATGTGGTACTCGGTGTCTGGATCCAGGTGCCAGAGCTTGTAGGTGAGCATGTTCACGCCGTTGATCTCAGACCAAGGTGCATGGCTTGCTCGATACTCAATCTCTCTGCGAATGATAGGTCCGTCACCCAAGATGGAGTTGGTGTTGAGCTGGATGATCAAGTATGTGGAACCTGCTCTCAGCAGCTGGGGTGGAGCAATGGGAGACGGGGGCACTGCAAAAACCAAACATGCAACAAGTTGGTTATTGGACTAATTTATATTTGTATTAGAGATGTAGCCAAAAATTTCAGTTCAATTCATTATTTGAAATGTCAGCTAACGTGTCCTAAACAAATATAAATATAGATATGAATATGAGATGCATTTTTTTTAGAAACCTTGCAAGAAAGGTTCACATGAAATCTGCTTGAAACAAGAGATGTGTATCAGAATCCTGCAACAGAAAAGTCATGTGAGTACAAGTGGGCGGTCAGAAATGAAGCTCGAAGGACAAAGAAAGGCAACATTCATTAAATGAAAATGAATGATGTATTTAGAGTGTTCATTCATTCATCCTTAATAAATGCCTGGTCACGGTGCCTTAATTTAGGCTACTAGTTTGTTTTGGCCTATACTTCTGGGTGGATAACACTGGATTGGTATATCTGTATTATGAGTTATTTAACCATGACATTGGAAAAACAGAATGCTTTCAGTGACTTGCAGATTAAATATCAAAATACTCAAATATTGTGTACCACTACATATTCACAGTTTGTAAAACAAATGCAGTTAATGTTATTTTTGTTGATATTAGCAAAGCGTTATTAGCGTTATTCTATTAAAGTTATTACTATATAAATTTGACATTAAAGTCTGTTTTTATGAATTGTTATCTCATGTTGATCACTTCATGATTACCAGGATCTTATGTGTTTAGCATCGATGTAATAGCTACTTATTTTATAACAATATTGGCCAGGTAGGTGGTGCATAGCGAAAAAGACATCATTCAAACAAATCAGCAAAGAGAAAGAACTGATGACAGAAAAACAGAAGTGAGAAGCTGGAAAATTGAAAGAACTTGAACCTAAACATTGTGTACCAGGGTCCTTTTGTCACTGCAACCAACAAAACAGCTAGATTTCACCATTAAATCACCAATGTTTTGATTCAATCTCTTACATTTGTATTTACTGCTACTTAACACAAACTACTTCTGCTGCTGACTGGATGGATGCGAGTTACCTGCCCAGAAGTACAGCTCACTGAAAATTTTTATGATTACAAACATTCTGATTTGATACAGAAGGCATACCTACTAAGTCACAGAAAGCCTCTGAGGCTATGGGATCAAATAGCATGTTAACGCAGCATTAGGAGATAAAAGTAAAGCAAAATCATAGCGTATGGTATTAAAAACAAACAAACAAACAAACAGACAAACAAAACAAAAAAAAAAAAAAACACATGACACGCAAGGATAGTTGCACACATCAACTTTCCGGAGGAACCATGGGGAATCTACACAACTATCCTAGAGAATAATCTTTCACTTTTTTTATAATGTAAGAGAGTCTGGGCCTTCATTTATATTTAAAGTCTGCCATCTGACTAGGCCATTGCAGCGATTTAAGCTACTGAACTATTAATGAGACAAGTAAGCATTAAGGTCGAAAGAAGTCTCAGATGATGGAGTAGTAGAGAAATCTCAGTGCTGTAGTTTCTGTCATTAATCCGCGGGTGTTTTCTGTGTTGACTGTCCCAGAGTACTGCTCTCCAATGTACTCCTCTATCCTAGCACTGTAAGACCCTTTGAACCTCATGATACATGTAGAACTGCTCCAGGAAAAAGCAAAGAAGCAATAAAGTCAGCTTATAGTCAGTCAGGCTAGTCTGAAAATAATATTAACTCAATTTTTTTCACATCACTCTCATATCAAAAGCTGAAATAAAAGCCAGCCTGGGATATACTTCTATCCGGTCTTTGTTTGCACATGGTGTGTTTGTACAGGCAAGGATTTTGGTTTCACCCTCAGAAAACTTCGCCCCAAAGACCTAATATATGACATTATGTTATGGGGAACATATACAGTGAGGGGAAAAAATATTTGATGCCCTGCTGATTTTGTACGTTTGCCCACTGACAAAGAAATGATCAGTCTATAATTTTAATGGTAGGTGTATTTTAACAGTGAGAGACAGAATAACAACAAAAAAATCCAGAAAAACACATTTCAAAAAAGTTATAAATTGATTTGCATTTTAATGAGTGAAATAAGTATTTGATCCCCTATCAATCAGCAAGATTTCTGGCTCCCAGGTGTCTTTTACACAGGTAATGAGCTGAGATTAGGAGCACTCTCTTAAAGGGAGTGCTCCTAATCTCAGTTTGTTACCTGTATAAAAGACACCTGTCCACAGAAGCAATCAATCAATCAGATTCCAAACTCTCCACCATGGCCAAGAACAAAGAGCTGTCCAAGGATGTCAGGGACAAGATTGTAGACCTACACAAGGCTGGAATGGGCTACAAGACCATCGCCAAGCAGCTTGGTGAGAAGGTGACAACAGTTGGTGCGATTATTCACAAATGGAAGAAACACAAAATAACTGTCAGTCTCCCTCGGTCTGGGGCTCCATGCAAGATCTCACCTCGTGGAGTTTCAATGATCATGAGAACGGTGAGGAATCAGCCCAGAACTATACAGGAGGATCTTGTTAATGATCTCAAGGCAGCTGGGACCATAGTCACCAAGAAAACAATTGGTAACACACTACGCCATGAAGGACTGAAATCCTGCAGCGCCCGCAAGGTCCCCCTGCTCAAGAAAGCACATGTACAGGCCCGTCTGAAGTTTGCCTGAATGATTCAGAGGAGAACTGGGTGAAAGTGTTATGGTCAGATGAGACCAAAATCGAGCTCTCTGGCATCAACTCAACTTGCCGTGTTTGGAAGAGGAGGAATGCTGCCTATGACCCCAAGAACACCATCACCACCGTCAAACATGGAGGTGGAAACATTATGCTTTGGTGGTGTTTTCCTGCTAAAGGGACAGGACAACTGCACCACATCAAAGGGACGATGGACGGGGCCATGTACCGTCAAATCCTGGGTGAGAACCTCCTTCCCTCAGCCAGGGCATTGAAAATGGGTCGTGGATGGGTATTCCAGCATGACAATGACCCAAAACACACAGCCAAGGCAACAAAGGAGTGGCTCAAGAAGAAGCACATTAAGGTCCTGGAGTGGCCTAGTCAGTCTCCAGACCTTAATCCCATAGAAAATTTGTGGAGGGAGCTGAAGGTTCGAGTTGCCAAACGTCAGCCTCGAGACCTTAATGACTTGGAGAGGATCTGCAAAGAGGAGTGGGACAAAATCCCTCCTGAGATGTGTGCAAACCTGGTGGCCAACTACAAGAAACGTCTGACCTCTGTGATTGCCAACAAGGGTTTTGCCACCAAGTACTAAGTCGAAGGGATCAAATACTTATTTCACTCATTAAAATGCAAATCAATTTATAACTTTTAAATGTGTTTTTCTGGATTTTTTTGTTGTTATTCTGTCTCTCACTGTTAAAATACACCTACCATTAAAATTATAGACTGATCAATTCTTTGTCAGTGGGCAAACGTACAAAATCAGCAGGGGATCAAATACCTTTTTCCCCCACTGTGTGTGTGTGTGTGTGTGTGTGTGTGTGTGTGTATATATATATATATATATATATATATATATATATATATATATATATATATATATATATATATATATATATATATATATATATATATATATATATATATATATATATATATAAAATCAATGCATAATCAATACCTTAATTTAGGAACAATGAAATATAAAATGAGAATCAAGCTAATTTAAAGGATGATTAGCCTCTTGTTAGCATTCTGAATGTGCTCTCAGCCTGCCACTGATAGTGGTGGATGGGATTGTGAATGGCATGTAGAAGGCTTAGAGCACTAGAATCCAAACATAAAAATAAAGAGCACTGCTACATAAGGTTGAAAATACAGCCTGACTCTCAAACACGCAGGCACAGTTCTTTGAACCTGTCCCACCAGGCCAATCTGTTGTGCTTAATTTAGGCGCAGTGATGCATTTTAAATTGGACCTCCTGTCCAAGTCGGCCCCATCAGAGAGCCCATCAGCAACCTGCTGCTGAGGGAAAGCAGCCATGTCCTAAACTGTCTTACACAGCACAGATGTGAGCCATGAGTGGAGTTCAAGTTACCACTTATCATGGCAGTAATACTATACTACTCCTTAAAGAAGGGATTGAGAAACTTTGTTCAAAAAGATGTTAAAGTATTTCTGATTTATAGTACTTAGCAATATTCTTAGGACAGATATTTATCTGGTATGTGATTATGTTGCATTTATGAAAACACTACATATCATTATAATGCACAATATTTATTTATTTGTTTGTAAATAACAAGAATTCCTTGCATTTTCCAGAAAGTTAGTGATATCCCATGAGCTGGCTAGAAGAGCTTTCCCACTAATTAGGGCTTTTCGCACTTGAAATAGTTAACCCTGGGTCATTTGAACCCCGGGGTAAACAGAATCCTGGATTATCTTGTTTCATGTTTCACACTGCTTATACTTTTCCCGCGGTTAACAATTAATCCTGGGTATTCATCATCTGAAGTTTCACACTGTACATTCCTAAACCCTGGTTAACGTTATTATTTGTGTATTTGCTGTCAACAACCATGATTGGATGAATGATTTTTCTGACCGTAACTGTAAAATAAAACTGTCTCATTTCACTCCAATTGACACGTTTTCCATCACCATTTGACATTATTTTTTAATGTTTCCCTCAAATGCTGCAACTACTGTTTGCACAACATGTGGGGTTTCTGTGACTGTAGAAAGCACGTGATATGAGGCATGTGCTGTTCAATTTCTGATTGGGTGTCTGTTGCTAAGCATCTAGCCGTAACATTTTAACACCTCATCGTTTCCCACGGTACACGTTTGACACCGCAATGCTGGGTTAACACCACAAAAGTGGTGCTAACCCTGCTTCAGAGCAGGGTTTCATAACCCAGAGTAAAAAGCAGAGCACTTCTAAATTACAAGTGTGAAATCTTCCACTTCCCCGGGTTAAAAGCGGGGTTTAGAACAATGATAACCCAGGGTTAAGCGCAGTGTGAAAAGCCCTATTGAGGTAACCCAGCTATTGCATGTTTGGGTTAAGTTCCTGCACCAACACCTGCCCTTGATAGTCACTTATAAGTTGAAACTAATTACCAAGTACATGGTTGAAATGGTGACAAAATATATTCAAAAAAACATCAACACCAACATAAAGTGTCACAGTAAGGTGTTGGGCCATTACGAGCCATCAGAACAGCTTCAGTGCACCTTGGCATAAACTATCCAAGTCTCTGCAACTGTACTGGATTGATTTACCATTCTTCTGTGGTGTTATGAGAATGGTGGGGGAGAGCGCTGCATGACACCTCAGTCCAAAATCTCCCACAGGTGTTTAACAAATTTGAGGTCTGGTGAATGTGAAGGTCACAGAATATAATATACATAATTTTCATACTTATCAAACAATTCAGTGAGCACTTGTACTTTGTGGATGGGGCATTATCATCTGGGAAGAGACCACTCCCATCAGGATATAGTTAAGCTTCACCACAGGATAAAGGTAAACAGTCAGAATAACTTTGAACTGATCTGAATTGACTCTGTCCTCTAAAGCAGCTGTAATAAAACTTAAAACTTAAAGTAAGATGGGTGGAAGGGGGCTCATCTGCTGTTTTTACTGGGGAAAAATGAAGACTGCTCTCATTTTTCTGTTCCAGCATACAGTGATGTTAATATGCGGAGCTGCTATGCAAAATGTGTAATGGTTGGCAAGTCCAATACAGTCATTTCATATTTTTTTTTTATTCCAATTCCTTCCATGCCCCTAGTTTGAACATCTCTGGTCTAAGGGGAAAAGTGTACCCAGATCATGCCAGCATCTCTGTATACACTAATTACAAACAGTGGTGTGCCTCATGTATTGAGAAAAGCAGTTATACCTTTTTTTAATCACACACATCACACATATGACAGAGCAATAACCTACTAAATTGTATTTTCAACGTGCAATAATCAAACTGTTAAAGGAATGAGGGGAAATAACTTTTAAATATACTAAACAATAGTTTTTAACAATAGTTAAAGGTAATTTCCATATAGTGCAGAAAGAAATCCAGTAAAAGGCTCACCTAGAATTAGAACAAGTGATGTGGCATAAAAAAACACACACTTTAATTATGAGCAATAATTCTTAGAGAAATGGTTTTTGAGGGCACCAGGAAATACAGTAAAGTCATTAAAATGTGTGGGGTAACAAACAAAGCCAGGATGTCCTGTGTAATGATGAGTACAAGTTTGAGAATTTTGTTTTATGAATGCACTGCTATATAATGGTCTGGTGGTGCATTTCACACAATCATGTAGGTAATTGGGTGAAAATCAATGAAATAATGAATGCAGAGAAAAATGTAAACTGTTTTTTGCTTCATCACACTGTATTTCTGGGAAAACTGCAAAAGAAGAAATTGCATTCTGCTTAATAATGAATCCTCGATCACACTACAAACACTGTTAAGATCTAACTGGAGCTCCTAAATGAGATACAGCTAAAGGGTCAGATCTTTTCCTCATCAGTTATGGCTTCTGCTTGGCTGGAAAGAAAACCTCCTTCTACACCACCCCTTTGTAGATAAGATTTATACACCTCTAATCTAAGGCAATCAGTTGAATATTAATTTAAATACCCATTCATTATCACAGCGTTAAATCAGCCACTTCAGACTGCTGACATAAATAAACTCAAAATCTAAAAAACTCTAAGTCAAATTAAATGTTACACCAAACCTGTCATTAGTTTTTGAAATATTTAAATAGTAAGTCCAAATACTTTAGGACAGCACAAGACATTCTTGCCTTTTTAATTATTTAAAATAGTTAATTAATACTTTTTAGTCATTGTTTTTCAAGCAAATTAACAGCTGTTTCCAAGATAAATCAGGTGCCCTAATATTTGGACATTACTGTATATATATTAGCATGTTCATAATAATAAGCCCATCAACAGCATAAAAAAATTCCTTGAAATTCCTTGAATTCCTGTAAAATTATAGGTATTAGATGATAATTTATGCATTATATTAAAAGCCTGCATTACATAAATATTCACACACACACACACACACACACACACACACACACACACACACACACACACACAAACTGTACCCCAGCCTTCACTTGTTTCACAGCACATACCTAGCTCTAATTCTCTTCCATTTTGGGAGGGTTTAATGCTACATAAACCTTTAATAAACCTTTGTTTTCAGGCAACTTTGTCTTGTACCAAACAGCGCCTTCTCTAACCTGTGCCTAATCCTCACTGCTACATCTATCAATGGGGACTGGCGGCACCTCACAGACTCCATCAGAGTGTTTCGAGACATGAGTAGGCATATTACAGAGAAGCGGCGTAAGCTTGAGCCATCCCTGTCCTTATTTCACTCTTGCCTTTTCCCCATTTAGGGATCAGAGAGTAGCTGGGGATCAGAAACTACTGCTCATTGAATCCTGATCTGACAGCCTAGTGTTATTGGTTAGCATTATGAGTAGTTTGCCTCCTGTTGTGCATGATAAGTGATGTGGGCAGACTGAATCACCATGATGATGCAGCCTAGCAACCCTGGTCTTTGACAAAATCTTAAGTTAGCTAAGCCTTTGATATAAGTTTTCCAAATATCACCGTCCTTAACATAGAGCCTGACATTATAGAAAGAACATTTGGAAAATGCTAACCTGAACTTGACATACCCTTCAGCCACTCTTTAAATACACATACTCCATACTCTAGCAATGTTCATGAAATGCTGCAGTATTACAGCTGAATTATGTACATGTTAACCCCTCCATCATCGTGTCATCAACAAATATGCATTTATCACAATCATCAAAAAACTGCACCTCACAATGTGTAGCTTTGTCTTTAGCCACATGAAATCATTTGTGGCTGACTATTCAAGTAATTATATTACAAAAGAATATGAAGGAAGGAAGGAAGGAAGGAAGGAAGGAAGGAAGGAAGGAAGGGAGGGAGGGAGGGAGGAAGGAAGGAAGGAAGGAAGGAAAGAAAGAAAGAAAGATCCTTACCTTTGACAATGAGTTCAGCAAAGTTAGAAACACCAGAGCCTCTGGACGACTGGGTAACACAGCGGTAGAGGTCCTGCTCAGGCCTCTGGACGTCCTCCAGCTGGAAGGACACTGAAAAACGATTGCGGCCCAGGTGCTTGACTGAGCCACCTGAGGACACCTCGCCATTGTGCCGCTAGAGTGGATAAAAGGGATGAGTAAACATGTTATTATCCAGCCACAACAGACACAGACATGCATTATCATTTAAATATCTGTATAAACATTGAGGACATAAAATGTCTTTGAACAGAAGCTCACAGTCAGCTAACAGGCCTGCTGTTTCTAAAATCCTGTAATGTCAGGACACAGCAAGACCAGGCTGACCAGTAAAAATAACAAATAAAATAAAAATAAAAACAGCCCAGTGAATTGTCTTGCACATAACCTAAGGCTAATGCATGGAATTATAATGAAATAATATGATTATATTATTTACAGGGTTAACCATTTTAAAAGAAATCAGGTAATGGGTTTGACCATATCTAATGCTAACTCAACTTAATATTTGTAAGAAAGAAATCACATTTCATGTATGAATAAAACATTAACTTTATTTGATTAGGTTTGCTCTTGGGGAAGAGTCATAAGTGTTATCTTTTGAGCTATAGAGTTGAGTAAGGCATAGGAAATAGCTCAGGATAACTATGTCATACAGGGGTGGACTGGCAATAAAAAGCAGCCTGGGAATTTGCTGTCAAGCGGCCCCAATTTGATACACCAAATTCGAACTGACACAACAGGTTTCTCGATCAACGAATCATTAATTTAAAAAAAAAAAAATCGGTTAATTAGTATTGTTTGTGATAAGCTAATATGTAAAACAATGAAACCTAGTCACTGCAGCTAAGATGACCTATTGAATATCGTCTCGGGTTACTTGACTGTAACCCTGTTCCCTGAAAAAGTGGGAACAAGATGCTGCATATCAAACGCTAATGAGAACATTCTTTGTTCGACCGGTTGTGAAGCATGTGTGTCAAACACGCCAAGAATTGGCTTAAATAACCTCGGTGAGTTACGTCATTCTGATTACGTGCACCTGCAGGTTATAAATAGACATGAAACGAACCTACCTTCAGGTTACACTTTGTCTGATCGACGCCAGACACGTCTGCAGTCCGGCATTGAGACGCAGCATCTCGTGGGATGTTGACTCAAGGACACGCGAGCCCGGAGTAGCATGGACATCCAAGCTATAGAATCTGACAAATGTGTGCGGAGAAGACCAACCTGCCGCATCACACACTTGTTGCAAGGGGACACCTCTTGCCAAAGCCATAGAAGATGCAACCCCCCGGTTGAATGGGCCCTAACTCCTAGCGGCGAAGCTTGACTACGCACCTCGTGGGCTAGGGCAATGGCATCCCTCACCCAATGTGACATAGTTTGCTTAGTGGCAGCCGCCCCCCAGTTGCGGCCCCCATAGCATACGAAAAGCTGCTCCAACTCATGCCACTGGCTGGTGCGGTGGACATAAATCTGAAGGGCACATACTGGACACAGTAAGTGAAGTCTTTCCTGCTCCATTGTCGTGAAAGGTGGAGGACAGAAGGCTTCAAGAACGACTGGATGTATGGTCGAGAATGGAACTTTTGGAAGATAATTAGGGTGAGGATGCAAAATAGCTTTGACCAGCCCTGGGGCAAAGTCTAGGCAGGACAGCAAGACTGAAAGAGCCTGCAAATCCCCAATTCTCTTCAGAGAAGTAATAGCCATTAGAAAAACCATCTTTAGGGTCAGAAACCTGACAGGTGCTGACTCTAGTGGTTCGAAAGGGGTGTCAACCAGACCCTCGAGCACTATAGCTAAGTCCCACGAAGAGACTGTCGCTCTAGTGGGCGGCCTCAACCGCTTGGCTCCACAAATGAAGCGAGTGACTAAAGGGTGCTTTCCCACAGAAACCCCATCAATCAGAGCATGGCAAGCCGAAATGGTGGCCACATAGACTCTGAGAGTACCAGGACATGTGCCTGAGGACAATTTCCCCTGCAGGAACTCCAGCACTGAAACAATTTGGCGGTGAACTGGGTCTACATGATGTGCCATACACCAATTTTCGAAAATGTGCCATTTGAAGGCATAACGTCTTCTAGTGGAGGGAGCCCTGGCACTTACAATAGTCTCTACTACGTTGGCTGGAAGCCCAGCATCTCTTAGTTGGTCCCCCTCAGGGGCCAGACATGAAGGTTCCAGAGCTCGGGCCGGAGATGAAATACTGTCCCCTGTGCCTGAGATAGAATCTCCTGACCGGAATCGCCCACAGCGAGCTGTTAAGGAGGGATATTAGATCTGAGAACCATACTCTGGTCGGCCATCAGGGCACTATCAATAAGAGGCGAGACCCCTGTTGACGAACCTTGGCCAGGACCCCTGGGAGCAGAGCGATCGGGGGAAATGCATAAAGACCCCATCTGGGCCACGTATGGGCCATGGCATCCAGACCCGGGGGAGCTGGAGGAGTCAGAGAGAAGTGGAGGGGACATTGTGCCGTCTCCTGTGAGGCAAAGAGGTCCACCTCTGCTTCATAAAATCTTTCCCAGATTGACTGACTACTTCGGGGTGGAGTTTCCATTCCCCGTGTGTTACAGCCTGTCTAGACAGCAAGTGTGCTCCCACATTCATATGCCCAGGGATGTAAATTGCCCTGAGGGACAGGAACTTGTCCTGTGCCCACAGCAGAACCTGCTGCGCTAGCCTGTTCAGGCGGTGCGAACACAGTCCGCCCTGGTGATTTATGTAAGAGACCACCGCCGTGTTGTCCACCTGCACTAGGACATGGTAGACTCTTAACTGCTGGAGGAAGTATTTCAGGGCCTGAAATAGAGCCATCATTTCGAGGCAATTGATGTGCCAGTCGAGAAGATGACCTCTCCAGATCCCTTGGGCTGGACGGCCATCCAAGACCGCACCCCAACCCGTGAGGGAAGTGTCTGTCGTTAGCATCTTGCGACAACAACACGGACCTAGAGTGGGACCCAAAGTCAGAAACCGGGGTATGAACCACATAGAAAGGTTACAAAGCTCCTGGCGCGTAACCCTTATTTGCCTCTGGGGATTGGCCCTTGGATGAAATCCCCTGGCTCTGAGCCACAACTGAAATGATCTCATGTGCAGGAGGCCCAAGGGTATCACCGTGGATGCAGCTGCCATGAGACCTAGAACCTTCTGAAAGTAATGAACAGTAATTCTCTGGCCTAGCTTGATGTTCTTTAGATTTCTACGTGAAAATATGCATCATTGAGATCGATTGTCACGAACCAGTCCCCTGATTGGATCTGAGACACAATCATCATGCTCGTCAACATCCTGAACTTGTATGTTCTGAGGTAGTGGTTCAACCCTCGAAGATCTAAAATTGGACGCAACCCCCCATCTTTCTTGGGAACCAGAAAATACCGGCTGTAATAGCCTGACTCTCTGTCTGGCAGGGGAACACGTTCTATGGCCCCTTTGTCCAGCAGAGCTTGCAATTCCTGTGTCAACAAATGCACTCGTTCTGGTTTCATGGAAGTGGAGACCACGTCGTTGAAACGCGGAGGCCGATATGCAAACTGAATCCTGTAGCCTTTCTCTACAGTCCTTTCTACCTATGGAGAGATATTTGGCAGTAGCTTTCACGCTGCCAGCTTCTCTGAAAGGGGCACTAGTTTTGACACTTCACTTTGATGGGGGGATGTTAGATGTCTGGTGTCCTGAAACATGGCAGGAGGCAACCGAACACCTAACATTTCGCTGGAGACCGCTGTTCCCCGAAACACCAGTGGCAGCAGAGATTGTACAGCGGCCCCCTGAGGGTGCCAGGAAGGAGCCTCTACTTCCTGTTGGAACTTCTCGCGTCCCTCCCCGGGGGGGCACACAGGACTTCTTCTTGGACGAAATAATCGTCCTCAGATCCGGCCTCTTGCTGGGCTGCTGAGATCATGCTTCTGCGACTCTCACTCAGAGGCGGCGCTCTCGGTCTCCATATCGCCGGAGGCAAGAGAAACCGCGTCCTCGTCTCGCTCTGAAGAAGCGCCGGGGCACACTTCAGCAGCGGGGGCGGGGACTTCGCGCTCTGGGGAGAGTGTGAGAGAGAGAGAGGACTCCTCGTCTCTCAGCCAGCTCGGCACGCGAGCCCCAGGATCTTAACGAGGATGCCGAGCCTCAAAAGAAAGCAAGCCTCGAGCGGAGCACTCAGATAGAAAATAGCTCACAGTGCTCACACTCAGCATCCTCAAGAGCAGCAATAGCATGCTCTTCCCCGAGGCACTCCAAACAAAAATCAAGCGGATCATCGTCCGGAATAACTTGTGCGCAAGGTGGCACGCATCACCTAACCGAAGCACAAGACATGATATAATCTCTCTTTTAACAAGACAGGAGACAACACACACACACAAAGCGGTCTTGAAGACAAAGAAACCTGAAGGTAGGTTCATTTCACGTCTATTTATAACCTGCAGATGCACGTAATCAGAATGATGTAACTCACCGAGGTTATTTAAGCCAATTCTTGGCGTGTTTGACACATGCTTCGCAACCGGTCAAACAAAGAATGTTCTCATTAGCGTTTGATATGCAGCATCAAGAGTAGCTTTTGATAGGGAACTGTATTTAGGCTATATAATGCCAAGGGTTAAGGAAAAAAGACCGGCCCTCACAAGACAAAAAAATTCCCGAACTTCCAATGGCCAGTCATATCTGCAAGACTGAATCCGATCAACATTAAAAAGTATTAAATGAAGTGAGGAATGAACCACAGTCATATGGGAATAATGGTTATGTGAGGCTCAGTGGAAGCATACCTTACCCCTGTTATTCACACAATAAAACTGTGTTCCTGTGTGTGAACAGAAGCCTTCTGTATAGTCAATTTTCACTTTCCCCTCTATGAAGAGGAATCACTCCTCTGGACAACTAGAGCGTGTCTGTGGATCACGGTGTCTCACTGAACGTCTCACTGTGTTTGTTTATCAAAGGGTTGGAGTATTTAGGCTCTCATTATATGGGCAGAACACCACACAATCCAGGCCGTGAACTCTCTCACAAAAAAAAAAAAAACTGATGTTATGATACTGGTTATAGTCATGGTAACTACAAGGCCCACATCAAGCATCAGGCTTTGAGGGATCACTATTATCTTTCTCTATTTTACCCCACAATCACATCACTCAATTAGCAGCAATAAGCAAGGATAAACAGTGAGATGAATGGATCTGTTTGGGCTAATTGCAGTGTAGACGACAAACCGGTCCATTTGTTTGACAGAAGTCAGCATGGTTTTTATGATTAAAGCGAAAACACAAACTAGGTTTACAAGAGAAATGCTATGGCAGTGGTGAAGGGGAGCCATGTGCCTCCCACTGCATTAGCAGGGCAGATTTTAGAGACCTTGAAAGTCTTTAATCCTTGTCCTTGAAATGTAATATCATCATAGATTTGATTTCATTTTTGACTGAATCTATTTTTTCCTAGCTCCCAATGAGAGGGGATTTGGTATTTGGTGTCAGAGTACTAACACTTATATAATATCAATCCAGCCATCCATTTTCTGTACCGCTTATCATATACAGGGTCACAGGGAGCCTGGAGCCTATCCCAGGGAACTTGGGGCACGAGGTGGGAAAAGCCAATCAGTCTACAATGCATGTCTTTGGACTGTGGAAGGAAACCAGAGTACCCGGATAAACCCCAAAGCAGAGGGAGAAGATGCAAACTCCACGCACAAAGGGCAGAGGCAGGATTCGACCACCCAACCCTGGAGGTGCGAGGTGAATGTGCTAACCACTAAGCCATCGTGTTGTGTAATTACAATGTGTAATTATCACATGAATCACTGCAAATTGAACTAAATCAAGGCCATGAAACTGTAATGTGAGTGTGGGATGTAGAATATTTTATCATGCTTTTGAATCACTATTTTGAGTTGTTGAATAAAAAAAATACCAGTGTTTTGGTTAATTCGATGCACTCTCTGTAAAGAAAACAAGATATCGGAATACTGATGTGTGCAATTTCGGTATAAACTCCTCACCTTACATGCGTAACTGAACTCTGAATACGACCCTGCATGTGGTAAATAAACAGAACTCTATAAACTGCTATGAGAGCATCTATGGGCTTGAAATAAACAGCATGAATAAATGATAAATTAAACTAGTGATTCTGGTCTCTGGTGCGGAATTTTTATTGACAAATCTGGAAAGACAAAACTGCTGGAAAGACAGTAATCTCTGGCTTGTCAAGGCTGTCATGAAGCTGTACTCACCTCCAGTAAAAACTTCTCTGCCTCTGACGCTCTTCCTGCTGCCACACACTGGAAGGTTGCGTTCTGTCCAGCGTTGACCTCCACATCCCCCAGGCGAGAGAAGTGAGGGGCTTTATCTAAAGGAAAGCACAGAGAGAGCAGAGATTAGGTGATCCAATTACCTGTCTGCCAACTAATCCATTTCCAAACATTTGTCCAGGAAGACCAACGTCATTGTGTGGCACAAATGCTATTTTACCCAGTGGGCTGGTTTATCCAAGTCACTCGCACTGGTTAAAAGCAGGCAACCCGACTTATCTAACCTACTATTATTTCAATTTTAATATAAAAGTTTTTAGCAAGACATTTTGATATGCTCCAGTTTGGCTGCCCAAGAGAAATAGGAGAAAATGCCAAAGTATGAGCTATTAGATTTCTAGTTTAAAATGTCAATACAAAATAATACCTTTGATGCTTCAATCTTTTTTTTTTCCTTTTTTTTTTTTTGCTATTTCTTTTTAAGTCTTAGAAATAACATTCAGCTATAGCATTCAAAACATAAATCCACAATTATTCATTTGTAAACCCATTTTTGTTTCATTTACTGTGACTCACTGAGGTCAATTTAAGTTTTAGCATTTCTTTAAAGACGGAAATGCTTTTTGAAAACATTAAATCAACATTTAACAAATAATGCTGGGCATAATAAAATTATACAGGGCATGATCTGCATACATTTTACATACATTCATTTTATTCATGCTTAATAGAGTGAAATATATTTTAATATTTAACATTTTAAAGCATGAAAAGCTGCAATAACAGAGTTTTTGTGTCCTTCTCGTTTCACTGAGGAAGTTACAGTTAGCTGAGGTGATTCGCAGAGTGTGTGTCTTTAAACCCTGGACACTGCGATTAACTATGTCATTCATTTGTCCACCTACCTCCTGATCCAATACTATAGCTTACTGAAGTCAGTACTGGATATGAATAGGAGGTATGCTAAATCAATCAGACATAGCACAGGAGAACTGGCTGGGAAACAGAATGAAGTGCCTTGTTTATTTATTTGGTTGTTGCTTTCTGACAGCGTATGAAGATGATTCCAAGAATTTGTTTGTATAAACAGGCGGGTGACATGGCTACAGCATTTGTAACCGGCAGGAGCCCCAGCGTCTTGTAAAAACAGCGGTCTATTATGTTTGATTTATAATTCATGTTTCTTTGTCTGCTATCAATAGACACACAAGCATGAAAAAAAGTTTTAATAAAAGGAAATAGAAACAGCAGTCAGTTTCTATTTCTAAAGGACTTGTATTTTTTAAAGCATTTTATTATCAGTGTTTTAGGTAGATATCTGTTTGAACAGGACAGAAACTCATTCTGTGCCAAGACACATTCCATAGGAGTTCTCATCTACAGCTTTATTTTTTTTTAAACTGTGATTTCTCCCATGCAGTGTTGTTGGCATTTTTAAATATTGTGTTCAGCTACTGCTGTAGAAAAAACATGGGCCCAGGAGGGCCCACCAGAAATGTCACGCCTGCTTAGCACCTTGTCTGGAATCGCAAGGGCCGACTGCATGTTACATTCTTTTTTTGTTGTTGTTTTTTTTCCCACTTCCTTTCCTTTTAGACAGCTTGTGCCAAATTTCCACATCCTGGCATGATGCCATGCTCGTCAATGTGCCGAGGTCCTGATGAGAGTCTTAATTATTTAATGGACTCAGTGGGGTTCAAATGATGCCATCTGCTGCCCGCAGGAAGTGGAGGAGGCGGGGATGTGGGTGGAAGAGCGGGAGGTGAAAGGCTTTGCCATGAACAGCTTCCTTGACCACTGCATCTGGTGTTTTCATTGTTTAGAATTCGACTTCATCACCGCCTATGAGAAGTTTGTCAGCACTGTTTAAAAATGAATAAGTATTAGTGCCATTTAATGAAGCTGCAGGCTCTCAGATGTCCCTTTGAGGCCATCAGCTGGCTTGTTAACACCAAGCCAGCATCTCATCCCCCTGACAGACCACATATTCAGCACTGAGCAGCAATCAGAGCTACACTTGGGAGTATATACAGTACAGTCTACCAGTATTTGTACAGTGATGTAGTTATTGAAAATGTACAAAAATGTATGGAATGTATGAAAATCGCTAGAAATTACAGAATTTCAGGGCATTTACACATATAATAAATATGATGAATAGTCATATAAATGTTCATATAATATCAATTATGTTATATAATAATAATTAATGAACACATGCTGCATCGTATAATAATAATTAACACATGCCGCATCGTATAATAATAATTAACACCTGCCTTTTTACAGATGCAATGTAAATTGGCATTTGAGTAACCCAGCAGCTGTGTGAACTCTAAATACTAGTTAAATGTGAAATCTACATAACAACAAATATACTGTATTTTTTTTTTTAATTTTTTTTTTTTTACGTCGAGCAGTTTCATTCCTAGTCTTGTGTTTATTATTTCAATAACAATGGTATTGTGTAAATCCATAAAACACTAATATCTACCAGCATTCTTGAGATAGTTTACAACCACGGGAGGCTCGGGTGGATTATAAAGCAATAGCCTATTTTCCCCATGGTTATACTGCATCTCCACGCTCTGTATTTAAGACCTTTTTTGCTCCCATGAAGAGAACACATCACACACTCCCTCACAGCTAGAGCTCACTGCTCTGATCTTGCCCTGTATGATCTCCAAAGTCCACATGCTATCTGAGCCCATTTCCCACTGAGGAACATCAGGCTTCTGCTAACAAGAAAGTAAGCAGAACACAAATATACACGTCTTGCATACACAGAGGCTGCATGACAAAAGACATACAGCACATGATTCTATGATAAATGCAAGATAAATAGCTAAATTACACTAGTTGAAGGTACACTATGTAAATTTTTTTTTTTAAATAAACACAATTTAAATAATGAGTAAGTAAATCATAAATTCATCTTCCAAACCGTGTTTTTATCTTACTCTGATTCACTAAGGTAAGCCTATTATAAGTATTTATATTTTAGACCTGTCGGGACGGATTTTGCGGGACACTGCGTACATACGTCATTCGCCCATGCGTGTCTCGTCATATCCATAAACAGAGAAAATGTGTAAGGTGTGGGAGTAGTGTAGGTTTGTTGTCACAACGAGCGAGACCATGGACCATGGAAAACTTGGCAAACTTCCGGGGAATCACCGGTTGTAAAAACCGAGAACTGAAGATGGCTTTTTTCTTACTCAACATGGAATAGTATTTTATTGAAACGATAGATAGCCTTGTAGCTCTCTAACAGAGTTCATTGTAAAGCATTATCTATTGTAAAGGGTGATTTCTGTATGGGTTGTTATTGCTCAGTGCTGGATTTTATTTTCAAGGAAGGAAGCAAATTATAAACCTAATGGGTAGCTAAATTAACAACATTTTCAGCTGTCTAATTAGTCAGCTTGCGATCCTTTCCATCTAAACTGGTTTTATCTCTTGAGCCTAGTAATGAAAGTTTTATGAGCAGTAGGATAATCTTTTTTTTTTAGTTATGAGAAAGAACAATTCACTTCTATTCCAAGTAAAACACATCTGCCACCGCCTGTACCACGTTTGACCTTATCAGACTAGCAATCGTTATGTTAATAACTTTTGTAACATAATTCATTTAAAAACATCAGTGTTTCCGATTAGCCAAAACCAGGGGCATTAGCTGGACTGTTAATCACCCCGGGCTGAGCCCAGATTCTTCCCCATGCATTTTTTTTTTCCAGCTCACCTAGTAGCCTAAGTTTTGTTTTATGGAAGCTTATGGAACTCATAGCTGGAACCTTAGCTATCAACGTATGACATGATCAGAAAAAGTTGGATTTATCATAAAACTTGCCTTGGTTGTTATCACTGTTTGTAGAACTACCAGACCGATAAAATATCAAACTTTTCTAACTAGGCTAGTTTGGTGTCACTAGCCAAGGGGAGGCACAACTAAGCTATGGGTTTAGCTGCTACGGTGCCAGGTAAAGTACATTATTTTTCCTTATGTTCTGTTCATATCATGTTCACGTAAACTGGAACTCATAGAGACATTTAGACACCTTGTTTTCCTGCTCAGCATGAGAGGATGTTAGAGTTTCAGTTTCAACCCCTTTATTGTTTTTTTTTAAAAAAATAAATACATTTTAAACGGCGTATATCCATTTTTCCTCACACTGACCGGTGCCGCAAACCATGTTCATCCGCACAGACATGCAGAGCCGAAGCACAACTGAGCACAGTGTTCTTCCGCGAAATGCATGCAGTTTTATTTTTTAATAAAAGGGCACCAAAACGTACATAGTGTAAAAATTAAAAAGTGAAACTCTGAAAGAAGCAAATCCTGTTCTAACTCGACTCTTGGAAAAGCACATTAAAGACTGTATTCCTTTATTCCTCACAAACCATATATTAGGGTGGAGCTAAAGGCCAAGAGTATTGCATAGGGACATTAATAGTTTTGTTGATTTCCGACAAGGGGCTGAAGATTACAGCTACTCATCCTCAAAGAGAAGGACCAGCTGCGCCTACAACAGTAAATGAAATGCGCAATGTGAAAATCGCCTCCTAGCATTGAACTCGTCCTCTTCCTCATTCACACTCACACACGCTGTGACCACGGCTGTGCTACTTACAGCAGGGATAGTTCAGCAGCAAGATGTCGTCCACGGCAATATAGCCCCAACGGTCTACAGTCGCCTCCAGCAATACCTAAACAGAGGAAAATATTGTAAAGATCTTTTCTCTTGAATAAAAAATTCCACAAATCCACATGAAAACAATACGAACAAGAACTACAATAGCCTCATTGTAGTTCTTGTTTGTATTACTTCACATAGCTGAAATATTATAAATACTTTATTATTCAAATAATCCTCTATTTAATATAATGCAACTAATTGCAGTGTTGAAGTGATCCACTGCAATAAATGTGAACAAAAAAAAAGGCAAACAAGAAATTGATAGCTGTTGCAAAGGCTAACCAGCAGAAAAACATTAATACAGCTCTCATTTGTCTGCTGCACACAAGGAAACTAAACCCTAACTGTCACATACTGAGAACCAGAGAGAGAGTAAGAATAGGCACTGACTCTTTTAAGGGTCCCTGAGGCCTGAAAGAAATAAAGAAATAATGGTCTCATCAGGAGCGCTCTATGTGCAGTATGATGCAAGGTTCTCATTCAGCTCGTGCCACATACACAAACACACACTCACTCATAATGCAAGTGGAAGAGACACAGGTCTCCGGGGACCAGAGAGAGGCTCCACACTATCCAGACACGAAGGACAGCCAGCACAGCACAATGAAATCAAATCGATATGGTGCGTACGACAGCGATGATGAGATGTTATTACAGATGGGCATGGAGGGGGTAGGGCTATTGTTTGCTCTCCCTGAGCTAGACAGTGTGGCTGTCCACACACACCATCAAAGTTATTGTTTCTCATAATCCCTGCCACCGAAAGACTTTTTTTTTTTTGTTGCTGTTTACTGTCTGCTGGCTGAGCAGAAGCTCTGGGTCATTTCAACACGGTTATTTGAACACTTTATATTCAACTGGAATGAACTTTAATAGGGAAAGATTTTTCAACAATAAAGACCCTTAGCTCTGCAGCCAAAAGAGCAACTGAACTTTGTCATTTTTTGCTAATTGGTGTCACAGTATGAGACTACTGTCCCTTACACAAAAAAATAACATATATTTCATATGCTATTATTATTATTGTGAAAAATATGTGAAAGTCCATTTTAACATTGCTTGCCCTAAGAATGCACATGTGAATTCACACGTGACATCATGGGGACAAAATACAATCGTTTTTGCAAAAATTACAAACGTTTAAAATAAAAAAATAAATAATTCATGTGAGAAAAATAAACCCGGGGCCCTACGTATTTGAAAATCCCTTGTAAAAATCAATAATTTTTTGTGTAAAAAAACAAAACAAAAACACAAACAAACGAATGTGTAAATTTTACATGCAAATTATGCACACGTGAAATTCTTTTTGGTAATAATATAAAATCATGCACGCATAATTCTTTTGACATATTGTGTCCATAGATGCTATGGTTAAAGTCAGTCCATGCCTTCTGAACCTGACATACTCTAATATGCAGGGGAAACATGTGATATTTTAAATGTTTTTTAAGTGGTATCCAAAATAAAAATAAAAGAGAGAGAATTTCCTCCACAATAAAGACAGTTTTTTTCTTCCACATATATGGAATTGGGGTTTATCACAAGCTCAGGTGACAAACCAAAACTAATACATATGCAGCAAGGAAAGGAAATTAATCCTGCCAGTCTCTAGATCACAGCAATTGTCTGCTCCTGTCCAGATTTCCTCTCCATTAAGCCTGAGATGTTTATGTGCCTGGAAGGAAGCACCAGCTTCACCACCGAGCATCAAAACCACAACCCTGATCCTGGCTTGAACAACAGCCATACCAACATGCAGTGAAATAGACTGTATTGCCAGAGGAGTGAGAGGGAGGATGAAGAGATGAATAAAGAGGGAACACCAGATCCAGAAAATCAGTGGAAGCGCCAATGCAGGAGCAAGCTCAGAAAGCCAAGTTTAATCTCTCTGTTCCCAGAGTGCACTGAAGCCAAAGATGCAAACTGATGCAATGTTTTGTCTTTCTGGCACTCAGAACAGAGTCTTATAAACATATAGAACCTCAATGACTGGTGTCCATCTTCAATTAAGTGTGCTTTTATCTGCATATGAGATAATAAATAATTTTGCATGTGTATCAATTAGTAGGTTAAGCTATAGGCCATTCATTGACATTGTATTTCTACAGAGGATTTTTGCATATCCCAGTTCTCCTTTTCATACATGAATGGAAGTACAGGTTAAGCCTCTTGGCTACTCCTGGGGCAGTCAGGATTTAAGTTCCTTGCTCATGGGACCCAGGTAAGATAGAACAGGCTAGAAAACTTCAGTCACCCAACTTCAGGCTCACACAAGTCCTCTGACTTGAACTCATTCTCTTCTGGTCATGCTTGTAAACCCTTGTCCACTGAGCTACCATGGGAGCAATTAGTAAACGTTAACATTTTTTCCATGTATCAGACAGGCACAGCTTTATTCAACTTCAATGTTTTTAAGAACATTTTATCTTTTCTCTCTTGGGCCTGGTTCTTGGTAACTCTGCCATGATTGTTAAGCAGACTTAAAGTAAGCTAATGGATCCTGAGAAAGTCTCCATGAGCTAGAGAGACCGTTAAGGAAGGATGAGAGACTTGGCTGGGTTGGAAAGAAGGATGGGTGGTAGGGAAGCTTTGAGCAGGGGTGTAGCTTAGCCAGCTGGCTGGGCAAAAAGCGGTCAGAGCCATGAAGTCAGCTTTAGATTAGCTGGGTAATGAAGTGCATTGCAGGAGGCCTACACAGCTAAAGATTGGAGCAAGTGCCAAAAGAGCTCATTTAATTGCTCTAATGTGACTCCATCTCTGACTTTTTCCTCTTGACACCATGGGTCAGACGCATGCAATGTGTCTAACATTAATGTTTAATTTACTAAAGATATATATCTTATTCTGGGACCAGCTTCTAAATGTATAAGCTGGTGTGAAATAGTAAATTACAGAGCTGTTGGAAAAGCTTGGGACTAACAAAAAAATGCAAATTTTAATAATGCGATAAATGTGTTAATAATGAAAACTCTGATGCCAGACCAAGGAAACTGTGTGGAACAGAACCAGTTGGTATAAATGGGTTAGCAGGGCTAAGCCCTGCCTCTGTTTTAAGGAAGAAAAATACATAAAAATAAGATTCAGTTCTCGTTTGCTGTTAGCAAATGGCTTGAAGTAGATTTTTTTTTTACTTTTGTGAAATCAAGAACAAAGTAACCACCAAATGCTGTAAACAAAAATACATGTATGACAAGCTAGGGCTGATTTCTTCCTAGCCCAGACTGTAGATTTGTGCAGCATATCATTGATAGTCATGTCAGGTGTTTACACTCACTGAAACACTCCTTAGATTTGGTGATAGATTTTGGCAAATTTATTCAAGTCCACTTCACACATCCCTAAATTAGTAGTGATTGAGAAGGTACACTTGGAATACAATGGTGGGTGTTATTGGATCATTGATTTTTTTTGAAAATGCCTCTGTAGGAGAAACTAGAAACAAACAGATTAAGCATACATTGTCCAATCAAAGTATGCATTTCACAAAGGGACAAATGTAGAAACACAGGTATTGTATACATTGACTAAAAGCAAGTACAGCTTTTCTGTTTACATTGCACACTGTTCAGATGAGATATGATTAAAGACTCGAAACGTTTGACTTCGTTAAATTAAATTCGGAAGCATGAAGGGTTCTGCCTGCCTTTCAGTAATTGGGTATGTCTTCTTATGTGTATGCATAATAGTATTTTTGCTTTGATGAGACCCTCTGCTATAAGACTCAACCATACTGGTTTCATAATAGTAAAGGGGGTTACTGATACAGTGGGGGGAAAAAGTATTTGATCCCCTGCTGATTTTGTATGTTTGCCCACTGACAAAGAAATTATCAGTCTATAATTTTAATGGTTTTAATGGTATTTTAACAGTGAGAGACAGAATAACAATGCGATTGATTTGCATTTTAATGAGGGAAATAAGTATTTGATCCCCTATCAATCAGCAAGATTTCTGGCTCCCAGGTGTCTTTTACACAGGTAATGAGCAGAGATTAGGAGCACTCTCTTAAAGGGAGTGCTCTTAATCTCAGTTTGTCACCTGTAAAAAGATACCTGTCCACAGAAGCAATCAATCAATCAGATTCCAAACTCTCCACCATGGCCAAGACCAAAGAGCTGTCCAAGGATGTCAGGGACAAGATTGTAGACCTACACAAGGCTGGAATGGGCTACAAGACCATCGCCAAGCAGCTTGGTGAGAAGGTGACAACAGTTGTTGCGATTATTCACAAATGGAAGAAACTGTCAGTCTCCCTCGGTCTGGGGCTCCATGCAAGATCTCACCTCGTGGAGTTTCAATGATCATGAGAATGGTGAGGAATCAGCCCAGAACTACACTGGACGATCTTGTTAATGATCTCAAGGAAGCTGGGACCATAGTCATCATGAAAACAATTGGTAACACACTACGCCGTGAAGGACTGAAATCCTGCAGCGCCCGCAAGGTCCCCCTGCTCAAGAAAGCACATGTACAGGCCCGTCTGAAGTTTGCCTGAATGATTCAGAGGAGAACTGGGTGAAAGTCTTGTGGTCAGGTGTGGTCAGATGCAAAGAGGAGTGGGACAAAATCCCTCCTGAGATGTGTGCAAACCTGGTGGCCAACTACAAGAAACGTCTTGCCAACAAGGGTTTTGCCACCAAGTACTAAGTCGACGGGGTCAAATACTTATTTCCCTCATTAGAATGCAAATCAATTTATAACTTTTTTGAAATGTGTTTTTCTGGATTGTTTTTGTTTGCATTCTGTCTCTCACTGTTAAAATACACCTACCATTAAAATCATAGACTGATAATTTCTTTGTCAGTGAGCAAACATACAAAATCAGCAGGGGATCACATACTTTTGTCCCCCACTGTAGGTGGTTGAATTTTGACCAGCTATCACTGATATGGAGGTAATTAATAGGGCTGATATGCCATTAGAAATTTAGCTGTTTTTTTATTAATAAAAAGACTGCACAAAATAAGCTATTTCATATAGTGTGTAATTAAACTATTCATCTTTTCATATGGTTGACTGTGTCGTCTATGTATAATGATTAGAAAATTGCCAGTTTCAAAAAAAGACTTCTTGTCTTTAGATGTTAGGTAAGGTAGTTTTGATTTCAGCTGTGGCTCTGGGAGATGAAAAGATAGCCATCAACTTGAACATTTTTTTCTGTTTGTTTGTTTTACATTTAATGTGCTGCCACCAGCTACAAGCATGAGCCATGGCACATATTGCAGAAATAAGTAATACACATCATACACATCAACTAATTAAAGTACATTTTGTGTATTTACTGAAATTTTAATATTAACCACAAACACTGTTGTTTTCGATTTGCTTGTGAAGGGATTCTTATTTTTCTTACTGCCACTACTTTTGAGTCTCCATTTTTTTCATCCTTTTTATGTAGATAAACACATGGCATATGTTTATAATTACATGAAAGGAAATTTGACATTATTATCATACATTATCACACACTGAATAAGCGTTACAGTGCTGTGAAAGAATATTTGCCCCATCCTGATTTCTTCTGTTTTTGTGTATATCTGTTAGAACACAGAAACGGGAGCTGGATGCAAGTGCAGGCAAAAAGTCACTTTAATAGGTATATATTCAAAAGTAAAGGAACATTCACAAAAATGGGAACAGGGGATAACGCAAGGCAGAGGCAGAGTCGAAAACAGTCCAAAGTCCAGGCGCATGGCAAACGATATCCAAACAAGGGCAAGGCAATAATCCAAAATCCAATGAACGTAGCAAATATCCAAAAAACCAGAATAAACAGTCCAGATAATCAAGGCTTGGTACGAGGCAGAGAAACAAAGTAACTATGCTAATACTTTGCGAAGTGCGAGTGAAAACAAAGGGGCTTAAATACATGAACCAAAACGAGAGTTAACGTAAAACACCTGAAACACATAATGACACATTAGGAACAGAACCAATGAACACACAGGGGTGGAGACAAGACATGAACAAAAACATAGAGGCACGTGGCGAAGCAAACAAAACAAGAGTCCGTGAATGCGGAAGTGCGCTGCTCGCCCGCTTCAGCAAACAGCACGAGGGGAAACCCGAACAGAGGCCCCCCCCCCCCCCCCAAAAGGCACTTCGGGAGAAAAGTCTTGACCCCTCTGGCGGACCTGGCCCCTGGGTAGGATAGTAATCTCTTCCCCATAGGTCCCGAGGCAGGCATAGTCCATGGTTCTCAGGCAGGAACAATGCTTGGAAGGCTGCCTCAACAGTCTTTGGCTTGGACCTAGCGTGGTGAGCCGTCCTATCGGCCTCAGGCATGAGCAGAGCATGGTGGGCCGTCCCGTCGGCCTCTGGCGTGAGCGGAGCATGGTTGGCCGTTTCATCGGCCTCTGGCGTGAGCGGAGCGTGGTTGGCCATCTCAGTGACAGTGACAGTGACATGTGAAGGCCAATGTATGGTAACCCATACTTGGAATTTGTCCTCTGCATTTAACCCATCCAAGTTAGTGCACACACATTAGGAGTTGTGAGTAGTGAACACACACACTACAAACCGTGAACACACCAGGAGCAGTGGGCAGCCATTTTTGCTGCGGCATCCGGGGAGCAGTTGAGGGTTAAGGGCCTTGCTCAAGTGCCCAACAGTGGCAGCTTGGCGGTGCTGGGATTTGAACTCACGATCTCGTTGGCCTCTGGCGTGAGCGGAGTGTGGTTGGCCCTCTCGTCGGCCTCAGGCATGAGAGGAGCATGGTTGGCCGTCTCGTCGGACTCTGGCAGGAACTTGGACAGGAACTTGGACAGGAACTTGGGCCAGAACTTGGGCTGGAACATGGGCTGGAACTTGGACTGGAACCTGGACTGGGACTGGGACTGGGACTTGGACTGGGACTTGGACAGGAACTTGGACTTGGGGGCCACCTGGTCAGCCCCAGGCATGAACTTGCACTGGAACCTGGACTGGAACCTGGACTTGGGGGCCGCCTGGTTGGCCTAGGAGAGGGACTTGGGCATGGACTGGGGCATGAACCGGGGCATGAACTGGGGCATGAACCTGGGCATGACCCTGGGCATGAACTGGGGCATGAACTGGGGCCTGAACTGGGGCATGAACTAGGGCATGAACCTGGGGCATGAACTGGGGCATGGACTTGGGAATGGCTCTGGAGAGGAGGTCACCTCGTTGACCCCCAACTGGAGCTCTGGAGAGGAGGTCATCCCGTGGACCTCCGGCTTGAACGTGGCTTGAGTGGAGGTCTCCTCGTGAACCTCCAGCAGGAACGTGGCTTGAGCGGAGGTCACCTCGTGAACCTCCAGCTGGAACATGGCTTGAGCGGAGGTCGTCCCGTGGACCTCCGGCAGGAACGTGGCTTGAGCGGAGGTCTCCTCGTGGACCTCTGGCAGGAACGTGGCTTGAGTGGAGGTCTCCTCGTGGACCTCCGTCTGGAACAGGGCTGGAGCGGAGGTCGCCACGTTGACCTCCGGTCGGAGCTCCGCTGAGGAGACCATCTGCTGGGTCTCCAGCTAGAGCTCTGGGCTGGAGGTCGCCAGGTTGACCTCCAGTTGGAGCTCCGCTGGGGAGACCATCTGCTGGATCTCCGGCTGGAGCTCTGGGCTGGAGGTCGCCAGGTTGACCTCCAGTTGGAGCTCCGCTGGGGAGACCATATGCTGGATCGACTCTCTTGCATCAATAAAGGTCACTGTTCATGATTCCATGATCAGAAAGACACTGGGCAAAAATTGCATCCATGTAAGTGTGGTGAGGGGAAAACCACTGCTAACCCATAAGAACATTAAGGCTCATCTGAACTTGCCAAAACACACCTTGATGATCCTCAAACCTTTTGGGAGAATGTTCTGTGGACTGATGAGTCGAAAGTGGAACTATTTGGAAGACAGGTGTCCCGTTACATCTGGCATAAACCAAACACAAATTAGTTTTTCACATGGGTGATAGGTCTTGGATAACTTTTTTTGCTTCAATAAAAAATAAAAAATAAAAACTGTATTGTGTGTTTGCTCAAGTTGCCTTTGTTTTATGTTGTATTTCGTTTGAAGATCTAAAATGATTTAGTATGAGATATACACAAAAACAAAAGAAATCTCAAACACATCACACATCGATACAGGGTGTCCCAAAAGTCTCCATATATAGGGTAAATTAACACTTCATAGCAAAAATTCTTACAAAATTGTCATACTTAGTTTATATCATATATAAAGTATATATAAAGTTTTCAGATAGCCTTTATGAATGCCTTTAAGAAAAGAAGAATGTATTAAAATCATTCTCATGGCTAGATCGGGAAGATGTCACAAGGTTGCGCTGGACTTCAACAGGGAACATGGCATGCACATCACACACAACACTGTTGTCAAACTTACAAATACTAACAAATTCAACAAGACTGGAAGTGTTGCAGACCAACCAAGAAGTGGACATCCATGAACATCCAGTGACTAGGCACAACGTGGTGCTGGCAAACATAGTCCCCTATGTATGGAGACTTTTGGGACACCCTGTACATTAGAATGGAATGCAAATACCTTATAAAAAATTAAAACAATTTTTGTGAATGTGAGTGTATAAGAGAGACATGGACAGAAAGACAGGTTGCTAAAACCAGACTGTTAAATTACTGAAAGCAGGAGGCAGAGGAAGTGATGGAAAAAATAGGTAAAAAGGAGAAAGTCAGAGTTTAAAATGTAGCAGAGGAGTAGATAAAAAAAACTACTCTTTTATCTACACCTTCACTGTCACTCTGTGTATATACACATTACAGCTCATGTGGAGATAGGCTGAGAGAGTAAGAAGGGGATGAGAGAAGTGTTATAAGGAGAAAGTGCATACTGTCTTGATAGGAACACACACTTGAAGGGCAAGTGCAACAAACAGGGCAGGTTTGTTGCCTAGAGACCTGTGCTCTCAGTTAGCATGGCTTCGGTCTACATTTGTAAAGTATTTCAATCCTGATGACATTTGGCTTCTACACTGATCAGTCATGACATTAAAACCACTGACAGGTGAAGTGAATAATTGATTATCTTGTTACAATGGCACCTGGATCAGACAACTGGATCAGAGAATCTCCAAAATGGCTGGTATGCAGTGGTTAGTACCAACCAAAAGTGGTCCAAGGAAAGATAACCAGTGAACCGGTGACAGGGTCATGGGCGCCCAAGGCTCACTGATGCGAGTGGGGAGCGAAGGCTAGCCTGTCTGGTCCGATCCCATAGAAGAGCTACTGTAGTACAACGTTCTGAAAAAGTTCATGCTGGCTATGATAGAAAGGTATCAGAACACAGTGCATCACAGCTTGCTGCGTAGCCACAGACCAGTCAGAGTGCCCATGCTGACCCCTGTCCACCACCAATAGTGCCTACAATGGGCATGTGAGCATCGGAACTGGACCATGGAACAACAGAAGAAGGTAGCCTGGTCTGATGATTCACATTTTCTTTTACATCGTGTGGATGGCTGAGTGTGTGTGCGTCGCTTACATGGGGAAGAGATGGCACCAGGATGCACTATGGGAAGAAGGCAAGCCGGCTGAAGCAGTGAGATGCTCTGGGCAATGTTCTGCTGGGAAACCTTGGGTCCTAGCATTCATGTGGATGTTACTTTGACATGTAACATCTAGCTAAACATTGTTGCAGATCAAGTACACCCCTTCATGGCAACGGTATTCCCTAACGGCAGTGGCCTCTTTCAAAAGGATAATGTGCCCTTCCACACAGCAAAACTTGTTCAGGAATGGTTTGATGAACATGACAAAGAGTTCAATGTGTTGACTTGGCCTCCAAATTCCCCAGAGCTCAGTCTGATCTTTGGGATGTACTGGACAAACAGTTCCAATTAATGGAGGCCTCTGCTGCTAACGTCTTGGTGCCAGATACCAAAGCACACCTTCAGAGGCCTTTTGGAGTCCATGCAATGACGGGTCAGGGCTGTTTTGATGGCACAAGAGGGCCTACACAATATTAAGCAGGTGGCTTTAATGTTATGGCTGATTGGTGTATATCATTAATATTCAAATGGATATTAAAGGCAGAAAATGAACCTAGATCAGGAGTAATCAGCCTGACACTTTGAACTCCAGGCGTAATGTTAAAGTTTACTAGGTAGAATCAATTTTGGTGTCAAAGGTTAAGACAAATGAGAGACAAATCTGTTTAAAAAACATTTTAGATGTTTTTGTACTGACTTGATAGTTTAGTTTTCTAGCACAAAATTACATGTTACAGAAAAATGTTTGTATGTCATTAAAGAAAGCAGCATATCACGTAAGAGACACTTTTCGGACAAAAAAACACAATGAAGGCTGCTGGGTTTTGCTGCAAAAATAAAAAGCAAGTGCGAAAGTCAAAGTCTCCAGAAGAACTGTGTCTGGTTCTGCAAGATGCTCAATAAAACTTACCAGCTCATTTCCTGCACAAATTGTACCAGAGACTACTATTTTAATTTGTATTTTTTTGTCACACCAAATATTGACTTTGTTTCATTTACTAATGTTTATTGCTCTTTACAGTATTTTTTTAAGGTAGAAACATTTCATTTAATTATTTTGAAGGCATCTTTGCTCTACAGCATTTCTTTGCATGTGCAAAGAAAAAACACTTTTGCACAGTACTGTACTTTCCGCTTTATATTGCTAGAGTCATTAATACTGTTTTATTGTTTAGTCAGTCATGCTTACTTTGTTTTGACACAACTTACTGGAGCTTTTGTCAGTGCTGTTATTAACACAATTCAAACATTTATGAATATGAAGCACTGTTGTTATGAATGTAATCATGGAGGTGAAAAGGACTGATGTAGAGGAGGAGAAAGAGATAGTGAGAGAGAAATGAATATGGGTTCAGAAAAAAATAAAACTGAGTAAGGCAAACACTTGAGAATCCAACTCTCTTTAGCAGTCTTGACAGCCCTGATAACATCTTTAATATTTGATAATACGGTTCTCACGCACCTTCAGCAATAATAGCAAAAATACAGAGCTGAGCATTGTAGACAGACAAAAGTTTAAAAATCAAATATTTTAAATTCAAGGTGATTTTCTCTCTCTCTCTCTCTCTCTCTCTCTCTCATATTACTCTCCATCTCCAGGGTTACACTTGTGCCTCCATTGATGTTCTTATAAACAGAGATAAAAGCAAATGTGCCATCACCCATCGAATGAATATGAATGGAAGCACATTTTATCACCCCAGACAGTGAGGTTTCTCACATTCTCACCATGCCATCACAGACATGTCAGACTGTATCAAAAATCATGATCCCATGTATTTGTGTAAAAGGATTCTGTTTCATACAGCTGTATGTGTGTGAAATAAAATTGATAATGATACTGCATATCAATTAACTATCACTATTCTCTCTTCACTTGCCTTTTGTATTATATCCTGTTTTTTTTCATTTATTTGTATTATTTTATGTACTTAAAAAAAAAAAAAAAGAAAAGTTTTTGAAATTGTTTGTTTCATGACTGATTGCCTTTTGTACTATTTATGTACTTAGTTTTAAAACTATATTTTTGTTAGGTCATGAATCCTTCAGTAGTTGCTATGCATCACAGCTGTTTGCACATTTTATAAGTCACACTGGATAAGAGTGTCAGCTCAGTGACTAAATGTGAAAGTAATTGGTAATTCAAGGAAATTTGGATGAGAAAAAACAGATATATGCTGGGGATATATGAAAATGACAGCGTTTAATAAATAAGCAGATAGAAAGCATGTGCAATGGTATGGATTTTATGACACAGCTAGTGTCACACATGCCATAACTGGCAGGAGTCTCTGTTTTAGCACAACCTTTCTCTATGAGAGGTGGCGATCACCTGCAGGTTTACTGACAGACTCCCGCTGACAGCTTTCTCATTTCCTCCTGACATCGGCGGACCTCTTTATCCCGAACTATCACTTCAGATCCATTGGGAATAGTCTGGCTGCCAGTGCGGATGCTGAAACCAACACCCGTTAATATTTAAAGTCACACGCCTTAGCACTAAAAGCTTCTAGCGATTTTTGACCGCAGTGCTGAGAGGACACCTGTGGAGGCTGGTGATGAAGAACTCTCCTCAACCTCTTTCATTGATGCTTTATTCATTTGCTGGCTGAGACACAGGGTTTGATAGCTAATGGACTTCAGGGAATTTGGCTTAATTCTTTATTCATTATGCTTTGCTGATAAGAAAGCTGTGTCTTTATTTTTTTATTCTCTCTCACTGTTTCTCTTTCTGTCGATTGAGCATTAGGAGACAGGCACTGGCAGAAACCAAGGTTGATGCAGAAAAATAGTAAGGGAATACAGTCCCCGCCAAAACTACTGGAACGGCAAGGCCAATTAATTTGTTTGTGCTATACACCAAAGACATATGGGTTTAAGATCAAATGATGGATATGAAACGAGAGTTTAGGATTTCAGCGTTTATTTCCTGGTATTTACATCTAGATGTGTTAAACAACATAAAACAGAACCTTTTGTATCAGACCACCCAATTTTAGGCGAGGAAATTTTAGGCACAGATAAGTCTTGAAGTAAAATAAAGTAAATAACACTTAATATTTGGTTGCATATCCCTTGCATGCAATAACTGCATCAAATCTGTGACTCATTGACATCACCAAATTGTTGGATTCTTCTTTTGTGATGCTTTTCTCGGCTTTTACTGCAGCCTCTTTCAGGGTTTTTTTCCCTTCAGTCTCCTCTTCAGGAGGTGAAATGCTCCTCAATTGGGTTAAGGTCTGGTGATTGACTTGGCCAGTCTAAAACCTTCCACTTCCCCCCTCCCTGATGAAGTCCTTTGTTGAGTTGGCAGTGTGTTTTAGATCATTGACTTGGATGCATTTCTCTGTAAACCTCCACCATGTTTCACAGATGAGCTTATATGTTTTGGATCATGAGCAGATCCTTTCTTTCTCCACACTTTGGCCTTTCCATTACTTTGGTAGAGGTTAATATTGGTTCCAGAACTTTTGTGGCTCATCTCTGCATTTCCTTGCGAATTCCAATCTGGCTTTCCGATTGTTACTGCTGATGAGTTTGCATCTTGTGGCTATATTTCTGCTCTCAAAGTCTTCTTCAAATGGTGGATTGTGATACCTTCATCCCTGCCCTTTGGAGAGTGTTGGTGATGTCACTGACTGTTGTTTTGGGGTTTTTCATCACAGGTCTCACAATGTTTCTGTCATCTGCTGTTGTTTTCCTTGGCCGACCCATTCGGTGTCTGTTGCTCACTACACCAGTGGTTTCTTTCTTTTTCAAGACATTCCAAATTGTTGTATTGGCTATGCCCAATGTTTGTGCAATGCCTCTGATTGATTTTCCCTCTTTTCTCAGCTTCAAAATGGCTTGCTTTTCTCCCGTAGACAGCTCTCTGATCTTCATGTTGGCTTATCTTTTTTAACAGCAAACGCAGTCTTCACTGGTGAAACTGAAGGCTAAAACCAAGAGTAGAGGTTCAGAGCTTTTTACTGTTTAAACAGTCAATATAACATGACACACCTGCATAACAAGAAACACCTGTCAGTCACGTGTTCCAGTAATTTTGATCGCCTACTAATTCGGTGGTCTGATACAAAATTTGCCATGTTCTATGTCGTTTAACACATCTACATATAAATACCAGGAAATAAAAGCTGAAATTCTAAACTCTCCTCATATCCATTGTTTGATCTCAGACCCAAATGCCTCAACTGTCTCCAGCAAAAACAAATGCATTAGCCTTGCTGTTCCAATAGTTCTAGAGGGGAATGTATAATTATGTGAATGAAATACGCCTGCACTGAGTAAACTTGTGCTGTTTGAAATTCCAATCAGGGTGGGGGCAGGCTTGTTATGTTTACTTTTGGGCCTATGATTATTATTTTTTGTTTGTTTGTTTTTTTAATTCATGGCGTTGTTTTTCTTTTCTAAAACAACTGTAAGTGAGACTGTGTAGGATTTTTTGTTGTTTTGTTTTAATAATGAAAAAAGACCCAACAAACAGGCATGAAAAAAGTCAGACTGCAGAGTGGCAGACAGGATCTGCCAGCCAATCAGGAGAAAGAGAAAGTAAACAAACAGTAGTAAGAGGGTAAAAGAGTCCAATATTACACAATAAAAAAGAGTCATCCAAGAACAAGTGAAGTTTCAGATTAATTATAGTGAAATTATTCTATATGCTCTTATGATATGCCTTCACACACATGCCATGGATACCACATGAGAGGCATTATTCACTGAAGTTGTGCTCATAGGAACACCTAAAGCAGTGAGAAAAAGACCACATTTTCTGGCATTTAAACTATCCAATTTAATAACCATTGTAATAGATTAAATCAATCCCCAATACCCTTATCAATTAGCCCATGCATTGCAGTGAAACACAGGTAGGGTCAGAGGAAAAGAAAAGAAAAGAAAAGAAAAGAAAAGAAAAGAAAAGAAAAGAAAAGAAAAGAAAAGAAAAGAATTCAGAACCCCCACACAAACTCTGCACATATTTGATGAAAGCCAACTAAAGATTTCTTGCCAAATTAGCAGCAGTAGATGGATATAGCTTTCCACTGATACATTACACATATCTTTTTCATGGAAAAGGCAGGATGGAATTATTTTCCTTTCTTTCTAGAAGAGCTCTCTCAAAACGAAGACCACCTACACATTCAGATAACCTTTTCATATGGCATTACACACAGAGAGACACACAGTCTCACAGACCAAATGAATCAAATTCATCTCAACGAGCAATTTTAATAATCTTGAAGCAAATTACATGGCCATTGTCAATTGTAACATGCACAGTAGGCTAGCTAGCAAGTTAACATTCAGATGAACAATAATCTGCAGTCTGATACAATTAATTTACCACCTTAGAACTGTTACATTGCCTGAGGTGGTAAAAGCTTCCTTTGACTCCCCTTGACTTGCTGGTGTAATTAACAGCTATAATTAAGTAATTTAGTGCATTTAAAGTGTTTTTTTGTTTTTTTTTTAACTGTTTTAAAAAGTGATTTTCAAACATTTTACTGTATTTCTCACATTTAAGGTTTCAACCCATGCAGTAAGTCACAAACTGAACAAGCTGTTTTTCAACATTTGTGATTTACAACAGAGATGCTAAGCAGATGTTGGATTCCCAAAACAGTTAATGTGGCCATAACCTTCTTTAATAATAAGGAAACTAGCCATAGACTATATTACATCCATTAAATACATAATAAAATTAAAATGTTGAGAAGAGAATGAGCCACAATTTGGCAGCTAGAGAGTTTGGGGTCTATCACAAATATATTTTTTTAATATACAATATGTATGTTTTTACATAAAAACAGCATTAATTAATGGTTTCCTATTGCAATGAAAAGAAGCATAGATAGCATGCACCCTTGTACAGAAAATAGGATGTGTTTTGGTTAAAGAAATAAATAAATATTCCATTTATCCCATCCAATGAAAGGTGCAAAAGCCTGTGCTGCATTTTTTACTGTCCCTCAGTAGTCCCAACAACCACTCACATGGTCACCAGGTCTTTTTTTAAGCTCTGACAGGTACAAAGACATACATATGCGCACACTTTAGTCTTAGTATAACATCAGTAAAGGTCACTGTACACATATCCGGTCACATAAACACAAACACAGGTTCAAGGTCTTTCTGCTGATTATGATTGGAGCAAAGAGAACAAGTAGAAAGAAAGACACTGTTATGACTCCACCCACACCCTGACCCCTCCTTCTAGTTACTGTTATCACCCGAGTGTATTCTGTTAACTTTGTCATTGTTTTATATCCAAGATATTTAAAATATCAAAGATGCCAGTATACACAATATAGACCCTGTAATGTTCTATACACTAAAGTTTTTCATGTATTATTTGTGATCCTATGCCGTGTTTCTAGTGTCCTTGGAGTCCTGGTTTCTAGTCCCTTGCTTTTCCAGTGCTTCTGATAATGACCTTGTGTTTCCATTGTTAAAAACAAGAAATCTAGATATACTGTACCTCTGTTAACCTTACCTGCCTGTTCTCTGTATTGTTTGGAATTCTGACCACAATTACCAGAAAATAACTACTGTATCTGGCTCCCAAGTGTTATATTCTTTCACAGAGTTTGGATAAAACCTCAGTGGTTCCGCCAAACTCCCAAATTAAGGGAACCTTTCCATTTCCCCTTTGCATTTCCCAAAACCAAGCCAAGGGTTTGGCAGATGAAATGAAAGACTGATAATTCACATGTTCTCTGCACACATGCTCTAGAATAAACAGTGTTACTCATCCTATGTGGGTTTTAACTCCCACACAGATCCTGAGTCAGTGTGCTGCGGTGTAACTGGAGATAAGATCAAACTCATCAGGCCACTTGTAGGCAGAATTCATGCACTGGTCACTCCTAATCATGTTACATGCAATAATGTAACACAATCTCTCGCACTTCGCGCACTCAGTCTGGCATATCAGTTTACTAATTCAGAGTTTTAATGAGATCTCAGTGAGAAATGGAATAGCAGATCCTTCAACAGATGGATATGGGACAAAAATGCATATTATATACAGTGTGAAAACAGAATAGGAAAATTCTAGGTTTAATTCTAGATTCTAAATTCCAGTCATGCAGCGTAAATTGTACTTTTGCATATTTAGTGTGTTTAAGTGTGTTTGTGCTGCTGGGTCTATGCTGTCAATCAGAGTTTGTCTGATGTGCGAGTGCGTGATCTCAATATTTCTGAAGCTCGATGCTCCTGACGTATAAAATGCTTTGGGCATTGCCACACCTTTCATCGCTGTGAGTGGGCTATTATTTACACATGAAGGTCATATCTTTTCCCTGCCATGTGGAAGTTAATTAAGTTAGAGGAATTGACAGTTCTTGATAGAAACACACACTATTAAACATAATTGCTTTTTGACAGCTGCGTAGAGTTTGCAGAAAGGAGAAATTGAATTTATGGATGAAGCCCAAGCTGAACTGGTCGCCCACTTCCAGCCCGAGAAGTCCTGTAGGGCATCACCAGACTGCCAAACACACATTACTGTATAGGATGGAGGCAAGCCAGAAGCTGTCCAAGTTAGACATTTTATAAGCATTGGTTTAGCATATGGTAGTGCTACAGATAAAATATCAGATATTTGGTGCAATAGTGGAACGTAATTAAAAAGTTTCCCAAATATCATGTTAGAAATAAACAGGGTGTGATGTTATAGGAAAATTATCCAAAATGTTATTGTCATGACGCCAGTGGATTATTTTTCTAAGTGTTTTATCCTTCTTATACCACCATTTGTCAATGATTATCATTTTTAATTTATTAATGAATGACACACTGTGGTTTTTAACCATTTATAGTTATGGAACATCTACAAAACAAATTAGTTCCTGTTATCACTTACAACATGTTAGGTTCTCCCGCTCTCGCTACGCCGCAAATGAAGCGTAGCTTACTTCCGCATTCCACGGAGCGCATTCCAGCTCCATTCAAAAGGACTCTCGTTTTGTTTACCTCGGCCATGTGCTTTTGTTATTGTGTTCACGTCATGTCTCTGTCCCCGCCTCCTTGTTTCCTCATTGGTTCTTCATTCATTCTGTGATTATGAATTCCAGGTGTCTGTGATTTTGTGTTTGATTTTCGGTGCGTTTAAAAAGCCCTGTTTGCGTCCGCTTCGTCACAGTGTATTAGCTTAGTTTAGTTTAGCGTGGTTTAGTTTTGTAATGGTTTAGTTTAGAAATGTTTTGAGCGTTATGTCCGTAGTTCCGTGTTTGTGGTTCCCAGACCACTTCCTAGTTTTGAGTGCTTTTTCCTGTCTTTTGGATTACTGCTTTTTCTCGATTTCTTTGTGTTGTGGATTAATACTTTTTGTGAGAATAAACTTTGCTGCACTATCTGACGTCTCCCCAGCGCATGCATCCTGACTACTCTCCCCTGACTCTTCAGCCTGCACCGGCTTTACATAACACAACATAACAGCTATAATCAGTTGTTGTCTCACCAGCCTCTCTCTCTCTCTCTCAATTAATTAAAAAAAAAAGCACAGTTTGTCATATCACTGAGAAACCAGAAAATTATTTAGTCCTGAAGACTCTCCGGTCTCTCTTATTCTTACCACAAAGCACTGACACTGGAGACTCCTTCTGTAAATGTTCTATTATTAGATTATGTGGACTATCTGCCATGCCATTTCTGTAAATTAGTTGTTACAATACAAAAGATAATGTATTAGGACATACACATTAATATAAACCTATCATCTGAATTACAGTCTAAACTACTGTCAGAGACATGGTGTTATAGAAAATGAATTACCACCTTAAAGAGTGCTGCAATATAATTATAGATTATTACAGTCTTTGGCTTATTGTGTTGTTCTAACCACTGTGGTTACAAGTGTTAATAACGTTTCTAATAATTTTCACCCCAGTGTTAAGCCCTCTTACTAATATTTAATGATATCTATCATAACATCTGTATTAACTCTAATTCCCCCAGTGCACCTCCTAAACCTGTCCAAGGCCTGAAGCATGCAGACCTACAGACATGCACAGATTGCACGCTGAGTCAATACCAATTAAAGTGTGCAAGGGGTGTGATTAACAAGAGTGTCACCCCAACACTGCTGTGGAAAGCTTAGACTGAGGGCAAAGCTGATACCTTTGAGTAATTAGTGGTGCTCTATTTGGACTTAATTGCAGAATATACAGATATGCAAAACTAGTTCAGTAGGTCTCCATCATTGCAGTCAATGAAATGACCTATTAAAGCAACACTGATCTTACAATGGCCGCATAGATGCACGTTTTGTGACATTTTGTGACACACGTACTGTATATTAAAGAAGAATTCTGCCATAAAACTCATTTTTAATACTGTTAATTAATTGTCGTTATATATTATTGTGTAGCATAGTATTACATATCTAAGACTCAGTATTATGGAGTATTAGGAGCCAACAATGAAAAGTGGCAGAGTGAATAAAACTTATTATCCAATCGTAGCAAAGTTGGTGGTATTTGTTGTCATATAGGTACAAAAATAAAATAACTGATCAAAAACAGTTTTAGATCTTCATAGTTACACTTCCAACATACATCATGAAGGGATTGTCTCAGAATTCAAACTAGATTGATGTATCAGTGACTCATTTATTTTCTTTTAGCCAAAGTGACCCTATTCAGGTAAAATTGGTTATTTTAAAATATCATTGAAAATCAAACAAAAAAAAATAATCTCCATCTAGCATTCAGACCTGCCATGAGAAGGCAACAGAAGCGCTTGAATGATGTTGTATTTGTAACATTTTACAACTGTATTGCTAGCCAGGTTATTTTTGATGGACTTGGTCCGCTTGAGATATTTTGGTTTTGACGTCTAGTCAGCCACTTCACATCATACTGACTGTCGTGTTTACAACACAACACTTGTTTCCAATGCAGTTAACAACACTGAACACAACCATTTTACTTGATAATGTCAGTTTACAATGAGAAATGAAGTCATTTGTATTTAAAAAACAACAACAAAAAATAGACAGGGATGCCTCTAGTCTAGTCCTTCTTGTTACTAATTTGTATGTCTTAAATATCTGTACAATATACTTTAAACGTAGTGCATGGCATCATAAACATCCAGATTACTTAAAATATGTAAATATTATGGAAGTGACAGCACTAAGTGTTAGTGTCTTAGTTTACTGTAACTACCACTATTATACAGCAATCAAATCAAATGGAAATTTAAAAAGAAATAAAGAATTATGGCCTATAACCTGCCTGCATGTTTGAAAATAAGGTAGATTAAATCAGAAGAAACAGCTTGTAAGAAAAAAAAGGACATACGTTGCCATATACTGAACAAAACAATACAGTTAATGGGTGTTTATTGTGAAGGTTTTCAGCCAAGATCACAGTAAATAGACTTATCTTTAACATTCTGCCACTCATCCAAGGAGCTTCATCAGTTCTTCTCAGATGAGCAGATTGTAACAAACGTGCAGATGCAACATTGTAACAAAGGTCCAGTCACGTTGACGTACTACTAATAGACGTTCACCTTATTCAGGACTTCAACCATGAACCCTTCCCCCAGAGCTAGAGACTTCCTCTTACCTGATATTCATTGGGCCAAAAGGTGCTGACTGCCAGCTCCACCTGATACCACTGGCGCCCCTGCGAGCCCGAGATGTTCCACACAGCCATACCCAGCGGCCCACCGTTCACCCGCACGTATGCTCGCAGTGCCCCGGGGCTGTGTCCGTCCCGGCTGTACAGGAAGTAGCTGAACTGGACGCAGTGCGTGTCATTCTCGCTGAGTGTCTGCAGCAGCAGCTGAGCTCTCTGGCCTGCGGCATGCTGGGATGAGTTTACTATCATGTAGGAGCCTGGAGTAAAAGGAACATGACACGGTGAGAGTCAATTACAGAAAACTGCTATTAGTGTCAACACATACTGTGCAAGAGTCATGCAAATGTGTATGGTAATTTAGAATCTTCATCTAATGGAGTAGAATTTAGATCATTTAAGGACAGGAAGAATAATGACTCAAGGTGAGCATGATGAGCTTTTCCCTCCTCAATAAATCAAAAACCAGAAGCCTTGTAAGTCAAGTGCTCTGAATATGCATATCTTCTGATAAAAATATCAGTTCAAATACTTCAAATGAAGTGCACTTCACATTAAAGCGAGTGTAAGAAAGAAAGGCACAAAAACAGGCACACGTTTGTATTTTTGTTTAGTTCCCAGAGAACAAAGGGACGTGGGGGAAAACAGTGATTTTCAGATTTACTGTGAAGCATGTCTGGCACTGATACAACCAACTGCAGTTTTCCCATTCCCACGTTTCAAAAACCTTGTTTATCTATTTGTATATTTGTTTGCAGTTTTTTGCTTAGATAAGTTCAAGGGATTTGGCATCTTCGTCATATTCCTCACAAAAAAAGAGAGAGAATCAAAATGTGGAACAGAAGAACGTAAGTCTTTCAAACAAATGTATTTACGTCTCTGGGTTTGTGGGGAAAAGGCATGCTTCTAAATACCACTGTCATATCAACAAGCAGAGAAATGATACTAAATATATTCCTAAGGGAAGGACTCACACACACACACACACACACACACACACACACACACACACACGGTCCAGTACTTTCCTCACTGTTAATTAGAGTGACATGCTGATTACACACAGAGGACAGTGGGGCATTGAGGATAGCAGTCCATCTGCAAGAAGAGATGTGTGAGTAATTACCAATGAACCATACACACATCTACACGTTCACACACACACAAACATGCACCAGCAAACACTGGCATTACTGTCTTTATACAAAGCACTCTAAGATGTGCTTCAAAATAAAAGGTACTATATCCATAAATTATTATTATTATTATTATTATTATTACCAAAAGAACCCATGTCACACCCCTCTTCATCTCCCTCCACTGGCTTCCTGTAGCTGCCCGCATCAAATTCAAGGCCCTGATGCTCACGTGCAAGACCTTGTCTGGAACAGCACCTCCCTACCTCAACACTCTCCTTGAGGTTCATGTTCCCTCATGTAACCTGCGATCGGTTAACGACCGACGACTGGTAGTGCCTACTCAGCAAGGCACTAGGTCACTTTCCAGAACCTTCAAACTGACTGTCCCTCAGTGGTGGAATGAACTTCCAACCTCAATCTGGACAGCAGAATCTGTCACTATCTTCAAAAAACGGCTAAAGACCCACCTCTTCCGTGACCACTTAACTAACCCCTAACTTCCCCCTCCCCCCATTATTAAAATTAATTAATTAATTGATTGATTGATTGATTGATTGATTGATTGAACAAAAAACAAACAAAAAACAAAACAAAACTGCACTTACACTTGCCCTTACACCTCTACTCTGCACACTTTGCTTCTCTAGAACTCAATTAAAAGTCTTGTATGGTAGCACTACTTGTATTGTTCTCCGCTTGATATGTCGCTTTGCCTGTATTTCCTCATCTGTAAGTCGCTTTGGATAAAAGCGTCTGCTAAATGAATAAATGTAAATTATTATGATTATTATGATTATTATTATTATTATTATTATCATTATCATTATTATTATTATTATTATTATTATTATGGGATACATACCTGATGGAAATGCTAGCACACACACACACACACACACACACACATACACACACACACACACACACAAACAAAGCATAGAGCTACAGTTCTCCCTTCTCTAATCTGGACACACTGACCCAAACACCCTTCAAATGTACACAGACTAACAAGATTAACTGAAGCTTGCTAGGAAACTACTTGTGTTTAGGAGCGCAGTGCTAAAGACTGTTATCCCTCCACTCCAGGGACTTCAGGGTGATTCATAGAAGAAATATGAAACATTAAGCAAGACCTTATTACAAGGCAAAAAGCAAAGTTTGTCAAATTTAATAATATAGAAAAGTAAGACATGTTACAAATGCTCCAGAAACCTGTGTTTATTTCACAAATATCTGTAAAAAAAAAAAAAAAAAAAAAAGAAAAAAAAAAAAAAAAAAAAAACATAGTGAGTAGTAATTTGAGTTCAACTGAGACACAGAGACTTGGTCATGCTTTATGTAGCCAAATATTTAGTATAAACAATGTTAAGCAAGTTGCTGTGATTATGTGTTTAATCAGTCGAGTAATGCTTGCAAAATTTAAGAGCAAGAGTAACAAAATGTAAACATGATCTCAGGAAAATCTGAATTAGGCCTTCCGAATGAAGCAAGTATGTAATTAAACCCTACTTGATACACTCTTGAGGCTAAGGACTAATAAATGTGAAGTTGTCTGGGAAAACGTCGATGTAGGTAAATTCTGGCAAATTGCTAAAAAAAAAAAAGATGAAAATATTCACTTTTGACCAAAAATGTTTTTTCTGCTATAGCATACTATGGCAAGACAACTTTAAGGAAACATAACATAAGTACATACGTATAACATAAACATAAGTATATATCACCAAAATGACATTTGAATGTTTATTTATTTACAGGGTATATTCCCAACTGTAAAGTTGGGTAAAGCCGACACAGTTTTAGCCCTGATATCCCAGTCGGCACGTAATTTTGGTGCTCAGCAACTACTCTGTGTGTTTTTCATGGTGTCTGCTTGTGTAGTGTGAATGATTCAGTGACATGATTTTCTCAGTCTTGGAACAATCGCAGAGACTTATGATTGACTTTGTCGGTGATGAATCATGTAATCGTTTGAGCCCCTCTACAACTAGTCGCAAGTGCAGCAATGAGAAACAGCCAACAAAAGCCCAAGAGGAAATCAAATTCCTGTGCTGTCATGCACAGCTGATCCCTGAATCCAGTTTATTCTCCATCTATTTATGCAGTAGGGCAAGGGCAAAATGTAAGCACAATAATACTGCTTGCCCAAATGGTTGTTAGGAGCAGCAAAAATAACAACAAACATGACATGATTCCTGCCTGCACACAATATAAAATTAGCTATATGTCTTTTCACTATACACTGCCCTGGTCTCCTCAACCAATATTTCCACAACATTTTCACTTATTTTTCTTTTTTCTTGTTTCTGTACTAAATGTACTTGTGCAAAGTCACACGATAGAGAGCTCTCATGTATATTTTCGTGAAAAATGCAGGATTTGAGGATCATGCGCACTTTGGTGGGGATCTCTCCCAGTGAAAACTCGTGTAGTGTGTACACCTCATCGGAGAACAATTGTGCAGTGTGCACACCCCTACAATGCCAAACAACCTATCACAAGTGATTTGAGTAGTGTAGTGTGAAAGGGTTCTTAATGCAATTCTGAGATTTATGAACATCATGTAGTGTGCACTCGGACTAGGAAGACAGTTTAACAACCCCTGTGGTAAAAACTGCCTTTCTGTTTAAAGATGTCTAAAACCTTCCTAGCTAAGTGCACATTTCTCACACAGTGAATGTCCTGCTTTGATCAAGTAGATGATCAATTTGGTTTGTGATCAGATACCAACTGTCAAAATGTCTGTGATGCTCCTGCATCGTAAATGTTTTTCTCTTTCACTTTTGGGGATATCCAGATTTTAAAATGCTATAACGACTTGTAGTTGAGAACATATTTCACTTCAGGAAAGAGTGCAGTAATGAGAATATAAATAAATGAGAAAATAAAACTGTACATATTTCTATCAAGTACATTTTGTAGCTAAATAATTACTGTATACTTCTACACAGATACTGCAGACACCCAAAACAACATATGGAACTGGAAAGCATCATGTGCTCCATATTAGAGTATGTGTATGTGTGTGTATTTGTCTAGCCTCGTTCTCTGAATCTATTTTACATAAACAGCTTCCTCAGCAGTTGTTTTCAATAACACTTCACTGAGTGCTTATTAGCCACACAGATATATTACATATGCTCAAAAAAAAAGTTCAGTAGTGCATTCATTGTACTTCTCTTAAAGGAATAGTTCACCAAAAAAATGTAAATTCTATCATCAATAACTAGACTTGTATAGTGAGAACGCGAGACCGGACGTTCTCACGATACAACGGGACCCGGATGCACTGCATTGTTTACACAAACTGTGTCACATAGAACAATCTTTGTAACAAAGATGTCTGTAGATTTCGACATAGAAGAGGCCTTGCATTTTTTTGTCCGCTCTCGTGGAGATTTTTTGTCTGCTCTCGCGTGAACACAACACACATGCGTCTGGTTCTCTCGTGAACGTGCGTCCGAGATCTATGCAGAAGTGAAGATATTTTGTGAATAAAGACTTAATTTTAGTTTTTTTGCACACTCAAAGCATTCGTGTTGCTTCATAAAACTGGGATTAAACCACTGGAGTCACATAGATTACTTTTACGATGCCTTTATGAACTTCTTGGAGCTTGAAAGTTTTGGTTACTGGATTGAAAAAGGAGGGACAGAAATCTCCCAGGTTTCATTAAAAATGTCTTCAGTTGTGTTCTGAAGATGAACGAAAGTCTTATGGATTTGGAACGACATGAGGGTGAGTAACTGATGACAGAATTTTCATTTTTGGGTGAACTATCTCTTTAAGCGATGTTTAGTGCTGTCAGTGTTGAAATCATTACAAAGTAGGCACAACCTTTTTAAAAATAAGTAATTTTTGAAAAAATATACTAACAAAAAACAGTCATAGTTCGTGCTATTTGGTCGCAGGTCATCAGTGACAACGTTTACATGCACATCAATATTCCTATATTAATGGGAATTTGGCAATATTCTACTTAGTATTGAGTCATGTAAACGCCACAATCTGATTGCCCAATTCACATTAAGACGATATTCTGATTTCCCAAATTCTGAGTCCCACCCCCAGAATAAGCCTGTTTTAATTGAAATTTGTTGCATGTAAACACCTTATTCAGAAAATCCACTGAAAGGAGATATATGCACAAGCTCAGTTCACAAGGAATTGTGGGTGCTAACAGATGCTTAGCTTAACAGATGCTTACCCAACCTTACTATTTTGAGGCACTGAGGTGCTGTCTGGCATTTTTGATGGTGAGAAGTGTTAGAGCCCCTATAACCTACAGCAGCATCTTGAATCTCCCGGGAAATAACAGCAGGAAAGGGAAAAGGTCATGTGCAGATCAGCATACTTACAACAACCATATATACAGCAATATTCTGATGCCTGTATGCATAAAACAACATATTTGGAATATGACTGCAACCAGAATATAGACCTTAAACGGAATTTTATGTGCATGGAAATGTAGTTACTGTGTCTTGGGGCAGAAGGAAAAATGAGTCTTAATCAATACCAAGATGTTTGTTTCAGTACTGCACAGAGTACTCAGTTTCTTCTTAGAGGTGAAACAAATATGAGGAATTAAAAACATCTGTGAAGTAATGACAGTGAACAGGCTTTTGGTGTATACAGCCATCCACTGAGCATGATGCAGTAATATGGTTTGTGGTAAGTTGGTGAGGCAGCAGGGCAAATTTTACTCTTGGCGCTGTGTCGATGGCCGCCCACTTCAGCTATATGCATTAGATAAGAAAGCTGAAAAGGATGTCCAAACATTCCAACCCTTTGGGTTGCTCTAAAAATGCAGGAAATCAGCCTTCCTTGGCAAACTGGGAGGCACACCTTTGGTGGACGACTGGTTGCAGGAAGTGAAAGTTTTCCTATTCGAAAGCAAGTTTTAGACTGTGCAATTTCAGCAGTCTGTTAAGAAGACTGCACTAAAATATTAGCCGAATTTTATAACAGACTGAGATAATGAGTTCTCCATGTCAGATTATACAAAGAAGCTCCTCTAACCATAGACCTGCAATTAAAGGAAACTGCTTACATCATCATTCAGCATGATCCGGGCATGGGCAGAAAATCGGGTCGCATAAACAAAGACACTTTATTTTTTCTGACTATTAACATGCTTTTTTATGTTTCACCATGCTGTCTTACCAAAGAGTGAATTTAAACTAAATATCTTCTTCAATAGAACGGGTAGTGCACGTTGGGTATTTTTGTACTAACAGCCCCACGCTGTGTATAGAGGCATGAAAGGGAATGAAACACATTTTGCCACATTATTTAGAGTCTGACAGCCTGTAAATTCAGTGTACACCCAAGAGGGGAAAAAATCAAAATAGCAATGCTGTTATATATGTGAGGCTTACAGAATCAGACCTGAGAAAGACTAGATAGCACACTATAGCCGTGCTGTTGTTGGGCTTTTGTTGTTGTTGTTGTTTTTAGAAAGTTTTAAAAGTATATTCTCTGTCAATAAGTAAGCTTTTCTAGCTAGCTTCTTCCAACCACTCTTCAGTGTAAGTTTTTCTGAAACATTTCATACACACCAGCACATATTATATAAATGATAAAGATGAAATTAAAAACAAGTCAGTTGCATTGCTTTAATACTGAGTTCATGTAATAATATTTAATTAATATATATATATATATATATATATATATATATATATATATATATATATATATATATATATATATATATATATATATATATATGGACAGAGAAAAACTTTTTTCTTATATATATGTATAACTGGTTCCCTTTTGATTCTGATTCCCCTCAAGGTTTGTGACAATGTCTGTTGGTAAAAGCGCAATACAAATTGATTGAATTGTACTTTTTAGAGTTGATTGCTAGCAGGATAGTAGTCCACTACCTTGGTAGCATGATATGGTACCAGACAGCATCATATTCATATATACCATTATATTCCTCAGTAACATACTAATATACCATGTTATCATCAGATACATTCCACATCTTATTTTATGATATAAATGTCATGATATTTACAGAAGTGTCATTTTTGTCTCATGATTTTGCCATAGCACTGAAATAAAATACCATGCGTTTGATAAATATAGAATGGCATTTATCTACGTTTACTAACTGCATCGATACACTGATTGATCTTGAGTGTTTGTCATCGATCACATATTATAGTATAGCTGTAGGTCCCACAGTATGAATCTCCAGTGTAAATATACTGTCATCAGTATTCTGTGGTCTCAGACCTTTTGTTTCCAAATCAAACCCTCAGCTTTACTACAGTATGAAAATAAATGTGGTTCATACAACATCTGTTCATTATATACTATGGGCTTGTAATTTATTTGGAATATTGCATTACATCAACATGTTAATCAAATGAAGAGAAGCTGTCACAATGCAGGATTATATTCATATCGATAGTAGTCATCAGATCTCACTAATTTAATACATATTATTATATAGCCAGAGCTAAACAATAATCCGAATAATAAGTCTTCCTAAGTAGACAGTTTCTTGACACATAATGAATCTTTATTAAGACTCTTTAATTCCTTGTTCGTGTAACTGAATGCATTTTTGTCACTCTTTCGTTTTAGCAAAATGTCATGGAAGCAGTACTTAAAACAGCTCAAAACAGCACACTATAACAATGTTTATAGAATATTCAAGTAACACCATTTTGGAGGATCAGGTTAATTGGTAACAGGGGAGGGTATCAGGATTGGGCATAAAAGGAGCATCCACCAAAAGCTAGACTGAGAGAATTGTCAGTCAGTTCAAAAAGAACATTGCTGAACACAAGATTGCAAAGAATTTAGGTCTTTCACCATCTACAGTGCATAATATTGTGAAAAGATTCATGGAATCCAGAGAAACCTCATTGCATAAAGGGCAAGGCTGGAAACCATTGTTGAATGTGTGTGGCTTTTGAGCCCTCAGGCAGTCCAGATCTGTCTCCTATGGCGCATCATGAAGTGGAGAATTAAAACAGTGGTGACCAAGGACTGTTGAGCAGCTAAAATCTTGCATCAAGCAAGAATGGACAAAAATTCCACTTGCAAAACTGCAACAATTAGTATCCTCAGTTCCCAAATGATTAAAAAGTGTCATTAAAAGGAAGTGTGATGTAACACAGTGGTAAACATGCCTCTGTCCCAACTTTTTTTGAGTGTGTTAAAGGCATCAAATTCTAAATTTGTTCATATTTACAAAATACAATTAAGTTGGTCGGTGAAAACATTGAATATCTTTTCTTTGTACTTTTGTCAGTTAATTAAAGTTTCAAGAGACTTGACAAATCACAGATTTGTATTTTTATTGCATTTTAGAAAAAATCCCAACTTTTATGTAAATGGGGTTAGTATTATCTGACTGAAATGACCAACCAGTTCTGGACTCCTTCAATTTCCTAACACAAAACATTTAATTCTGAATGTTGATTCTAATTAAAAGATCTATTTATTGTATTTAGGATTAGTGGGGTCATTCTGGAGTTTAACACATGTTCGACTGCAAATGAACAATCCTGCGTTTTTGTTTCGCTAATAGTTCATCAGTAATTGGATTTATTTATTCTGTCTGATAAAAAACATTATTCTGACATACATAAAGAAACAATAATCAAGTTTTAGATAAGCTATTACAAGCTAACTGCTTATAAGAGCTAAAGTATGTTTTACATAAGCCACTTTCAGTTCTATAAAAGTAATGGCTGAAATGTATGTCCTAATTCTACAGCTCTGTATTTCCATGTCCTCATGCCTCAGTGGTGGATACAACAATATGCAGCTCTTTAGACATTAGTGGTCATATATTTTCAGTAACAAGCCCAGGTTTTACTGTATTACATAACTCCAGAACATTATATTTCCATGTTGAGCAAAGGTTTAGTAGAACATGGACACGTCTCTGCTAGCGAGAACTTCTCAGACAGAATCATTAATAAAAAGAGTCTTGTCCTACTTATTTGTTATTACTGCAGTGAACTCGCAGCCTTACTTTCTTGTTCTCTATTTGTTTTTTTCCCTTCTTTTTTCAAAAATACAGTATATATATATATATATATATATATATATATATATATATATATATATATATATATATATATATATATATATATATATATATATATATATCCAGTTCCAGCATGAGCACAGAAGTCCTCAGGCTGATCTACTCAATAAGTTCAGCTGTCCCTTCTGCCTGGATGACATTTTTGTTGGACGCCATCTGTGTGTAACCTTTGACTAGTCACCTCATCAAGCAGATGCCCTCATTCACCAATAAAGTCTAGTGAAGAAATCAAACATCAAGTGACCTTTGTCAAATTATGCCTTGGAGGCTTGTGAAATCTGATAACGTCTGGTCCATCCCGTGCTGACCCTATCAAGGGCATAGGAACATACATAAGGAGATTAAGAGTAAGTGCGGCTCCATCATCATTCATCCAGAGCACAGGAGGAGCACAGCTGCTATCTCAGAGATAACAGAGAACAGAGAAGGGGAAGGAGGTAAGAAAAAGAGTGGAAATAGAAAGAGTATGAGGAGAAAAAGAAGGGAGGAAAAGGGAGTCAAACCTTAAGAAGAAAATGAAACCAAGTTAGTAGAGTCAGGAAGAGGAAGAGTAGACCATTTAGGAGACAAAGATATGGAAACAGTTTAAGAATGGAAGCCCAAAAGCAAATATTGATGGAGAAAGAATGAGGATGACACTGTAAGAAAAGGAACTGCCTCTTTTATTACTCAATTTTCTTTTAGCTTATGTATATATATAAACAAAAATAAAATTGAGTAATAAAATATATACCATCAGTACTACGCAAAAGTTTTTTTAGTACAAATTTTGTTATAGATTTTTTTATTTTATGACGTCTACATTATCAAGTCAGTACAAAAACATTTTAGATTCCCAAACATTAGTTTTCTAGCACAAAATTAAATGTTACAGAAAAATGTTTGTAGGTCATTAAAGAAAGCAGCATATTACATAAGAGACACTTTTCAGACAGTAAACACAATGAAGGCTGCTGGGTTTTACTGCAAAAATAAGAAGTGAGTGCGAAAGTCAAAGTGTCCAGAAGAACTGTGTCTGGTTCTGCAAGATGCTCAATAAAACTTACCAGCTCATTTCCTTATAAAACTGCACACATTGTACCGGAGACTATTATTTTTATTTTTATTTTTATTTTTTTGTCACACCAAATATTGACTTTGTTTCATTTACTACTGTTTACTGCCCCTTGCTGTATTTTTTTTTAAATGTAGAAACATTTAATTTCATTATTTTGAAGGCATCCTTGCTCTACAGCATTTCTTTGCATGTGCCTAAAACTTTTGCACAGTACTGTGTGTGTGTGTCTAAATATATATATATATATACACACACACACACACATATATATATATATAGAGATATATATATATAGATATATATATATATATATATATATATATATATATATATATATATATATATACACACACACACACACACACACACACACACACACACACACACACACACACACACACACACACACACACACTGACAACGTGGTTCTGCTAATACACACTGCATCCTTATGAACACATAAATCACCACCTTGTTTGCATTGTCACAATAGATTGAAAACCTGAGTCTGATTCTGCACAGTAGATACAGGAGGTGGACCACATTATAACATATTACTATTTTATATACACAAACATATGATTAGCACTATGAACTCGTCATACAGTATGCCAGCTCCCGAAGTGAAGACCTTAATCAGAGATGCTAGAACTACAAAGTGTAATTAAAAGTGCCCAATTAAAAGTTGCAAATACACTTCCAAATAAGTGTCTATAAAATACTCTGGAAAATACATTTAAATTAATAACATTAGTACACCTTTTCAGCAAAGAGCTGTTGAAAGGTGGGATATGTGCAGTAACAGTAACTAAACTATTTGTTTAGAAGTTTTGTTTGTAAATCTTATGTTCTGTTACTTTTTTCCTGCCTGTGTTATAAAGAAACATTATTATTATTATTATTATTATTATTATTATTATTATTATTATTATTATTGACAGCTAATATCTTTAATTATATAAACTAGCTTGTGCATTGCAACATGTCTTTTAATATTTAATGGAAAATTATAGAATGACGAGAAACAGACTGGCCTAGTTAAACCAATAATGATCTGAGAACATGTTTCAGGAAATAAAACTCTTATTGTTTTTTTTTGGTGTGCACATGCAAATGAAACATGGAAATTTACAAAGACACCTAGAGAAATCCCCAGTGTTCTTGAGGTAAAATGAACTTTACATAATCTGCTTGAACTCACATTGTTGGAATCTCCCTCTCGCTACGCAGCTAGCAGAGGCTAGCGAGTAGCGCATTTCCGCATTCCACGCTTCGCGCTACCAAGAAGAGTAGCGCGAGCTTTATTATCAAAAACCCGCTGGACTTTTCATTCATAGATTCTCGCTTTGTTTGTACTACCATGTGCTTGTGTTTTGGTTTTCGTCTTGTCTCCGCCTCCTTTGTGTTTATTGGTTCCCCAGTCTGTGTCATGTCTCTGCCCCCGTTCTCTCATTGGTTTTCTGTGTATTGTTTATTAGTCTCAGGTTTTCTGTGTTTCACTTCGTTTTATTCTAATGTGTCTGTGTATAAAAAAATCCTTTTGTTTCCGCTTCCTTGCGGAGTATTAGATTAGATTAAGATTGGGTTTGTCTCAGCATATGCTGTAAACTGGCTTCCTTCTCGTTTTCTCTCACCTTTAGTCCCAGACTATAATTCCTAGTTCTATGTTCCTAGTTCCCAGTTCTTAGCTCATTGTTCATGGTTCCCATACCACAGCCTAGCGACGTGCGTTTGCTCCTTTTTTTTTGCTTCGTTCATGTGTCTTTTCCTTTTTGCATTATTACCCTATGGATTACTTCGTTTTGGATCATTGCATTACTTCTTGATGGATTACCTCTTTTTGGATTATTGTTTTACATTTGATGGATTATGGTTTGTTTTCTGTTTAATTACGTTTGACTGTTCCTTTACTTTTGAATCAAAGCTGTTCCTAATAAACTGACTTTTCCCCTGCGCATGCATCCTGACTCCCTCCGTAAGTTTACGTAACACACATTATGGCTTTAAAAACATGCTGATTATAGAGTACCTGCTTCTCTATAATAAAAAATATGATATGATAATATGAAAGAAAATTCAAGTAAAGTAGAGATATCTGTAAACCGTACTTGCATGTTCTTACTTACCACCTTTGCAATAACAAACATTAATTATGCTACAATCTGCATGAAATTATACTGTTTAGAGAAATTGCAATGCTTTACTATAATAATACAATGAAATGCAATGTACAAGCAAGCTAAGAGCAAAAGATCTGCTGAAAGCCAATAACCGGTAATGTACATGAATGCAGTATGCAGAGTAATAACAATAATAAGGGTGGTGGCTGTGACTAGAAGAAAAGAATCCTGATTACGCTAATGCAACAGCCTACGCTTTCAAGTTCCATTTTTAACCATACAACTCTACACTGAAGATACCATATACTGTCAAATGATGGAGAAGCTCACTGTGCTGTGGTCTGTGTTTAAAGCAGTCATTTAATGGAAGTGCTTTCATGTCCATGCATGGATTCAGATCATTCAACCCATGCTTGTCAATCACCTCATCAATCACGCCCTGATAAACATCACCCATTCACATCTATAAAATGCATTTATCAAAAAGATATTGGGAGAGAGATACTGGTTGATTGACATGTACCGTGTGACATGTGATTCTGACATGTTATTTTGCCGCCTGCAACCATGGGTTTGGGAGATGTTAAATATTGCATTGCTCCCTGATGTTAGAAGGTATCTGATACATTTTGGCTCCACTTTTCAACTATCGTCAACAATATATAGTATACAGTCTATGATTTACGTAAACTAAAGTGTTGTGAGGAAACACTTTGAAATGCTTTGCTGCATTCTGTACCCTTCCTGTTTGTGTGGTTTGTCAGCATCAATGTCCTTGAGAGCTCTTGCTTCTCTTCCTCCAAGCTGCTCTTTTGCTGCTTTTTTTCATCAAAGGTCATTGTTGCCACTCAGTCCATTCTCTCCCTTCACAAACACACATGCACAAGGTTTTGTTTTTTTTTTTTTATGTCCATGGCCACTCAAGAAAAGCAGTTATTTGCTGCCTGGCCTTTGTGTGCTGAGTTTTTTTCTGTTCTACTTGAACTGGAGATGGTGAAAAACCATAGGAAAGCTACTCAGCCATTTACTTATCACAAAGGTCAAGCATCAACAAGCTCATATATTCGGTAAGAATAAATCCACACTTTTCCTGCATCCTATTGTTTATTGAACATCTATGAGTCATTATGGTTTAGGCTTTTTAAAAGCACATTGAACTGCTTTAATAGACAGAAGTGGAGCCTGTGGAGAAAAGTGACCATTTCTTTCCACCCTAATGGAAGATCACAGGATGGGACAAACTTTAATGAAGGAGAGGGGGAAAAAGCAAAAGCAGTAAGAGTACACACACACACACACACACACACACACAGGTAGAACAACTACGTAAGTTTATACTACCTAGGGATGTAAATACAAATGCATTATTCTAGCAGGACAAAACAAAACAGTTCTACGAGCACGAGGGTTTTAGTTTCATGCAGAGCATGAGTATGAGCGTGAGTATGATGCTCACAGGTAGGGAGGCCAGGTTTCAGCAAAATCCCCAGCCCAACTGCCACGCCAGATTGCACAAAAAGACTTGCGCAAAAAATTTCAGGCATTTGACAAGGAAGATTCATTTTTCTTCTTTTTCCCAGGCTTTGCATGGGAAACAAGTTAACAGTTGTGCACATATTTCTGATTTATTTATAGAGCTGCTGCTCTCTCTAGCCCGTGAAGACCACACGCTATGCACAGGGCAGCATATCTCTGCTGCGTTCTTCTCATTGATTCCCGGAAAATCTTTATAATGAAATGCTGCTTAAAGGACTCCATGCTCTACATTCACTTTACTTACTTATTATTTTATTTTTATTTACTTAGTTACCGTCTTATGTGTACTGCGGTCTGTCTTCTGTGCATTGTCCTTGTTCTGTGTCCTTGTAATTTGTTGTGTATTGTACTGCGGCAACAAAAAAACAACTTTATCTATCTATCTGTTTGTCTGTCTATCTATCCATTTAGAGTAGGAGCAGAACTGCATCTTAGTTCGCACTAGATTTTGATAGTGCTTCTGGTGAACTTTTCTGATCTTTCTAGCATGTAACGAACCAAAAAACTACAGTAGATCTGATCAAACATTTATTAGGTGGCTACCTATAAAGAACTGTTCCCTGGTTTAGGAAAGACATTGTTGTTTTGAAACATACTCAGTCACATTAGATAGAAGATAGAAAGCTTGGCAGGAAGTTCCACAGGGTGTCTGGTTCAGGGGTTGAATAAAGGTTCTGCAAAATGCTATTTGTTGTGATTTGCGAATAAAAAATAAATTCTTTTTCCATCAGACCTGTTTTTTCAGTGTTTTCCAGCTTTCTTGGTCATAGTGGGACGGTCCACATTTTTAAAAAAATATATAAATAAATAAATAAATAACAGTTCTTGTGTAGTCCATGCCCATTTATGGTTTAAATCTGAATATGAATACATACAGAAATTGTGTTACACCCCTAACACTATCATACACACCTGGGCACATACATCAGAAAGTAGAGGAGAGTAGTTTCAATTTATTTTTTAATTTTTTTTAATCTTCCCATATTTCAAACTTCTCTAATCTAGACATAGTGGTTTTCATTCCCTCAATCAGAGTCGTGCTTCACAGAGTTCTGAGCTCAAAACACATATCCACTGTGGTGATATGAATAGGCTGGTGGCATAAATCATGTTGTCTGTCTGGCTCACTCTCTCTTCTCATACACACACACACACTCTACAATGAGTGCAGGTGTGCCCTGCATTCTAAAAGGATCAAACAGCCATTCTGCAGTAATGTGACTCATAACCTACCTGCACATGCAAGGGTTTGATCTAGAAATACACGAGCACATATAAAAACACATTGGAGGAAGTTAATGCATCCGAGGCTCATGGCTAGAAGATGCTGCTTCCTTCTGTGTGAACTTCTGGAAAAGCTGGGAAATGTATATATGGATATTTCGTCATAACCCAGTTCCACCGTCATATTTTTTTGTTCTGTTTGTCATGTAGGTAGTGTATTTTTTATTTAGGTAGCAAATCTAAATAAAAAAAAATATCCAAACACATATGCAAAATCCACTTGTTAATTTGGCACTTGTTTAGTGTTTAAATCCAAGGGCATTCATCATGCAATAATATAACTAATTGCATTTTGTTTTCTTTCATCACTTGCATGAATGGCTTCAGCTATTCAATCAAACATACTATTGTTCCATTAGAAGAAAGCATTATTACCAATCATTCCTTTGCAATTATTTTATAAAATGCAATTATAAGACTTCCTAATGTGTTGTTATATTGAGCATGATGACATGGAAAGCTGCTCATTAGAAAATTGAATGACCCTAACACACCAAATATTAAATATATTAAATGCCGCCTGAAAAGCCATGGAGATCTGAAAAATGAAGTGCTTTGTGTACTGTTTAAATATTTTCAAGATTAGGATTATTATTTGTTACCCAAATCACAATTCTCATAGAATTGTAAATGTGCACAATGCCAATTTGCTTTAACAATTTAGCAGTAATGCAGGCATTCTCTGGATAACTGAATTCTATCAAAGACAGAAACACAGACAGAAACACAGACAGAAACACACATTTTACTCTTAGAATTATCTGACTGTTGCTAAATTGTATGACTGCAGACAAGCAGTCTCACCTCACAGTGTGTGTGTGTGTGGGGGGGGGGGGGGTGTGTGGTGTGTGTGGGTGTGTCTGTGTCTGTGTGTATGTGCATGATGCCCTGTGATGGAGCGGTGACCTATCCAGGGTATATTCCCACCTTATGGATCCAGTGTGACCCTGAACAGTATAAAGCTGTCACTGAAGATGAATGAATGAATTTAAAGATAAAGTTTGTATAAAGAAATAGAAATGAGTGTCATAGAATGTCCCACACAACAATCCCCTATAAGTGTTGCCACAATAACATTATGTAAATATAAGATATAAATATAAGAAAATTTTCTATAAGTACATAAGCGCATGGACGCAAATCCACGAGAGTTGGCAACAGTGACTAGAAGAAGCCTTCTTCTATTGCAAAAATCAATTTTCATCTCTATTGTGGTATACGTGCAGCACAGGCCGACACTCTTCCATCTCCTGCTTCTAACACATAGCCCAAGGTGTGTGTAATCTCTATCCTCACCTTCTCAGCACACTCCATCATGCACTCTCTCTTTTCCTATATGTCACATGTTCTCTTTTTTTAACCTCACTATCTATCAGGTCCCTCACTTTTCATCTCACTCACCTGAGCCCTAACAACAAACCAGCCTATCTGCATACCAACATGTCTAAGCCCATCTTGTTCTCTTCCATTCTTTCTTTCTTTCTCTCTCTTTTTTGATTTTATTCCTTTCCCCTCACTTGTTCTCCTTTCTCTGGAATGTGTGTCCATTAAAACCATAAAGCCTCAGTAATGGGCTTCCAGAGCAGATAGAAGCAAGTCCCACGCTGAGCGCGTCTGTCCTCATACTGCTCAAATAGACAGAACACACAGGCGCCACCCATTGTGGACCTGCAAGGCTGCAGATACATCTGCAGTGAATTCCGGACAACGTGCGCATGTGGGACACACTGCCACACATCAAAGCACTCAGGTGTACTGCAAAACTGCTCCCTGAATGTGATAACAAATAAAACCTCAAACATTGTCTACAGCAGTCCTGCATGCACTGATCTGTCCCTGACAAAATGAGACATCTTCAGCAATAAGGCATCCTGCTGACAGCACCCCAGCTCTTTATCTCAGAAATGACAGGCTATGCGCAATTACTCTCCAGCCTCAGGGGACACACTCTTCTGCCTTGCAAGAGCGTCCTCAGGTAGAAAACAGAGAACAAGAGAGAACTCTTGTCTGAAATTTGTTTAGCCCCAACCACTACATCACCCTCAAGAAAAAAAAAGCAATAAGATTAGAGAACAAGAATGAAGAACGAGGAGGCCCACAGCAGCACGGAATCAAACCCTCGATAAGGTGGGAATAAAAACAGAGATGGAACCATTGTGACCATAGCAAGTGCCCTCCAGAGCTAGAGGCAGATAAGCGTTTATTTGGAGCTGCTGTCTGTGCAATTCCTGTTGCCAGAGGCAGGAGACAGAGACTGCCGCATCCTGCACGATTTGACCTTTCAACAATCCTCCAAGCTGCATGGTATTAGCTTGCAGGGGCATCGCAGTGAGGACAAGCAAAGAGGGCATGTCATGTGTTCTGGCCTTGCTACAAAGAACGCTCTTCTCATCTGTCATGAAAAAAAAGTGCTGATATTGTGGCGCTGTACATCTGAAGTACGCATTTGTGTACTGCAACGCTCCATTATATTCAGTGTTTTTGCTCTAATCTTTCATCAACTCATTTAGGCACCATGTGAGGACTGCAGGACTGTCCATGTTCCAAATGTGTGTCTTAGTGTCCAGAAACAATATGTAATATCATGATACATATCATGCTAGAAAGAAGTACAATGATGTTATCATGCATTGTCCAAGCTATCCGCTTAAGTCGTGACGTAATGATCTTCCGTTAATACTGTTTCTGGGTCCAAGCTTCTAAAGTGTTGGCTGACACTCTCGTATTTTCACCATGCCACAGTGCTGTGTCCCTTGTTGTTTGAATAGATCTGAGTCCAAAAAAGCTCATGATTTTTTGGTAGTAATACAGCACACCATGAATGTATTTTAGCAGCGTTTGATTAACATGATTCATCTTCACATAATACAATGACTTTAAACCACATAATACAGTGGGGGAAAAAAGTATTTGATCCCCTGCTGATTTTGTACGTTTGCCACTGACAAAGAAATGATCAGTCTATAATTTTAATGGTAGGTGTATTTTAACAGTGAGAGACAGAATAACAACAAAAAAATCCAGAAAAACGCATTTCAAAAAAGTTATGAATTGATTTGCATTTTAATGAGGGAAATAAATATTTGACCCCTTCGACTTAGTACTTGGTGGCAAAACCCTTGTTGGCAATCACAGAGGTCAGACGTTTCTTGTAGTTGGCCACCAGGTTTGCACACATCTCAGGAGGGATTTTGTCCCACTCCTCTTTGCAGATCCTCTCCAAGTCATTAAAGTCATTTTCAATGCCCTGGCTGAGGGAAGGAGTTTCTCACCCAAGATTTGACGGTACATGGCCCCGTCCATCGTCCCTTTGATGCGGTGCAGTTGTCCTGTCCCCTTAGCAGAAAAACACCCCCAAAGCATAATGTTCCCACCTCCATGTTTGACGGTGGGGATTGTGTTATGACTTGGGGTCATAGGCAGCATTCCTCCTCCTCCAAACACGGTGAGTTGAGTTGATACCAAAGAGATCTGACCACACCTGACCACAACACTTTCACCCAGTTCTCCTCTGAATCATTCAGGCAAACTTCAGACGGGCCTGTACATGTGCTTTCTTGAGCAGAGGGACCATGCGAGCGCTGTAGGATTTCAGTCCTTCACGGCGTAGTGCGTTACCAATTGTTTTCTTGGTGACTATGGTCCCAGCTGCCTTGAGATCATTAACAAGATCCTCCCGTGTAGTTCTGGGCTGATTCCTCACCGTCCTCATGATCACTGAAACTCTACAAGGTGAGATCTTGCATGGAGCCCCTGACCGAGGGAGACTGACAGTTTCTTCCATTTGCGAATAATCGTACTTGTGTAGGTCTACAATCTTGTCCCTGACATCCTTGGACAGCTCTTTGGTCTTGGCCATGGTGGAGAGTTTGGAATCTGATTGATTAATTGCTTCTGTGGACAGGTGTCTTTTTACAGGTAACAAACTGAGATTAGGAGCACTCTCTTAAAGGGAGAATCTCAGCTCATTACCTGTGTAAAAGACACCTGGGAGCCAGAAATCTTGCTGATTGACAGGGGATCAAATACTTATTTCACTCATTAAAATGCAAATCAATTTTTAACTTTTTTGAAATGCGTTTTTCTGGATTTTTTTGTTGTTATTCTGTCTCTCACTGTTAAAATACAACTACCACTAAAATTATAGACTGATCATTTCTTTCTCAAACCACGCAACAACATTAACACCAATTGCAAATTAATTATTAACCTTGTGTTGTTGATTTTGTCATCTCAGACATTCTCTTGGCTGAAATTTCATCCGTTTTCGGTGTCTTCGCCCTCTTTCTCACACATTCCACATCAGTGCGGGGCACGTTTTTTTTTTCTCCACCCGAATCAATAAAGCTGCCATATAATGGCACTTGTCCTTGCCGACTGCGCACTTGTAGGGCTGTACCTCCCTGACTAATACTCAACGTGCACCTATATTGAAAACAATTTTGAAAACAATTTTAAATTTAAAAACAAACTCCCACCTGGGGGGTGGTAGATCATTATATGTCAACTAGCCTAACTTCACTATCCCTCCAAAACCTGGCTGGTACATATTGAGTTTTTCATCTTTGTTTACGTCCAGAGCTATAGCAGTCCTGTACGTTGTACGTTTTTAGAAATACTTCAGCCAGAACATGGCATGTCATCTTTAGATGTCAAATGTTGCTGTTCGCTTTTGGGCCCTGAAGGACGGTTTGGACCTGGAAATGGCTTTTACGTCACGTGTGACATCAGACATAATAAGCGGATGGTCGTTACCTCTGAAATCCATTAAAAAGAGTGAGCTGTTTAGGTCAGCAGCATTAAAGGCCACATTTACCTGCTGTTCCCAAAGCAGGTTCCAGATCCACCGCAATCCTGACTGGGATAAAGCAGTTACTGAAGAAAAATTACTAAATAAAAAGTGAACATACTGTACATCTGACTCCTCTGAGCTAGGCACATTTGCCAAATTTAGAGGCAGTGTTGCATGTATCAATTCAGTGAAGCTTTGTACCTCTGCTCGACAAGGACAAGAGTCCAATGAAAGATTAAGCACATGCTGCTAGCTGTCCAGCCTGTATGTAAACTGTCTAGCCTGTATGTAAACTGTCTAGCCTGTATGCCAGCCTGTTTAGCAGCTAACACCGTCTTTTCTGTGTTGATTATCAGCAACCTTTATTTAGTAGATTACAGAAGTAGTTCCTAGGAAGTGTTTGAAGTTTGTTAGCTAGTTTTATTAAGCAGCAGACAAATGTTCCACATGTGAAACCACATTAGACAAAACAATGTATAACACTTAACTGGTTAATTTATGCTGCTGTGAAGTTGTATACTGCTGTAAAGTTATTTTATACAATTCACCAAGATAAACTCATTGCTGGTATTTCTTTTCCTGAATATGCATGTGTTATTATTATTATTATTATTATTATTATTATTATTATTATTATTATTATTACACTGTTTCATTTGTGGTTATGAAGACAAAGGTAACATTCGGGTCTGAAAGCTTGTTGCATACTAAGGTTTCTAATTCAGTGTTACCAATTTGGACTTAGATAAAGTAATGAGTAATTGAAAAAAAAAAAAAAGAAAAAAGAAAAGAAACAGCCATGTAGTCTATTTAAACAAATATCATATTCAGCATGGCAATCACAGGCAATCACAGGGCAAGTGCTACTATTGATAGCTGATTTGGATTTAGTTTTAGTCTCCTGGCAGAAACACATAATAGTTTATAGTCATTCTTACTAATTTGGCTTGAGTTTCGATTTAGTTAATGAAAATCTACAGCAATTTTAGGCAACTAAAACTGAAGAATTTTAGTCTATGAAACGAAAGGTTTAGTCTCTTTTTTGTTGTTGTTGTTGTTTTTTCAAATTTCCCCCAATATATTATTTTTCAAGGTTCCAAAATTTTCCATCTAAAACAAAATGCCAGATCATTTTACAAATGTGCCTTTCCTCAAATGGCTTCCCAAACCCTTCCAGGATATAGAACAAATGAGGAACGTGTGTGTGTGTGTGTGTGTGTGTGTGTGTGTGTGTGTGTGTGTGTGTGTGTGTGTGTGTGTGTATATATATATATATATATATATATATATATATATATATATATATATATATATATATATATATATATATATATATAGTTTTACAAATTTAAAAAGATTACAAATAAGACAAAGACTGTAAGCCATGTAGGTCCTGTGCCAAAAGAGTCAAGGAGATAATATTTTGGATTCTGTGTCCATTTTCGTTTGTTTCATCTAAACACAAAAGATTATTTCCAGTCTGCAAACTCAGGAATGGTATGACCACTATGGCAATGATGATAAACAATAGATTGTGTTTCCCCTAGTTCCAGTAGTCAAGAGAACATTTAGGTAAGGGAACATCTGAGCAAAGTAAAATGACTTTAAAATGTAAACTATCTTTTTATATATGTTTTAATTGAGAAAGTTCACTGTCATTGTGTGTTATATTCGTCATATTTTTCACATTCTACATTTAAAACAAATATTGCAACCCTGAGCGTCTATGTCATTTTTACATCTGGATGCTTGATTGAAAGCTTGATTAACTCAATCAGGTTAAATACAGTAGTTTGTGAATAATGAAAAACTGATCAGTATAAATGCACTACTTATTCCTATATGTATAAGTGTTTGTATCATAGCAATGCATGTGCTTTTCCAGATGCCTTCTTTCAAAACATGGTTACACAATTATAGCCATTTAAGTGCTCATAAAGCTTTATTTATTTAATGGGAAAAAAGCCCATATGCTCTACACAATTCAAAGACATTAGCTGTCTTTAAAGACCCTGCTTAGTCACTATAGTGCAATAACTTAATCATATAGCTTGGGGCAAATATCTTTGGAATTAAGATCAATAGTGATACATGATGCATATAATAAGGCATTCAACAAGAAGCATAAAAACACAGGCACTTAATGCTCGTTCTTTCTGATGCTTAAGAGAGGAAATGTGCCGTAAATCACTGAAAAGTAGTTTATTTACCTATATTCTTTTTCTTTTTTTCTTACATTTCTTTCTTTTTAGGTTAGCTTTTTTATAACCAATGATCTTTTCATTACCAATGTACTAGTGACCTTGGTTAGAGTTTTACTTAGAGTAAAGACACAATTATGTACTGGATCGATATTGGTGTTCAAGCAACCCAGCCACCAGTATACAGTAATGAGAAAAAAGGCTCAACCCTATGGAAAAATCAGTACCTCTGTATTGGTGTATGGCACATAAATGTGCTTTGACTTTCATCTGAATGGAGACAGTATTATTTAGTCAGCACACTGGTTAAATAAACAACTGATGGGTGATGGAAAATGGCAGTTTCATTTTCTGTAAGGTCCTGTGTTGGTGCAATGTGACCAAAGTCCAACAGTAAACAATGACAAAAAGTAGAGAAAAGCGAAAAAAAAGAAAAGTGGCATGATTGTTCTTGCCAGATGGACTGGTTTGAATATTTCTATAACTGTTGGAATGGTGCAAAAAAAAAAAAAAAAAACATCTAGTGAGTGGCAGTTCTGCGGAAGGAAACGCCTTGTTGACGAGAGAGGTCATGAGAACATGGTCAGACAGGTTCGAGCTGACAGAAATGCTACAGTAACTCAGATAACCACTCTGAACAATTGTGGTGAGCAGAAAAGCATCTCAGAATGCACAACACATCAAACCTTGAGGCAGCAGAAGACCATGTCAGGTTCCACTTCTTCCAGCCAAGAACAGAAAGCTGAGGCTGCAGTGGGCACAGAATCACCAAAACTGGACAGTTGAAGACTGGAAAAACGTAGCCTGGTCTGAGGAATCTCGACTTTTGTTGAGGCACACAGATGGTAGCGTCAGAATTCGGCACCAACAGCATGAATCCATGGGCCCAACCTGCCTTGTGTTAACACTCCAGGCTGGTGGAGGTGATATAATGGTTTGGGGTATATTTTCTTAGCACACTTTGAATGCATTTTGAATGCCACAGCCTATTTGAGTATTGGTGCTGATCATGTGCATTGCTTCATGGCCACAATTTACCCATCTTCAAATGGCTACTTCTAACATGATAATGTACCATTTACAAAGCAAAAGTCGTCTCAAACTGGTTTCATGAACATGACAATGAGTTCAATGTTCCAGAGCGTCCCATAGTACAGTGACCTAGTATAGTGAGTGTATATAAACAAAATAGCAAAGAAACCAAAATCATGGTGCATTAACCATGCTTTCAATAACACAATCACCAATCAGTTTACAATTGACTGACCTTATATTATTGCTATATTATTGATATGCTTGCTTGCTTCAGTCTAGGATTAATGTCAGGACTCTGACTCTGCTATTCGGAGGTACATAATTTCTTTTGTTTGAGCCACTCTGCTGATTTACTTCTGTGTTCTGGAGCAACAGTGTCTGAGATTTACATCACTGACAGACTGAACTACTGAAGAATTTTCCGATTAGAATTTTTAATTTATTGGACCCTCACTGACTGCAAGCTATCTGCCTGAGGCGTTAAAGCAGCTCAACAACAAGACCAAGGGGTGGGATATGAGTTTGTTTGTTTTTTTCAGAGAAAATATAGTGTACATAAAAAAGGGCAAGGTTTGTTTTATCTGTGAACAAAACAGTGCTGCAGTAGTGGTATGGTACATTTGGGTAATTTTAACTAATGTTCTTTTTAATAAATACTTTTTATCAATTGGACAAAATTGTACTTGGAGTTTTGATATGAGGATCACTTAACCATAATGTTTGACTGTCTCACATAGCAAGACTGGTCAAATTTCTGTTATTCATTATGATGCAGGTTCACACAATTTTCCCATAAACTTGCATAAATCCTTTTGTTCAATGAAGCTATGGGAACATAATGCCACGGGAGTTAGAAACTCTTCCAAATATATTTACCTTGCTGTTAATTCTGCTTGCAAACTACAGAAAAGTCCTGTTTCAAGTATTCCTGGTTGATTCTTTATATCCATTTTAGGAATTAAACAGCACTGCCCCAAGCAGACTGTGAGAATCTGTTATTTTTTGTACACAGGTAAAAGGAACAAGCCAGTGGCAGACAGATGGGTGGATGCCAGGTAAAGCTATCATATAGATGACATAAATCTCACACAGATGTTGAGGGGCTGCAGAGAGCTGAAAGGGGCAGAGGTGGAGAAGGTATCAAGAGTCACACTGAAACAGGAGGTAGTGGTTTCCCCTGTTGAAGACCTGAACATGGCCGTGATTAACTGTCAATCCCCAGCCCAGACGATGCTGCTTCCTTTCAATTAGACTCACTCATCATTTTGACAGACTCCTCACCCACAACCTTGAGCTCAGCCTCCAGACCAGACACACACACTTAGGCAGGAGATACACATCACAGTACACTAACCACATCATGCAAAATGATGAGAGGGTAAAAAATTCTTACTGAGTTAATATGACTACATTGATTTTATTGTATGCCATTAGGGTATGTCATTATAATACTGTACATTTTGGTTATTATTAAATGAGGCTAGATGAAAAATACCAATTTAGTGTTTTAATACCCAAATTGCCTGCCACCTGACTGGCATTGAACCTGAACCTTACCCTTCATCTTGCAGGTGGTGAGCCCGGAAGACAGCTCGACATCATCATTACACGGTGAGCCTGACTAGGATGGGTGGCTGGGTCACCAGAATTAGGTCAGGGTCTCTTTTGTACCTTATGTGAGAGTCTTTAGGTTCCATGAAAAAACTGGAGAGAACAGTCACCTCTCATTAGTTCCTACTTCCTGTTTTAACTTTACTTTACCAGCAGGAAAATACAAAAATAATAAATCTGCAGTTGAAGCATTATCCAATTTTTTTTATTTAATTTTTGAGCATAAGCAGAGCCTGTGCTTTTGTCTAACCTGCTTAAGATCACCATTTCAGCTCTGAGTGAATTAGTTCTTGCCCTGGCTGAAATACTGCTGCATCAAACATGTCCTTGAGTTCAGCATGGTGCCATACAGCAACAGCACCTCATGCCTGGCCTTAGTATTCCAGCCACATCACTAAACACACAACTGAAAAATTACATGGTAGATAGTAGGTACTGTTCTGTCCATAAGCATTTGGACAGTAACGCAATTTTTGTAATTTTGCCTCCGTACACCACCACAATGGATTTGAAATGAAGCAATCAAGATGTGATTGAAGTGTAGACTTTCAGCTTTAATTCAAATGGCTTAACAATAATATTGCATTAACTGTTAAGGAATTACAGCCATTTTTACATAGTCCCTCCATTTTCACAGGCTCAAAAGTAATTGGACAATTGGCTGATAAGCAATTGACTGATAAGCCACGAAGACCAGGAGTGGCATGTTTCCACACTATTTCATGACAAAGTAAGGGATAAATCATCTGGAGTTAATTCCAAGTGTTGAATTTTAACATGAATGCAAACACAGACGGTTTACCACTGCTAACACTCAGGAACGGTCAGTTTAGACTTTGCTAAAAAAAAAAAAAAAAGCTTGACCAGTTCTGGAACAAGATTCTTTGGACAGATGAAACGTCTCGGGTTACTTGACTGTAACCCTGTTGCCTGAAAAAGCAGGAACGAGATGCTGCGCATCAAATGCTAATGGGAACATTCTTTGTTCGACCGGTTGCGAAGCATGTGTGTCAAACACGCCAAGAATTTGGCTTAAATAAATTCGGTGAGTTACGTCATTGATAACGTGCACCTGCCATATATCAGACATATCTTTAAAAAAAAACTCGATCACCACTCTTCTTGGTAAACAGACAGATGTGGCAAAAGTAAAGAGAACAAAAACAGTTTACATGTATTATTACTCTTAGTGTAGATGTGAAACAGGCATACCTTCAGGTTACACTTTGTCTGAGAGACGCCAGACACGTCTGCAGTGCGGCATTGAGGCGCAGCATCTCATTCCCGCTGTGCGTACAAACATTGAAGAAGGTCTCAGACATGCCTAAGGGATGTGGGACATAAGGACATGCGAGCCCGGAGTAGCATGGACATCCAAGCTATAGAATCTGACAAATGTGTGCGGAGAGGACCAACCTGCCGCATCACACACTTGCTGCAGGGGACACCTTTTGCCAAAGTCATAGAAGATGCAACCCCCCTGGTTGAATGGGCCCTAACTCCTAGTGGCGAAGCTTGACCACGCGCCTCGTAGGCAAGGGCAATGGCATCCCTCACCCAATGAGACACAGTTTGCTTAGTGGCAGCCACCCCCGGTTGTGGCCCCCATAGCATATGAAAAGCTGCTCTGACTTACGCCACTGGCTGGTGCGGTGAACGTAAATCTGAAGAGCACGTACTGGACACAGTAAGTGAAGTCTTTCCTGCTCCGTCGTCGTGAAAGGCGGAGGACAGAAGGCTTCAAGAATGACCGGATATATGGTTGAGAATGGAACTTTCGGGAGATAATTAGGTAGAGGATGCAAGATAGCTTTGACCAGACCAGGGGAAAAGTCTAGGCAGGACCGCGCGACTGAAAGAGTCTGCAAATCCCCAATTCTCTTCAGAGAAGTAATAGCCATTAGAAAAACCATCTTTAGGGTCAGAAACCTGACAGGTTCTGACTCTAGTGGTTCGAAAGGGGTGTCAACCAGACCCTCGAGCACTATAGCTAAGTCCTACGAGGGGACTGTCGCTCTAGTGAGCGGCCTCAACCGCTTGGCTCCACGAATGAAGCGGGTGACTAAAGGGTGCTTTCCCACAGAAACCCCATCAATCAGAGCATGGCAAGCCGAAATGGCAGCCACATAGACTCTGAGAGTACCAGGACATGTGCCTGAGGACAATTTCTCTTGCAGGAACTCCAGCACTGAAACAACTTGGCAGTGAACTGGGCCAAACACCAATTTCCAAAAATGTGCCACTTGAAGGCATAACTTCTAGTGGAGGGAGCCCTGGCACTTAGAATAGTCTCCACTACGTCGGCTGGAAGCCCAGCATCTCTTAGTTGGTCCCCCTCAGGGGCCAGACATGAAGGTTCCAGAGCTCGGGCCGGGGATGAAATACTGTCCCCTGTGCCTGAGATAGGAGATCTCTCCTGACTGGAATCGCCCACGGCGAGCCATCGAGGAGGGATATTAGATCTGAGAACCATACTCTGGTCGGCCAATGGGGCGCTATCAATAAGATGCGAGACCCCAGTTGACGGACCTTGGCCAGGACCCCCGGGAGCAGAGCGATCAGGGGAAATGCGTAAAGACCCCATCTGGGCCACGTATGGGCCATGGCGTCCAGACCCATGGGAGCTGGGGGAGTCAGAGAGAAGTAGAGGGGACCTTGTGCCGTCTCCTGTGAAGCAAAGAGGTCCACCCATGCTTCGTAAAATCTTCTCCAGATTTGACTGACTACTTCGGGGTGGAGTCTCCATTCCCTGTGTGTCCCAGCTTGCCTGGACAGCAAGTCTGCTCCCACATTCACATGCCCGGGGATGTAAATCGCCCTGAGGGACAGGAACTTGTCCTGTGCCCACAGCAGAATCTGCTGCGCCAGCCTGTTCAGGCAGCGCGGAAGCAGTCCGCCCAGGTGATTTATGTAAGAGACTACCGCCGTGTTGTCCACCCGCACCAGGACATGGTAGCCTCTTAACTGCTGGAGGAAATATTTCAGGGCCCGAAATTGAGCCAGCATTTCGAGGCAATTGATGTGCCAGTCGAGAACATGACCTCTCCAGATCCTAGCAGGCCCAAGGGTATCACCGTGGATGCAGCTGCCATGAGACCTAGAACCTTCTGAAAGTAATGAAGAGTAATTCTCTGGCCTAGCTTGATGTTTTTTAGGGCATTTTGAATGGATTCGACGCATGCATGAGACAGCTGTGCCTGCATCGTGATCGAATTCCATACAACCCAAATACATTGTCCTCCAAGCAGGAGAGAGAGCGCTTTTCTCAGTGTTGACTCTCAACCCCAGAGATTTGAGATGAGCTAGGATGACATCCCGATGTCGAAGTGCCAGCTCTTGCAACTGAGCCAGAATCAGCCAGTCGTTTATGTAATTTAAAATGCAGATGCCCTGGAGTCGCAGAGGAGCCAGTGCTGCATCCATGCATTTCATGTACGTGTGGGGTGACAAAGCTAGGCCGAATGGAAGAACCCGATACTGGTAAGCTTCACCCCCAAAAGCGAACCTCAAGAACTTCCTGTGTTGTGGCAAGATTTCTACATGAAAAATATGCATCCTTGAGATCGATTGTCACGAACCAGTCCCCTGATTGGATCTGCGACACAATCGTCTTGATCGTTAACATCCTGAACTTGTATGTTCTGAGGTAGCGGTTCAACCCGCGAAGATCTAAAATTGGACGCAACCCCCCATCTTTCTTGGGAACCAGAAAGTACCAGCTATAATAGCCTGACTCTCTATCTGGCAGGGGAACATGTTCTGTGGCCCCTTTGTCCAGCAGAGCTTGCACTTCCTGTGTCAACAAATGCACTCGCTCCGGTTTGACGGAAGTGGAGACCATGCCATTGAAACGTGGAGGCCGATATGCAAACTGAATCCTGTAGGCCTTCTCTACAGTCCTTTCTACCCATGGAGAGATATTTGGCAGTAGCTTCCACGCTGCCAGCTTCTCTGAAAGGGGCACTAGTTTTGACACTTCGCTTTGATGGGGGGATGTTAGATGTCTGGTGTCCTGAAACATGGCAGGAGGCAACCGAACATCTAACATTTCGCTGGAGGTCGCTGTCCCCAGTACTGGGGGACAGCGATGAGTGGCGGCGGAGATTGTACAGCGGCCCCCTGAGGGTGCCAGGCAGGAGCCTCTACTTTCTGTTGGAACTTCTTGCGCCCCTACCCGGGGGGGGCACACCCCCACGGTCCCGGGCACTTGGTCTGGAGCGTGAAGAGCGAGTGTGCAAAAGGTATACCACAGAATGGCCAAGCTCTGAAAAATGCCTCCTCACTAATACTCCTGCCCGTGCTCAGGTCCTTCAGCAGGTCAGCCTGGTACGCCTGCAGAACCGCCATGGTGTGCAGGGCAGCACCAGCCTGACCCGCTGCTTGAAATGCCTTCACCACCAGCGACAATGTTACCCTGCAAGGCTTGGTGGGGAGGATAGGCTTCTTAAGTGACGACGCACTCCCAGGGAAGAGATAGCCCGCGAGCGTCTCCCCAACATGAGGCATCGTCACATACCCATGCGCCTTAGCACCCACAATAGTCGAAAGATCGACATCAAAGATACGTGGGGAGTAAGGCTTACTCCATGAGCGAGATAACTCCTATGGAGGTCTGGGAAAAAAAGGGGAGAGATCGATATTGGGATCTCTTGCCTTGGCCACCCGACAGAAATCTGTCATCTAATTTGGAGTGCCTGGGGTTCTCTTGCTCCTGTGACCAGTCTAACTTCAGCCTGGCCACCGCATGAGTCACTACCTCGAGTAGCTCCCCAAACGCCTTGTCGTCACGCGAGCAGCGCTCAGAGGCAGTGCTCTCTCGCAGTGCTCGCACTCAGTGTCCATAAGAGCAGCAATAGCATGCTCTTCCCCAAGGCACTCCAAACAAAAATCGTGCGGATCATCATCCGGAATAATTTACCACTTACCAAGACAGGGACAACACACACACACACACAAAGCGGTCTCGAAGACAAAGAAACTGTTATGTAAACACGGGGGAAGGCAGGATGCATGCACAGGGGAAAAGTCAGTTTATTAGAAACACAGAATTCAAAAGTAATGGAACACACACAAAAAAGGAAACAAACAGCAATCCACAAAATGTAAAGCAATAATCCACAAGGTAGTAATTCCAAAATAGCGAGGCAGTAATTCCAAAGGGCACAGAACATGAGAACAAAACAAAAACCGAAGCAAACGCATGAGACTAGGCTATGGTCTAGGAATAGGAACTATGGTCTAAGGGCGAGAGGAAGCGAGAAGGTAGCAGGCGTAACGCACATGCCGGAACTTACTCTAATACTCCACATTGAGGCGAAAACGGGAAGAGGATTAAATAGACAGAATAACCAGACACAAACGAGACACAACTGAAACTCATAATTACACATAGAACGGTAAACTAATGAACATACGAGGGCGGAGACATGACATAAACCAAAACAAAGGCACATGGCAAAGTAAACACACGAGAGTTCATGAATGCATAGTCCAGCGGGTTTTTGTGAATAGAGCTCGCGCTACTACGGAGAGTAGGAATGCGGAAGTGTTCGTGCCACGAATGACTCTGGGAGTCAGCCGCTCGCTTAGCAAGCGACTTCGCGTGCGAGGGTTCTCTAACAGAAACCTGAAGGTATGCCTGTTTCACGTCTATTTATAACCTGCATGTGCATGTTATCAATGATGTAACTCACCGGTTATTTAAGCCAAATTCTGGCTTGTTTGACACACATGCTTCGCAACCGGGCGAACAAAGAATGTTCCCATTAGCATTTGATGCGCAGCATCGAGAGTAGCTTTTGATAGGGAACCAAGATTAATGTGTACCAGAAGGATAGGAAGAGAAGAGTAAGGAGATGGAAAAGGAAGGGCTCAAGATCCAAAGCATACCACATCATCTGTCAAACATGGTGGAGGAAGTGTTGTGGCATGGGCATGTACGGCTGCCAGTGGAACTGGGTCACTGGTGTTTATTGATGAGGTGACTGTTGATAGAAATAACAGGATGAATTCTGAAGCATATAGAGCTATACTTTCTGCTCAGATTCAGTCAAATGCTGCAAAACTGATAGGATGGTGCTTCATAGTACAGATGGATAATGAGCCAAAACATACTGAGAAAGCAACCCAAGAGCTTCTTAAAGCAAAGAAATAGAATATTCTTAAACTGAAAGCAGAAAGACCCACAAACAAGCAGCAACTGAAAGTGGCTGCAGTAAAGGCCTGGCAAAGCATCTCAAGGGAGGAAACTCAGCATTCTGTGATGTCCATGGGTTCCATACTTCAGGCAGTCATTGACTGCAAATGATTTGCATTCAAGTATTTGTATTATATTTATAATTATGTTAGTTTGTCTAATTACTTTTGAGCCTGTGAAAATAGAGGGACTCTGTAAAAGAATGACTTTTGTTGCCCCGTCCCAACTTTTCTGAGACGTGTTGCGGCCATCAAATTCAAAATTACCTTATTTTTTTCTTAAAATGGTACATTTCCTCAGTTTAACCATTTGATATGTTTTCTATTTTCTATTGTGAATAAAATATGGGTTTATGAGATTTGCAAATCATTGCATTCTGTTTTTATTTACATTTAAAACAGTGTCCCAACTTTTTTGGAATTGGGGTTGTAAGATTTACTTATTATAATAAAAGTTTTTTATGAATGCATTCTTTTGTTTTATCACATTTTATTGGATACCAGCTGCTGTCATAAGAAACAGGATAAGCAAACTGGGATGATGCAATTTTCCCATTTCGTTTGAAAGCTACTAGCCAAAAGAAAAGTAGATCCGGATTTACAGTATCATATTAACATATTTTAATCTTTTCAGTGGAATTGTCATAAAGGTATTTCATGGCAACGTTTTTAATATGGAAATATTGTTTTATGGTAGATTGTGCCTTAGATAATTTGTTACGGTTTCCCCTCGCGCTGCTCGCTGAGGCGGGCGAGTAGCGCACTTCCCCATTCACAGACTCTTGTTTTGTTTACTTTGCCACGTGTTTCTTTGTTTTGGTTTATGTCATGTCTCCGCCCCTGTATGTTTATTGGTTCTTTGTTTTGGTTCATGTCATGTCTCCACCCCTGTTTGCTCATTGGTTCTCTATGATTATGTGTCATTATGAGTTTCAGGTATTTTGTGTTTAGCCTTGTTTCATTCATGTATTTAAGCGTTTTGTTTCTTCGCCTCGGGCAAAGTATTAGCACAGTAACTTTGTTTCTTTGTCTTCTACCAAGCGGATTATTATGGACTGTGGTTTCTGGTTTTTGGAACTTTGCTATGGCCCTCGGATTTTGGATTATTGCCTTGCCCTTGCTTTTTGCGTTACGTTTTTCCCCTGTTCCTAATTATTTGACCTTGTACCTAATAAAGTGACTTTTCCCCTGCACGTGCATCCAGCTCCCCTTTCTGTTATCTAACATAATTAAATAAAAAATTTGTCACCAAAATTAATTTCTGCCTAGTGTGCAAGAAGAGGTAGCGCTCATAGTGAATATTAAACGGAAATATTGTGAAACACCTCAGAGAAGCAAATTCGTCTCACCAGTATTTTGTATCACAGTATTCGAGACAACGAATTTCTGTCTCATGCCTAGTAGAGAGGGAACTCTCTTTATTCCATTTTACATTCTGCCTCTTGTTATGTCTATGAGTAGAAACTAGTCTCAGTGTCCCCTCTTGACTGAAATCTTTGCTGTGCCTTATGGGAATTAATTACCAAAGGTTCAGGACAGAAAGCTCTCAACTCTGTCTGAGGAAAAGCTCCTACTAACATTCATTCTGCACCAGACCCTTCATTATGACTTGTAGAACAGGGTCAAAGACAGTAACACCTAACAGGCATTGTACAATTTAGTCTAATATGATACGGATGCAGCATTTTCACTGCTTCATAAATGTACAGTAACTTCTACCCATAAGGGCAGGCTACCACAATTTATATAAAGTATAATCCTGTTTTTTCCAAGATTAGTTATAAATATGGAATATGTACTGTGACTTGAGAAAAATGTCTAGCTCAGAAAATCCTCCAGGAAAGAACCACAGCATGTTTTCTAATTAACACTGTGAGCAAAACCTTTGGGCGAGCACCTCATCAATATGACTGGATAATAAATCTGCTTGACATCATCTTACCTCGACAACACATTGCTGTGACACAGTCATACCTCCCTCATACTTCCAAGCAAGCGCTAAGACATCACTCAGCCTAGCCTGTCAACTCCTCTCAGGGGAAACACAAATTTTAAACTTGTCGTTCTCCTTCTGTACAGTCCTTCATCTGCTCCTTTGGAGAGAACAGATAACAAGCCCTGCAGGAAAACATATGTTAATGGGCTGAGGCTCCTTCACTCTCAGAGCTCTGGTAGTAGGAGTTTTAAGGAACATGAGGACAGCTCCTGCCTCCCAGTCCTCCCTTCAATCTTGCCATGTCTGCAGCCAACAGCTCAGGAGGGAGGACATGGAGGGGGATCATGCAAGCTTTTGCACTAGATAAGGAGATGGCTAATACTGGAGCAGGAAATAACTTGGGCAGATGATTATGCAGGTTTAATTTCCAGTGCAGACCAACTCTCATACATATTCTATCTGAAAAGTGTAAGGTTATGCAAAATGCAGTGGAATTTGAGTTATAGATTTTAGTCCACTGGTTTGCTTGGATACCTGATATTAATTTTAAGTAAAATAATTGGGTCACTAAAATACTGTACAGTATGTGCTAAAATTAAGCCTTAGAGCATTGACAAATTGGAAACAATGACAAATTCGAGTGAAACATACACAATCTGAACCACGCAGTGTTACATTTTACATTGAGGAGCCAAAAATTTGAATATTGATGAGAAATGTGGTGCACAAAAAAAAAAGTCTGTCTTATGGCAGTGGTATATTGCTGTTTGTATGTCACTGACACTTGTAATCAGAAATGGTTATAATATAGAACCCAACATAATTTGATTTGTGTACTTCAGAAGAGCACTGACAGTGGTCTGAAAGACCTACTTAATGTGTATAATTTCATGTCAAATACACATACAGTACAGCAAAGCTTTTTTCTTCACATATCCCAGCTTATTAGGTAGCTGGGGTCACCTTATTAGGTAGCTTAAGGGTGCAAAAGTGGTAGCTTGGTGATGCCAGGACTTGAACTTATGACCCTCTGATCAGAAAACCGAAGTCTTAGTCTCTGATCCTCTACTGCTCACATATAAGGAAAAAGTGAAAACATTTTAGGATGTTTTCCACATGTGGCATACTTTTCATTTTATTTTTAACCTATATAATGAGAAAGAGGCTCTATATTCTGCTCCTGAGGATGCTTCTACAAAAACATTACCGCATAGCAGTTTTCATGCCCAGCTATGTCCCAGCTACGCCATGCGCCATCTGTTGCCAGGGATCCCAGAAGATGTCTGTCAAGCCTGAATGGCCACTAATAAAAAGCATGATGACAGAATTTCTAAACACACCAAAGAAAGCGTGTGTTGACCTTCACCCTGAGAGACTGCTGGTGCTGTCTGTAATAGTGGAGAGACATGCTACACGAGTAACTGCTTGCGATTAAACTGGGAGCAAGCATTGAGGAAAACAGACGTGTTCAGGCAATTCTCTGTTCTGCTGTTCAGAAATCCATATCTGAGGCTCTGTGTCATCATTTCAAATTACCCATATACAGTGCCCTCCACTAATATTGGCACCCTTGGTAAATACGAGCAAAGAAGGCTATGAAAATTTGTCTTTATTGTTCAACCTTTTGATCTTTTGTTCAAAAAGTTCACAAAAAATACTCTGCTCTCATGGATATCAAACAATTGCAAACAAAACACAGGTTTATCCAAAAAAAAAATATATCTTTGTTAAATATAGGTGTGCAACAATTATTGGCACCCCTTTAGTCAATACTTTGTGCTACCTTCCTTTGCCAAGATAACAGCTCTGAGTCTTCTCCTATAATGCCTGATGAGGTTGGAGAATACATGGCAAGGGATCTGAGACCATTCCTCCATACAGAATCTCTCCAGATCCTTCAAATTTCAAGGTCCATGCTGGTGGACTCTCCTCTTCAGTTCACCCCACAGGTTTTCTATGGGTTTCAAGTCAGGGGACTGGGATGGCCAGGGCAGGACCTTGATTTTGTGGTCAGAAAAACTATTTTTGTGTTGATTTTGATGTATGTTTTGGATCATTGTCCTGCTGGAAGATCCAACCACGGCCCATTTTAAGCTTTCTGACAGAGGCAGTCAGGTTTTCATTTAATATCTGTTGATATTTGATAGAGTCCATGATGCCATGTAATCTAACAAAATTGATTCATATCATTTCCAGTTGACTGGAACTTCTTAATTATTGCCCTGATGGTGAAAATGGACATTTTCAATGCTTGTGCTATTTTCTTATAGCCACTTCTCATTTTGTTAAGCTATATGGCCTATGGCTGTGTTACCTCATATTTATATCCCTGTGAAATAGGAAGTCATGGTTGAACAATTTCCTGTTCCTCATCACCTAGGTGTACTAAACAATTTAAATATCAATGGGAATATACTTCAAATATATTTTTCTCATATGAATTCATAGGGGTGCCAATAATTGTTGCACACCTATATTTAACAAAGATTTTTTTTTTTTTTTTTGGGTTAAACCTGTGTGTTTGCAATTGTTTGATATCCATGAGAGCAGAGTATTTCTGTGAATTTTTTTAACAAAAGATTAAACAATAAAGACAATTTTTCACAGCCTTCTTTGCTCATATTTACCAAGGGTGCCAATATTAGTGGAGGGCACTGTAGACAGAGATATTGCTTATCTGTATTTTACAGCCAACCACCAGACATGTTTGGAAGGTTTGTTTTTTTAATCTGCACACACATTTTTACATATCTGGGATAATAAAAAAACAGTAGCCTGTTCCTAGATCTATACATACACCCATGTTTTGGTGAGCTGACTCACCATTTCCTCAAACAGATCCATGTCCCGTAAACATTTGTTATTCTCAAATGCTGTCATATATATGCATGTGCAATACAATTCCTCCTATTTGAAATGTACCATTTTTAACACATCAGTTAACCATTTAATCATCTAGACAGCTAAAATAAATCTCTGACTCACAAAAAGGGCCTAAAAACATGGAGTGGTAATGTTGAGCATCATTATACAATCATATAAATTCATTCATTCATCCATCTTCAGAAACCGCTTTATCCTGGTCAGTGCTGTGGTTGATCCAGAGTCTATCTCATTAACACAAGGGACAAGGAGGGAATTCACCCTGGATGGGACACCAGAGGCCTGTTGCACAAAGCCAGTTTTGGTGGCTACCTGCTTTTAGTTTGAGCAAACTCTGTTTTTTTTTTTGGTTTCAACAAGGTGGATTGGTTTTTAGCGGGTTTCATCGCCATGGTAACTTACACTACACAGCTAAACTGCTCCGGAGCAGGTTTTATTCTGGATAAGAAAACTCAAACCCAACTTGTACCAATCAGCTCTGAGTGACATTGGCTTTGTTTACATTTGACACGTGTGTTTTGTTTTGGTTTCTGTCTTGTCTCCTCCCCTGTTATGTTATTGGTTCTTTCCTAATGTCTCAGCTGTTCTCGTTTCCCTCTTTGATTAGTTTGTATATTTAAACCCCTGTGTATCGTTGTTCTGGGCGAAGTATTGTGAGTGTTTCTCGCCAGATCTGTACTTAACCTTTATCCTCGTTTTTTGGTTTCCTGGTTTTTGATCCTGTTTTTGTCCTCCTTTTTATTGATTCTGGTTTTGCCTAGTCTATCCTGTTTGCAGTTCGCCTGACATTTTGTTTGTTTTGACTATGATTGTGATACACGTTTTGGATTTGTCTGCCTGCCTCTCTGCATTAAAAGCTGTAACTGCGCTTGCATCCGTCTCAACCGTGTTTACATGACATGAGCAAAGTGATGTAAATCTGACACATCAAAGTTAATCCTTTAGTGTTTGTGTAGGCTTTTCCCGATGACCATCTGACACGCCAAAGCCACGCTCTTACTGTACCGCAGACTGAATGTACCGTGTTGCTTTGTGGTTCTTTGCGAGTAGTATATATTTGCATGCGGTGGCATTATTCCTGTCCTAATATATTTTCACAAATTGATATTTATTTTATTAATATTTACTTTAAAAATGTACATTTCTATTAAATGAAATGACATGAAATATGTTGGGGTTATACGTTTTCAATCCATTTATTCTCATTGTGAGCCTATAAAAGTAAACTTACGCATTTACACAATCAGCAATTTTCCCGAGCTTTGGCAGCTGCAACAATGTTTGCACACCTGCTTTTTTTCTATGTTGAACGCTATTGGCCAGAGCATGTGAGCAGAGCGGAGTGGGGAGCGGCGCACTGATGTTTCCCCTGGAGCGGAGACCTCCTTTCTTAAGTTCCCGCTCCACTCGCTCAGACCGCTCGCTTAGCCCAGAATGCACTTTGTGATATGCTGGTTTGAGAAACAGCGAAATAAGCATTAAAAATTTATAAAAGGCACAGCCTGTAACAGAATGTCACCCACAAATATCATCATTATTATCTCTACTACTGTAATTGATGCATTTATTCAAGCAAACAGAAACAAGTATGCTACAGAGAAATTTCAGGTCGGAGTGGGATTTGAGTGAACATTGTTTTACCAGTGAGCGGTACATGAGTGAAGCGTTCACTTTGAGCACACGCATAGAGAGGAATATTGAGCAGAGCGTCACACCGCTCCACTTCACTCACCTGCTCTGCTATTGGCTGTTTGTGGAAAACGTCTGGCTTTTATGTGCACACGCACGCTGAGTAAACACTGATTCAGGGTTTAAACCTGGGTTAACTGAGAAAGTTGATAACCAGGGTCATGAACCCTATTAACCTTAATTAATTCGGGTTGGATTTCTTTGGTTTTGTTAACTCAAAACTTACTCTGCAACTCTGAGTTTTTTCAACTCGCTTTGTGCAACAGGCTTCAGTACATCACAGGGCACAATGCACTCACATTCTAACACTCATTCACACCTAGGGGCAATTTAGTTGCCAATCCACCTACTGGCACAATAACCCAAGCTCAAGATTGAACTGGGTACCCTGCTGCACCACTGCACCACTGTGCCACACCTATCAAATAAATAATGTCAACTTATTAACATTTGTTTCTATTTCAACAATCATGAATCAATCCAATCTGAACAAGCCATTTTATGTAGTTACATGTCCTTCTAATGAAAACATTAACAGGCATTTGTTAGGCTAGTCATTATCAGGCTATTATATGCCCTTAAATAACAAGCAATTAATATAAAAAACAAAACAAAACTATAGGCTATGAGCAACACAACCACAGAAGACAGTGATACAGTGTCTGAGGTAAATTACAGTCATATCAGAAGGGTTCATGATTAGCATGCTGATATTACATGCAAAACTACCAGAAAATAAATACATTAAACTTGATGTATCACTTATTTTTGTCCTTTCAAAATTACAGACAATTTTGTTTAATCCGTGTATTTAAAATGTATTATGTGAAGTCAACATTGAATTGAACGCTGAATATCATGGCAGTGTGGGATTGTGTAGGGACATTCACTAACTATACATGATCAATAAACTCATTGAATGATATCTCAACAGCTCTGCCCTGTTCAAAATAAAATGAGGCCCTTACACATCTGCCACATCTATGACTGCTTTATGAAATCCTTGCTTTGCAGTGAAGGACTGAGATTTTTTTTTTTAATCCCCTTCCATCCTGAGGAATAAAACTCCCCAGAACTGAAATGTGCACAATAGCTTAGAGAATGGGAGACTGCTCTAGACACCATTCCAGTATACAAAGAAATGTTTTACAAATTAAATCAAATGATTTCTGGTCATTTTTAATCCCTCAAACGTACATAAGGTACACAGGTGAGTATGTGAACAATGCAACTCGCTTTGTCCACATGCATAGCCATGTGTCAAGTATAAACGTTGCCTTATACAGACACAAGCTATTCTCATAGCTTCATTCATTATACAGATGATAAGTGTATGTGTGTGAGAATCTCTACAGTCCATTCCGAGGTGATGAACCCTACATAGGGAGTTTCAAAGGGGTACCAGCTAAGGCAGATATTGGTAGGGTCATTCCAGACTGAAGGGATGAAAAGCCTACTTCAAAGGGCCCTTCAACACTGTCATTTTCGAAGGGAATAACCAGTGACACTTTGATTTTTTTACACTCCTTTTTTGTTGATTAAAATATGGCTGCAGTATCAGACAGGCTTACTTACAAATGTAGGTCAAGTACAAATAATAATAAAAAAAATAAATAAAAATTCATAATATTAAATTGTAACTTAATTTTAATAAAGCTGAGCTGGAACAAACAAGCTCTTGGATGTTTGTTTCACATTTGTTTCACTACCTTAGTTACCTTAGTTCTACATGCAATTGTTGGCAGAATTTGTAACTTAATCCACCTGTTCATTATTAAGTTGCAATACTTGTTCTTGCTTACATCAGTGTCAGTGACTGTGTGACCATGAAACACTATTTTTTTGTCTTTATAAAAAGACATTCAAGTCCGATCCCTAAGGAGGAGGGACCTTCAGAGTTATCACTGTGAAAAGTGGAGCTGCAGCCCAGTGCACTATATTATACATATTCTAATGTACAATATCATTTTGAAGCAACCTGGAAAAACTCATTAGATGTTGCTGTGGCTGAACAGTTGCTGTGGCAAACAGCCAAAAAAAAATCAGGTTTTGGCCAAAATATTTTTTTTTTCTTCTGGGTTCTGCTTATAACATAATTTGACACATCACCTTTAAGAAACCACAAGTATGGAAATGTTTTTATTTACTTTATAATCTTTCCTAGGGTTTCTGCAAAGATCAGGTTGTGTAAGGAGCCAGTTTAACAAATATGGTGGTGAAATAGTCAGTCTGCATAAAGATGTCTAAAACCATGCCAGTCAAATGTGATTTCCTCACACAGAAAACGTAAGGCTTTGCTGGATAACTACGTGCCATAAAGAAACATGACCCTAATTAATTCCAGTTTGTATTCAGACACCAGCTCTCAAAATATCTAAGATGCTCCTACACCACATCATCAAAAACAGAGAACTCTTAAACACATGTAGTTTTTCAGTTTATTTGTTTGGTTTTGTTTTGTTTTTAGTGAATGCTTTAATAAAACATGGAAGATTTAACCAACAGAACTTACCGAATTAATCAATTCTTCAAAACTGTAAGTGTGAACAGGTAACAGTTTATATGCTGTGACTTTTACCCCAGGTAATGTCTAGGGGAGATTAGAGACTGGTGTGGCTCATACTAATGATCAGAGTGATTTCACATTTCATGTCTCATGATAATATTAAAGCACGTTAAAATATTTTCCAACTATTGACATAATATAGACATGGCATCATGTGTTATTATGGACTCATGAAATCATTTACATATTATGCATACAGTATATAATGACCTTTAATAATGCAAAAAAAAAAAAAAATGCTGTTTGCCCTTACATTATATGTTATATAAAATATATTATTATTATTAACAATGGTATGGCTATCAGAAGCCTGTCAGTCTGTATGCTATGAATAAAAGCTGAATTAGTAGATAGACATAGTTTTCATGGTCATATTAATAATAATTATATTGATCACATTCATATATACATAAAAGCAAATGAATTAATAAAAAGCATTCAGCAGCATAAATGGCAGTCGGTGTGTTATTGTCTTGAAGTGGTGTTGCAATAGAATTTTTAAATACTCTGGGGTAACCAGACATTAACATGGTACAATTCTCACTGATCACCTTTATCATATGATGAAACATTTCTATCCTGATTGGTGTGTTCTCTTTCAGGGTGAAGATGCCCCCATTCACAGCACTCCATCATCAAAACTCTAGTGATGTGTAGAATCTGTGCCAAGAGACATTGAAGCTGTTCTGGCAATTCATGTTGGGCCAAAACCTTACTAAGACATGTGATGTTGGTTTTTGCTTCAGTTTGTGCCTCATCTGTATATCCTATATAAGGTTCTCTTACAAGGATATTCACACTCATAGATGCGCTCCATATCTCCATGCCTAGGTGTATTTTAAGCACTTGAAATGTTGTGGTTTTAAATCACACATATGCATAGTGCTGGCATGGAGGTCTTAGACTCTTTACATCCTGTCCAAACAAAGCACAAAGTGCTTGTTTGCTAATTAATTGTTTGGACTGTTCTGCCAATAAATCCCAGTTATCTTCATTTCAGATTATTGCAGAAGACAGCAGATCAGCTCAGACCCCTAACAATGTAAATCGGGCCAGGCATTTGGTAATGGAACAAGTGTGGTCATGTTTTCAGTTTCATTGTACCTTAACTAATTCAGTTAAATCCTACAGACTACATTGTTTCAATACAGCAAACTCAAGCCTAATTAATCCCCTGCGTGTCCACTGAGAGATGCGTATAGAGAGTGTGTATAGAGACGGCCAGCATCCGCAGAGTAGGGGACTGACTTTCTGTAGTTTGTCGCTGCCTCTCTGACCTTACTGTGGAAGTCAGAAATCACACAGAGACACTGAGACCAGTTCTAAGGGGTGTGGAACAGCATCTGGATTCTTTGCACTGACCCTTCACCAACATTAGGGGCCGTGTGGGCTACAAAGAGGCAGCAGGGCCGAGTCGGGAATCAGCTGCAACAGTCTGAGTTTAACCCCCAGGGCTCTGATTAGCAAAGCGGAGCAGGCGATTGTAATGACCCAAAACAGAGCAACAAAAGACAGTGTCATATCTAGTCGACATCGATTTGGAAAATGGGGACAGTGAGAGAGAGACACAGGGCAAAAGAAGGAGAGGGAAGAAACAAAGACAGGAAAGAGCCTCTCTACTGTAGTGAGGGACCAGTGCTAAATGCAACGTGCTAACTGTGCTCATGTTCTTTAGCACTAAAGTGATGTGCAAATGGTGGACTGTCAGGAATACTTAATTCTAAACCATCCTTAAACTATCCACAGTCAAAGAAGAATATGTGAGGCAGAAGAGGACAAAACAGAAGCTTCGGTTTCGAACTCAAAATGGAGTGAGAACAGCCCTAAGGAGAAACCTACATGATGCATTCAACAAGGCAACACGACAACAATGTTATTTGATGTTATTACTTTAACTCAGCTCACAGCCCCCTCAAAAGCATACTACATCATTTACAATGTCGAGTGTCCTAGGAAGACATGATTTCCTTTTCAGTGCACTTACTACTTCAGTGGCTCTTTTGTTTTTCTTTAGCTTTTTTTCATAATTTGAAGCATGACCATTCAACACGCCATGTGTGCCTCAAAATCCTCCTCAAAAGAGAAAAAAGTAGGAAGTTCTCCTAAAGTGGTGCACAAATAAACACACACCCTGCTTCTGCATAAGCAGTAGCTGTAGATCCTTTTCTAGGCTATGACTCCCAGCAAGGTGATGGGGCTACAGCTGCTCCCTCTGCAGCACTGCTCATAACTCATAACGGTAGTGTCAATGACATTGTTATAAAATTGATGCCATTTCCATCACACCCATACTGAATGGCATTACCCAAGGCCATGAAAAATGTGTCTTTGCGCACATGGACGCCTTTATGAAGTGTTGATTTGTATATGCATCTGCACTCACTGCAAATATTGGCATCTTAACAACTGCAAATCATGCTGCATCATGGCACTCAATCTAATGCAAGTTCTAATGCATTTGCATGCCAAATATGAACAAATAAATGCATCCACTTAACTAGGAGTGGATATTTCTGCAATAAATGATATGTATTATGATATACAGTCAAGGAAAATAAGTATATAGACACTTTTTTGTTTTTGTTATTTAATATATTTAATATCTCTACAGTGCATATCTATCCATCATATACAGTCATGTGAAAAAATAAGTACACCCCATGGAAATTGTTGGGGTATTTATTTATTTTATTTTATTTTATTGTTTACATATTTGGAAAAGCAAGCATTTGATCCTCTTTGAAACAGTGCCTATTAATAAAGCTGATACACTCTATCAAATGACACATAAAAAAATAAATAAATAAATAACAAATCAGTCACATGGAAAAAGTAAGTACATCCCTACATTTATCACACCTTCAAATCCATAAAATTTGAATCAGGTGTTCAAGATTGGGTGCCAGTGATTAGAACCTGCTTAGGGAGTGCAGGTGGAACCTGTTTTATTTATACCCTTCTCATATCTAGTGTCTGGTGTTCCCTTTGCTATTGAGGTGTGTGGTATCATCATACCAAGATCTAAAGAGGTCTGTAAGGTTGTGGATGCCTACAAGTCTGGCAAGGAATTTAAAAAGATCTCCAAATTATTTGAAATACATCATTCCACTGTAAGGAAAATAATCTACAAATGGCGCAGATTTCAAACGACTGCCAATATGTCCAGGACTGGCCGTCCCAGTAAATTCAGCCCAAGAGCAGACCGTCTGATGCAAAAAGAAGTCTCCAAGAACCCCAAAATTTCATCACAGGATCTGCCAGTAAGTCTTGCAACTGTTGGGGTCAAAGTGCATGCTTCTACAATCAGAAAGAGATTGCACAAATTTGACCTGAATGGGAGGCGTGCCAGGAAAAAGCCTTTGCAAGACTACAGTTTGCCAATGGGCATATAGGCAAAGACCAGGCCTTTTGGAATATGTGCTCCGGACAGATGAATCAAAGATAGAGTTGTTCGGCCACAGTAACAGCAGACATGCTTGGCGCAGACTAAAACAGCTTTTCAGGAGAAGCATCTAACTGTGAAGCACGGTGGTGGAAATGTTACGGTTTGGGGTTGCTTCGCTGCCTCAGGGGCTGGACAGCTTGCATTCATTGATTCAACTATGAATTCTGCATCATATCAAAGAGTGCTTGAAGATAATCTGAGGCCATCTGTCTCAAAGTTGAAGTTGAACAGAAAGTGGACCTTTCAACAGGATAATGATCCTAAGCACACTAGCAAATCCGCCAAGGAATGGTTCAAAAAGAAGAAATGGAGGATTATGGAATGGCATAGCTAAAGCCCGGATTTGAATCCCATTGAAACGTTGTGTGGGGATTTGAAACAGGCAGTACATGCAAGAAAACCCTCAAACATCTTGCAACTGAAAGAATATTGCATGGAAGAGTGGTCGAAAATTAGCTACTAGCTTCTGAGGCCAAGGGTGTACTTATTTTTCCACAGAAGAATATCACATCTATTGATATTTCTGTTGAATAAATGATTGAAAAAGTTAATTTTGTTCAAATACATCAATTCCATTAATAGGCACTGTTTCAAAGATGTTTGCTCGTCCAAATATGTCAAAAAAGCCAACAATTTCCATGGGGTGTACTTATTTTTCACATGTATGTACAGTACATCTTTCATATACATATATGTAAATGCTACATAAAAATAAATCAAGTTCTACATATAAATGCTGTAAAAAATGTTCTCATGCAAATTGCACCCGGTGCCATTATAAAAGATGCTGCCATTGGTTGGGAAAATTTCACTCAAGTAGAAATTTCAATCATGGTGTAGGTGAAGGGTCTTGAAGTGCTTCAAGTCTGTGTCTTGAAGTTCTCAGAGACAGCATTGTTAAACAACACTTGAATGGAAAAAGCCGAACAAAGACCTTAAACAAATCTGAGTTCAATTATACGTTTATTTAATGTTTAAAAAAATGAATTGTTGAACACTGGGAAGGAAGCAGTCCACATTTGTGATATAATGTTATTATCTAACAATTCAATACAAAACGTTAACCTTAGATCAGAGCAGAGTTTGTAATATATTTTTTTTTAAGTTATAAAAAAGATATTGTGATATCTGCATAACTGTATTGTGATGCACTTTACCATGAGATTATATCATTATACTGCCCAGTTCTACCGGGTAGAAAGCAACTCTTAACAGGTATTTAATTTTGCTTCCTTCATTAATTTACTCCGAATATCATCATGCATTTTCCAATTGAGTTAACTATGTTTATATTTTCAACTACACTCCTGGACAAAAATAAAAATAGGCCAAGCTCAAAATGGCAAAATATTAAGCTTTTAATGGTCTTATACAACAACATATCAGTGGTCAAGAAATTAGCAAGAATTAAACGAATAGATAAAGTAACTTAAAGTAAGTATGGGATAGCTTTTCCCTTTGAGTTCTTTAAATGTTTAAGCCTTGTCAGTGAACTTGCAGACAGCTTTTTATTTATTTATTTATTTATTTATTATTTTTTACTTTATTTTAATTTTGTACAGACATGTGTTAGCTTGAATTTTACATCAAACATTTTAATCATTATCATGATTTTACCTTTATGTACAAGAAGTCTATAAGTGAATTTCCCAGTTTCTAGCTTTTTCCCAAACAGTTCACTGCAGCAAAAGTAAACAAGCAAATGGTGGCACAGAAGATCTCAGAAGTGCATTTGTTTAATTCTCGCTAATTTTCTGACCAGTGATTTGTTGTTAAAAGTATTAATCTTAATATTTTGGGCTTGGCCCACTTTTTTTTGCCCAGGAGTGTATGTATCTCATTAGGCTGAGTACATGCTCTCTCTGTTGCTGGTTTTACTGGTTGTGGAGTGCATGCCATTATTTCTATTCCACACGAGTTCACATCTCGGTGGATTAGCAGTGCTTCTGCCTGAGTAGATGGCATCAGACAGCTACGGCTGGAGAATCCCCAGTAGTCATTTGTAGTAGCAGTCTGGGGTGTTTGAGCTAGCCTCCTTTGAGAGCCATCCCTCATACAACACACACTGATGAGGCTGCAACATACTGCTGGCATCACACTAGAATTGTGTTTTGAGGCTGGGAACAAAAAAAGGTTTTTGAAGATTTTTTTGGACATGCCTTAGAGGAATTTCAGATGGAACCAGGCTAACAAGCAAATGTCAAACGATTTTTATTTCGTAAAAGAAGAGGAATATACTTGAAACAAAGAAGGATTTGTGTACACATCACACCCCAAGTATTTCACTGTATAATAAACACAAGTCCATAGCTAATTTGTTTCCAATGTCATCAGTGTAATCATAACCATCTAAGCGATATACAAATGTGTGTATGTGTGTGTGTGTGTGTATTTGTGCACAAAAATAATGACAAATATTTTTTTAATTGTTTCACACTTAGGACTTTACATTTCATCCCACAGAGAGTCTTTTCTTTTCACAATCCCTTTAACTTTCACATTCCTAAACCAGCCTGCCTCTCCTCCAGTGTCCAATCCTTTATCTTCAGCACACATGTATCTCCTTCCTCTTCTGTTATAGCTCAGGTCTAAAATCTTCCCTTCTCTCCTGTTGCCTCTCTGTATCTCTCTCATTTACCCTCTCAGTTTCTCAGATTTGCCTAATCTTTGCCTTTCTAACTATATGTTTCTAGCTGTATTTGCAGGCTCCCCAATTTACACACTGTTATTTCAGGAGGAGGTGTGGATCAGACGGTTGAATGGTGGAAGAAGGTGATTCAGTGTTATAAGGACATCACTGAGTGCTGGACTATGGGAAAATGGAAGAGAAGAGGCCAATTACTGAATAAGATCTTGATGATATTCACGCTCTCTTTCTCTCCAAATGCACACCAGTCACATCCTGGCTTTACTTTGTTAGACATGACAGGTTGACTTTGTGCATTAAAGACTGCTCATGGATATAATCAGTGATTGGAAATGGGAGCAAAAAATCAACACATTTTGTAATCTAACACGCACAGTTTTTGCAATTGGTTCTGGAATAGAGAGCCTGCCTGAATGACTAAACATAAATGCAAATGTAAATGAACTAAAGTTTGAGATCTATTTAAAAACTGGATGTGTATCTGAATGTTCATTTCCTCTTTTTGTTCGTCTCTCCTGATCCACCCTCCGATTTCTCACTACACTTTCAACACGCTCTGCACTGCTGTATCAGCTCCTTTAGTTCAAACTTGTTTTTGAGAAAGTGCAGGTGTGTCAAATACTACTCTGCATCTCTCAAATTAATCTTTCACACATTCACTCGTGCCATGGTGTGAGCAGAGCTTACATTACTGAAAAGCCAGAATGAAAATGCAGCAGGTCTACTGCTACAGCATAAATGGCTTTGATTGCTCTTTAATAGAAAGTTTTGTTTATATAGGCAAGATCAAGCAAGCATGCTAAGTGAGCAGAAATAGTATTAAACTCTATAGAAGCAGATATTTCACTCCTGCTACAGTGAGTTTTACACTGCAACTAATTACTTACATATATTAGTGGCATCATGGACTGATGTAGAATGAGTGCATACAGTATATTCCCAACAGTCCTTCACACTGGAGACTCCTTCCATAAATGTTCTTCTTAGAGAAAACTTTGATTTTACATTTTTTTTCTTAGCTTTTTTTTAAATTAATTTATTATTAGGCTTAGATTATGTGGGATTATATGAGCTGTTACTATAGAAACTATATGTTATAAGAATGAGGTAATAAACATAAAATGTAAATTGTTTGAATTATAGCTGGCACTACTGTCAGACCTTCTGACCAATCAGATTTAAGAATTAAAGAGTGTTGTGGTGTAAGTGTTTTAAATACTTGGTAGTTGCATAAGATGAAGAAGAATTCTCAGGTTGCCGTAAATCCATCCATCCATTTTCTGTATCGCTTATCCCAAAGAGGGTCACAGGAAGCCTGGAGAACTATTCCAGGGAACTCGGGGAACAAGGCAGGGGACACCCTGGACTGGGTGCCAACCAATCACAGGGCACAAACACTACAGACAAGTTGGAAATGCCAAGCAGCCTACAATGCTTGTCTTTGGACCGGGGAGTAAACTGGAGTACCTGGAGGAAACCCCTGAAGCACAGGGAGAATATGCAAACTCCACACACACAGGACGGAGACAGGATTTAAACCCCTAACCCTGGGGGTGCGAGGCAATCGTGATAACCACTAAGCCACCATGCCCCCTAACATTATGGATATTGACCCAGAAATTAAAAGCAGAAAAAAGCTGTGTAAACAGACGGGACAGTGTTTATGTTACTTGCATGGCCTCTGTAAAATGTCCTCAGGTGTGCTTGGCACCAGTGCATACAGCAGAAAATCTCTCCCATCTGTAATGGATTGCTTGACTGTGATTCTTCTGAACAGTCATCCATCTGCAGTCGGGCTTTCACTTTGCATCAGACCCACCGCATTCATTATCATATCAGTTAATGCAATTATATGTAAATGACCCCACCCAGCAGCCATGTGTATGTATCAATTACGGTGACAGCAAGTCGAGTGCGACATGGGATATTATGGTAATTCCTAAGCAAATAGATTGCACCTGAGAAGAACAATGAGCGGATGAAAAGGCATGAGAAAGAGGGCAAGTCAGCAAAAGACAGCAAGTCTACCCCCCAGCCTTTCTTGGGGGTAGGAAAAAGCACTTTATCGATCCTTGATCCTGTACTGGCTCATGCCAGCTCAATTTGGCCTTCTTCTTATCTCGATTTGGTAATGAGGGAATGAAAAAGTGCTAATTGCCCTGCAGTTTGAATGGTTCCTTTTGGCATCATGACACATGAGAGATGTCTTAAAGCAGGAAGCACTGGAAATAGCTGATGAAGCTGATGGGTAAGACTGGGTTGTTGCATTTGCTCTTTCATTCAGCATTGCTTATAGACTCCTCTTACTTTTTATACTGCATACCTTGACAAAATGTTCAATGTAGATTCCAGATAATGTGAATTTAATCTCAAATCCCTCTGAGGCACTGGCAGCCCCAAGCAGGTTCACTGGAGCTAGCCCTGGAATATGCTCCCCATAGCATCCCTGAATTTTAAAGGCCTTACTAAATTCATTTAAAACATGTTTAAAGGTGAATTCAAAAGCTTAATTCATTGTCAGTAAGTGCTTTAACCTGGTCAGGGTCATGGTGGATCCAGAGCATATTCCGGCAACACTGGACATAAAGTGGAAATACACCCTGGATGGGACGACAATCCATCACAGGGCACCATACACACACATTCACACCCTCATTCACACCTAGGGACAATTTAGAGCCACCCTTACCAGCATGTTTATGGATGGCAGGAGGGGAAATTCAATGTGTTTCACACTAATATGGTCTGTGCCTAATCTAAAGCTTAAAAAAAAGTATTCTTGGTGCTGCCACTGAATTGAGGAGAAGTCTGCTTTTTCAACCTCTAACTTCAAAAATGCAATGTAATAATGCTATATACAAATAGTATGGGAGGTTTGAGTGGGTGTGTTTGAGATCTATACTATGTGGCTCACTGCCTACAACTGTACGCAATATCTGAGGGTACTGTATGCCTGAGCTGCGGGTTGAAGCAGGACACTGAATCACAGCACAGATGGCATGGGCTCTAAATGGATGGAGCTGTAGCCCCACTGCGAGTGGTCACAGCAGCAAAGCCCAAGAGCAAACAGTTCGACCTCTGATTAAAAACCCAGCCTTAGAGCTGTAAAGCAACATCATTTTCACTGACTAAACACAGCCGAGTCAGCAGTTCTTAGAACGGATGCCCTTGTTTCACCTGCAGCTAAAATCGTGTTTTTTTTGTCAAAGATTTCAGATCTACTACTGGTTTTATAGGATTCTATGAGAACTCATGAACATAATTAAACTTCAAAGCATGCATGACTACTGTAAATACTTGCCATGATATACAGTTCCGTTTGAAACTACTGGAATGGCAAGGCAAATTTATTTGTTTTTGCTGTAGACATTTGAGACATTTGGGTTCGAGATCAAACAATGAATATGAGAAGAGAGTTTAGAATTTCAGCTTTTATTTCCTGGTATTTATATGTAGATGTGTTAAACGAAAAATATTGGAACATGTGACTGGCAGGTGTTTCTTGTTTCCCAGGTGTGACATTAGATTGATTATTTAAACAATAAATAGCTCTGAACATCTACTCTTGGTTTTAGCCTTCAGTTTCACCTGTGAAGACTGCATTTGTTGTTAAAAAAGGATAAGTCAACATGAAGATCAGAGAGCTATCTATGGACGAAAAGCAAGCCATTTTGTAGCTGAGAAAAGAGGGAAAATCAATCAGAGGCATTGCACAAACTCTGGGCATAGCCAATACAACAATTTGGAATGTCCTGAAAAAAGAAAGAAACCACTGGTATACTGAGCAACAGACACAGAATGGGCTGGCCAAGGAAAACAACAACAGCCAATGACAGAAACATTGTGAGAGCTGTGAAGAAAAACCCCAAAACAACAGTCACAAACAACCTCCACAGGGCATGGGTGAAGGTATCACAATCCACTGTTCAAAGAAGACTTTGAGAGCAGAAATATAGAGGCCATACCACAAGATGCAAACCACTCATCAGCAGTAAGAATCGGAAAGCCAGCTAGAAATATAGAGATGAGCCATACAAGTTCTGGAACCAAGATTAACCTCTACCAAAATGATGGAAAGGCCAAAGTGTAGAGAAAGAAAGGATCTGCTCATGATCCTACAAGCTCATCTGTGAAACATGGTGGAGGTAGTGTCATGGCTTGGGCTTTCATGGATACTTCTGGAACAGGCTCACTAATCTTTATTGATGATGTAACTCATGATGGTAGCAGCAGAATGAATTCAGAAGTTTACAAGAACATTCTGTCTGCCAATTTACAGAGAAATACATCCAAATCAATTGGGAAGAACTTCATTATGCAGCAAGACAATGACCCAAAACACACTGCCAACTCAACAAAGGACTTTTTCGGGGGGAAAAGTGGAAGGTTTTAGACTGGCCAAGTCAATCACCAGACCTTAACCCAATTGAGCAGCATTTCAACTCCTGAAGAGACTGAAGGGAGAAACCCCCCATAACAAACAACAACTGCAAGAGGCTGCAGTACAAGTCTGGAAAAGCATCACAAAAGAAGAAACCAACAATTTGGTTATGTCAATGAGTCACAGGCTTGATGCAGTTAGCAAGGGATATGCAACCAAATATTAAGTGTTATTTACTTTAATTTACTTCAAGACTTATCTGTTCCTATACTTTTGCTTGCCTAAAATTGGGTGGTCTGATACACACATCTGATGTGTTATGCTGTTTAACACATCTAGATGTAAATGCCAGGAAATAAAAGCTGTCTTTGGTGTATAGCACAAACAAATTAATTGGCCTTGTGTTCCAATAGTTTCGGAGGGGACTGTAACATGAAATTGCTGTGCTTTGCCAAGACATTTCTGTTTAATTACAAAAGACATAATATGTATACAGTGCTTCCCACAAATCTAACAAGCAACATTTCATGTTTGCTTCATGTTGTTTCTGAGCTTTCCAAATTATAAACATGCTGAGAATTCATGTGCGAAATCTATTACATCCAGCTTCTCCAAGCTCTGGGGTCAGAGACTTAACATAGCACATTGTCTGCTGCTAGAATTTCAGATCTGGTGATGGCTGGTGATCTGTTCTGCATCACTGCAAGCTTTATAAAGAAGAGAAAGAGAGGGAGAGATGAAGCAAAAAGGGTGGGGGGGGGGGATACTGGGGGTATCCAGAGTCCCCTGGCTCACTGAGCAGCTAAGCTAGTGTGACAACACAAACATGGGCCACAGCCACTTTTCCTGAGGATAAAGCTCAGCAATGAAGCAAAGCCATAAACATGCATTCTCTTACTTTCATATTTTTCCCCCATTCCGCTCCCCATCACAATAAACCGTCTGTCGGTGATGACTTGTGCTGTGGTCAAGGTGACCCAGAAGGCCCAGCGCATAAAGTTTGTAATTTTCTTGTTAAACAGACAAACTCACTCATAAAGAACTTTTTCATTACCAGCCCAAAGGGATGTTAATTACACGGAGCTGCTGCCAGGGAAAGTCGGCATTAGCATTGTGCCCACTTGCTTAATGTCATGCCTCTGTGGGGTCTTTTTTTCCTGTTTTAACTTCAAACAGTATTAAAAACTGAGTCAGTCACAATAAAGTAGCTCAGTGAATTCAAGAGCCAAGTTAAAAAGAGCTACAACAAGCAACTACTCCTCGACCCTTAACCAACCCTCCCACGCTCCCACACAGTGACAAGATTACACACTCCTACATGACAATGTGAGAACCTACAATACAGATAAATTGCTGCTCTTTACAAGTATTGCTTTTATTTCAGTTCTAATAAACTGACCAGTGTGGCTTTTTAATGATCTGACTAGTGTGATACATCATATAAGCAACGCAGTTAGTAGCACTCAGCAAAAGAAAATTGCATTATCTTTCGTTTCACACCCTAATAATATGACGAACTGGTATCATGATTAATTTGTTCTAATGATATTTTGAAATATTATAACTTATTAATGAGCAAAACAAAAACAGGGTCAAGACAGAATAGAATAAAATCTAGCATTTCGCACACAGACTGATCTACAATTGCTTTTTGACTATCAATATGTGGTTCAACATTTTAAAAATTTCAATATATCAATGTTTTACCGTGGAAACCAGTGAAAAAAAAAAAATATATATATATATATATGTATATATTTTATTTTTTTTTTATTTTATTTTTTTTTGTGAAAATATAAATATAAATAAAGTGAAATATAAATACATATATTATAATGTTTTATTCATAATAAGATGAATAAAATCATCTTATTTATGTACAGCTGTGTTTCCAGGGAACAAGGGGTAACTGTCTAATTTATCAGATTTCATTTTAACTTCAAGTATAGTATTTGTCTTTACAAGCCAATAAAATGAGTGCTCACATACTCACTCACTTACTCATGTTTGGTAACCGTGTTTTTCTGGTCAAGATCATGGTTGATCCCAGAGATTATCCACAGAACACTGAGGAATACACCGTGGGATGTCCAGCCCATCACAGGGCACCATGCACACACACACACACACACACACACACACACACACACACACACACACACACACACACACACACACATTCAAATCTGGGGCAATTCAGAGTCACCAACTAGCATGTTTTGGGTGGTAGGAGGAAACCGGAGGACCCAGAGAAAACCCACACGGACATGGGATGAACCGCAAAATATCACAGAAAACAAGCTTAACCGGGGACTTTGGAATTGTGAGGTAGCAACATTACGCACTGCACCACGTGGCACCAACAGTTGTATTGCTGTCTGTAGTTTCTTCTATTATCTTACTGCTTATTTATTTAAAGCACCATATGCTGTGTATATATGAACTTATGTAATTAAGCAGTTGTCCAACCATAGCATGTTACTTCATGCTTGCTGCCTTCCATTAGTTTTGGATCTGCTCTGGCCAGCTGGATTTACATAGCCACTTATTTCCTCATTTCACCCAGCATCCCTACGCCACTCCAAAAATTTACACCCATGTCAGTTTTTATCTCACCAAGTTCTTTGCAGGACAAACAAGATGGCTTTATATTACATTCCTTTGCAGGGGGAAAACAATGTGTATCCTGTACAGCCAGGTGGACTGAAAACAGTGATCATTAATCTTTTTAGCCGTTATTTACAGTGCACTTCCTCCAGGCAAGGAGGAAGATCTGATGGAAATGAGAGCTGCATCATGTTCTCTCAGGTTGCAGATGAACAGATTATTCTATGCTTTCTGGTTTTGCACTGAAACATGTATCATCCTATCCATCTCTGTGAATTCAGAAAAGGTACTGGATCTTTAGCTAGATACACATATATTTAATAACAGCACTGGATAGGCTTTGATCTTATACAGGATTTAATCAGTGGGTTTCATGCTCTACAATACAGATATAAGTCATACAGTTTTCTGCAATGCCAATGTGAAGTACAGATTCCATTATGTAAAAGAGATGTACGGCTTAAGACCTCTGGGGAAAGGACAGTGATGACAAATCAAATTTACTATAGATCAGATGAAAGGATCAAAGAGAAGAGGAAGCTTACTGTTTTAATCCAATTTCTGCGAGACTAGATGTGAAAGAAGTAGGATTAATTAATCATTTTCAGTGTGAGTAGGGTGACATGCCACAGCTTGCATGTTGGAGGAATTGATTTGGCTGAGTTCGCTGCTATCAATTGCGATCCGCCACTATGGCAACTAAAGACACTCACTGCTTGCAAAAAGCCGATGTGCCACTAGGGGCAAATATAGCAAACCTTTACTTCTGAAAAATGTAGTCTCAGAGAATGACGATTACACATATTTACACTGTATTATTTTTCTTTTGCTTGTTGGAAAGGTTCACAGGGCACCTGTTTGAGGTTAGAAATGTGGGATCCCGCCGGATACAACAAAATGTTGCATAGGCAGGAGATTTTTATTTTCATGCTGATGCAATTGAGTGGTCAAATATGAAGCCGAGGGGACAAACAAAGCCCACACTCATTAATATGAATGTACAGCATTCACTCATTCATTCATTCATCCTTATTAACTGCCTGGTCAGGGTTTGATGACTGATGGTTTTAATTAGGCTACTAGTATGGTCATATTTTGGGGAATAGAACCAATATCACAGGCGGGTACAAACAAAAATAATAACCCCACAAGCTATATTAAAAACACCCCCATGCACTCTCTTGAGTGATATGAAGTTGAGGAACTGTTATATCTAAAATTCACAGACCATGTTGACAGTGCTGGCATTTCTATCTCTGGGGTTTTTCCAGTGTTACCAGGGGCATAGCTGTAGGGGTCATATTAAAAAATTAATTTTAAAAAATCAGTTTTACCCCACGACCATTTCAGGTTGTATTCCGAATACAGATAAAGATATTTATAGCATTAAACAAATACAGATAGTGACATTACACACCTACAGTAAGCTCTTCTACCTTCTCCCTAATTGCTTTTGAATTTGTACTCTGTACTCTCAGCACTCTCTGCTGATTATCAAATTAACTGTCACTCTCTCGCATAAGATTACTGACTCCCTTAATTCATTACCAGAGGATTTTTCATTGTCTGAATGGGTTTATTTATTTCCCTGGATTGTCCCCTTTTCTGTGAGGCTCAAACGAACAGGACGTGTAATTATGGAGCCTGTAGAACAATCAGTTCACATAATGAGGGCTTATCTGGCCAGGCTCTACATGTCGTGTAGATCCATTTATTACAGAATTACAGAGGTAAATCTCTGTAGCACCAGTTCAGGCTCTTCATTCCCAGCCTTATTTCTACAGCAGCTAAATTACGTGTTAAATACCTGTCTTTTTAACAACAACCTAAAAATGATTAACATTAACCACTGAAAATGGTTATTTTCAGTGGTTCACAAATAAGCCAAAAGATGCTCAATTTAGGAGAGACCAGAGACTGAAAAAGGCAGACCAAGGCAGGCAGTTGCAACCTGGATCTCTCTTCAGGACATATTCGGTAATGACCCTAGAACTCCACCAGATGCGACTTTCTGTAGTCTTCCTCCATCTTATTGGCTCTTTGGCTCTCTTGTGTTAGAGATGAATGATGCTGGAGCACCAATGTGCAGTTAATGTACAGCTGGGGCACAGAGCTGCTGTTTGGTATGAGCCAGGTAATAAAGACCTGCACAACTCCCACCAGATCCTCAGACAGAGGACACTAATAAGACAACATGCCTGTAGAATACTGTGGCCTTGGCAGCCATAACTGTAAGAATCTCGTTATGCATGATAAAGATTAGCAAAGAGATCAGTGGCTCACCCAGGGGCCTTCTTCAACAAGGGCATGTACAATTAAGACCAAGCTATTTGATTTGAACAGATTTGTGCATGTCTCCTGCCTCACAGTGAAGTGTTAACTTTCTATTATTTATCCAGCAGTTTTACTCACAGACTGTTCACACACAGCGAGGCTCACTTCAGGGTAAAGTGATGTGCAATCAGCTCGGACAAGCATATCAAATCACTTTGGAAATGCACCTGAGATCTTACTGCAGACAAACAGGGTTGCAAAATAAATTCTACAAGGAAACCCTTCGAGGTAAGCAGTGAATCCTGGATTTCATCAGCCCTCATTCAGCATGCCTCAACATTTCCAGACCATGTGTTCAGTGCCATGGCCGCCTGAGATTCAGAACAAAGTGACGTGATTTTCTCTGTCCCACCAGGGGGACACCCTTACACCTTTTGTAGATTACTCAACTCGCCACAGACACACAGCTCAAGAGCAGGATCCGAGCTGTGTTTACTATTTAACCCCAGCTCTCCAGATCGGCTCATTCCTGCCAGCCCTGGGAACCACGCTCATTTCAGAAGGGAAATTGAAAGGACTGTAAACAGAGGGTGCCTAATGCTCAAAAATCCTATTAAATTCTCCCCTTTCCCACTAGCTCTCTTGCTCCCTCAGATAGCAAGTCTTAATTTCTCTCCAGAGACACACTTAGGCTATCGCTTCAAGGTTTGCTTCTTCACAGGGCATAAGCTAAGCAGTTAAAACAGTCCTACTGCAAACAGTCTTATCCAGTAAGTATGATTTACCCATAATCGCCTGGTATTTAACTGATAGGACTATAGTAGATATCCCAGGGGCATAAGAAGGCAGCAAGGTGTGACTTGGGCAGTGTGGTGTGAATAAGCTATAAAGTAAAGCTAAAAAATAAGCACAGTATAAACACACACGCTGCTGGCAAAGGCAGGCCTTTTCAAAATCACAATCTCTTTGCATGCCAAATACACAGGAATCTGGCAAATGAATATATGAACATTCAACATACATACAACAACATTCATCCAAAGTATATGGAGCCTAGGTGGGAATACTCTCTGAATGGGGTGCCTGTGCCACTCATTCACACTCTCATTCACACCTAGGGGCAGTTTAGCATTGCCAATCCACCTAACAGCATGTTTTTGGGAGACAAGATAAAACCCACACAGAGACAGTGAGAACTGTGAAAATCTGCACAGACAGTAACCTGAGCTCAAGATCAAAGCAGGAACCATGGAGCTGTGAGGTGCCACTGTGCCTCTATATAACATACGACATATAATAAAACACATCCTATCGATATGATGTCACATACTCATTAATGATGTCTATACAAAAAGTGCAATCCACACACACACACACACACACACACACACACACACACACACACACACACACACACACACACACACACACACCAAAGCTAAAGTATCACAATGCTGGAAAGTGACAGTTGAGTATAACACAACTGATAAGTAGCATGGGATTGGCCTACTGCACACTGTAACCAAATTGTAATAAGCATCAGTGTCAGGACAACACAACAGCAAGTGATAAGTACAAGGGGCTGGCTTAATGTGCACTGTGAATAAGTAAATAAGCATATTGCACAGAAGTATGAAGCCCAATATGCTTTCTTAATTACAATGTGCAAAATGGAACGACACAGCTGAAGGCACTGCAAATAAAAAATAAAAAAAAAACAGAAGAATGTTCTAGAGCACTCTTGGCAGAACTGAACAGGAGGAAAAAGGGGGATATCAATTTCTATTTGTATTCACATTCTGTCTTATAGTCCTTGCCATTCCCTGCTATCATATCCTAATTCTTTACTTCCTGATAAACCGTGTATCAGTGGCCTCCAAACATGGAGACTGTCAGGGGCCACTGGCTTTAATTAAATCCAATGGGGAAAATATTCATTACTGCACAGCTACTATGGCAGTGGATAGGGATCTGTGTGAGGAGAATGATCATCATGGGTTATGGAGCACTAGCATATATTCAGACAGTCCTTGTTACATATCCGAATCATTTTGCAATTTTGAGACAGAATATTTCATGTGTGTGTGTGTGTGTGTGCGTGTGTGTGTGTGTGTGTGTATACATACAGAGACAACATTAGTCCCATGTCTCCCTAAGCACTGGGCTTTATTTAAACAGAAGTAGCCTTTCAGCCTCTCCTGCTATTGCCTTTCATAGTAATTGACCTTTCGAGTAATGGTGTTTTGATTCTCAATTCCCAGAAGGCATGTTTTGTTTTGTTTTTTTTCAGCGAGCCTCTGTATCTAACTGCAGTGTGTCATGTTTTACTGCTGAAAAGCTTATGTGCTTGTTTATCTATCTCATTATCTATCTTGTCATAGTCTCATTAGCATTCAATCTCTAATCATCTCTTTTCTTGTCTTCCGCTAAATAATGTATGACTGACTACCACATAATCACAATTACTCGCTCACCACATTGTTTTGATTTTGCTTTCTTCTTAAGAGCAGGTTCCAAGCAGGTGCATCAGATTAAGAGTGTTTCTCATTAAGAGCGGTTCTAAGAATGCCTCTCACGTCTCTCAGCATCATGCCTCCTTCTGGATAAAGCCAAACTCTTCGATCAGCACATCGATTTGTCAAGGTAAAAACCAGTGTTCTAATAAACGCTGTCTAACACTGGGCCCTGAAAGGCTCAAGAGGTGCCCATGATGAGAACATGTAGTGTAATAGATGCTTTGTCAGGACATGTGGTGTGTATTAGTGTGTGTATGTGCACTAGTGTGTAGGTTTGCGTTTGAGTGCATGCAGTATCAGCACACTCTGCCGGCCTTACAGATTTGGTGAACATATGTATTTGGAAATGCAAACAGGAACTGGAGGCTGCTTGCCTGATTACGGCTGATGAATTATGCATGACAGGCATCTCAAGGTTGATTTGCATGGAGTCGTACATTCCTAATGAGGTGCCCGTGCCCATGCCAGTCGAACCCTGTCCATTTTGACAGCAGCCTCTCTCTACAGAACTGCATGCTCCCAGAACACCCCACGTTGTGGGAAAACAAACACAAGTGAACAACACACATGCTGCCTGTCAATGGGTGCATTCTATCAGTAGCCTATAATCTACAATCTAAAGCAAAAGCTGAGTTTATACAGTCTGCAAGCGTGGCAAATCTAAGAAAGGTCTGAATCAGACACAAGTCCCAGCTCATCCGCTCACACAGAACGGAGCCACGCAGTGTGAAACAGACTGGTGGAATGAGAATGAGAATGGTGGAATAAACTTACCATGCAGGAGATCAGGGGTGCTGTGAGGTAAGGTGTGGGTGCGGTACAGCTGCCAGTCAAAATCATCCTCCTCTCCCTGGCTGAACTCACACAAGCTGGGGTCAGAGTCCTCATCAAACGTACAGCCTGCTGCTAGAGAGAAAGAGAGAGAGAGAGAGAGAGAGAGAGAGAGAGAGAGAGAGAGAGAGAGAGAGAATATCATTCTCCATCCATGATCCACTGTCGCTAAATAAATTCATAAATATTGGGAACACTACTTTATGCTTGAGGTTTCTACCTCATGCAATTCAACTTTTTATTCAGCCAAGACTGTTTCAAGGTCATTATTATTCATTTGGTTTTCATTTCACCAACAATTTCTTGTGTACAGAATGTGCATAACAACATGAAGGACATCCTTCTGGGGATCTGTCTTAGGTTGCCAACACAGAAGTCAAATTCACCAGCAATATGTGTCTTATTTTGGGTTAGATTTCATCAGACTATCCCTTTGACGTCACTCTGTGGCTGCAGTGCGAGAGGTGGCAGGCTGAATTCAACATTCAGATTCAAGAACTTTATTGTCAAGAACTTTACTTCCTTGTACAATGAAATTCTTAGTTATAGAATTATAAAATAAAGGATAAATAACAACAATGTTTAAACAGTGTGCAACATTAAAAAAAAGATAACTATATGATATAAAAATAGGAAATATAAAAGCTATTGTTCAGAGGAATTAATATGCTAATTAAGTGTGAAGTTGGTATTGTCAGATAAAATCTGATATACTCTGATTATATCTGATATAATACGGATTAACATGTCTCTTTAGAATACCCACAAACACAAAACTACACTAAGAGCTGCTAAAGCACAGCAAATGCCTTGTTTCTGTTGATAATCGTATGCAGATCTGACCTCAGGGCATGAAAGGAACCTTACACTCAGCTGCCTCCACGGCCCACTGTATCGTGTACACTCCTGCACTTCAACCCACCCAAGCGAGCGCGAGCACAGAAGCTAAGCAGCTCCCAACACACACAATGTACAATACCATTTATTCATATTTCCATTATTGCATTTATGAAAAAAGCTGTAGATACTATAGGTGTCACGTAACGAAGGCGAAGGTGGATGCAAGTGCAGACTTGAATGTGAAAACAGAAAAAACAAGACTATGAGGCAAAACAAGAAATAATGAGGCAAGGAAACAAGATCTACATAACAGAGCAAAGAGTAGCAGAGAGTGATGGACAACAACAACCACAAAAGACAAACGCTAGACAATGAGTGAGGTCCAAGATGTGTAATAATGCTTGTGCTTATTAACAAAAAACGTGACACAGGTGCAAAACAGTCTTGTGACGTAATCCAGTGAGGTGCTGTGGCTGATGGGAAACATAGTCCAGTGCCGATTTTGGCATAACCCTGACAGTAGGACTATAAAAACTGTATAAGTGTCTGAATTGTTATGGAAAAGAACAATTCAGGCCTTCATTTTGTGTTACCTAAGCAGTAGATAAATCTTACTGCAATTTGTTCCAAATAAGTAAGGAATAAAATATGATGGGGTGTGCTGTAATAGGAAAATAATCAATGACTGGGTGGAGTGATATAGGCTAACATACCACCACAAAGTTTTCCTATAACATCATGTCCACAGCAATTTTCCAACAATTGCTTTTTTTTTTTTTTTTTTTTATTAAAGGTCATACTTTTGACCAGTTTACAGTTACATTTAATGTTGTGGAACATCTACAAAATGACTGTTCTTGTTATCACTTACATAACAGGAGCTTTAAGCAGTCATTCCCTCACCAGCCACTCTATTTTTCTCTCTTGAAGTTAATTAAAAAAATAATTATTAATTAATTAATTAATTAATTACACTGCTTGAGAACCTGGACGGTGGAAAGTCCTCCATCCTGAAGACTCCTGTTGCAGAACAATGACTGTTACAAAGCACTCACACTGAAGACTCCTTCCACAAACGTTACATAAATGTGTCCTTACAGAAAGCTTCACCTTATCAACAAGTATGCATTTTTCTTTGTTAAATAACAACCCATTTTTAATCTTAGATTATGTGGCGTGTCCATTATACAAGTGCCTGTGAATTAGTTGTTACTATAGAAATGATAATGTATTACTCTCAGAAATAACGGTACCAAACTGTACACTTGGATCATCAGGAGTACATCTATTGTAGCTTTAGATTCATGTGATGTAACTTTAATTAGTTTTCAGAGTAAAGCTTTAATGATATATCTTTAAGCTCTAATTATGTACCTTTAAATTTTTGAAGGTATAACGATACATATTAAAGGTACAAAAGATGTATCCCTGGTGGTGCCGTCCCAGTGAAAAGTACAGGTTGCAGCCAGCAGTACTGTTAGAGCTGTGCTGTTATAGAAAATTAATCAACACCTTTGGACCAATCAGATTCCAGAATTCACTAGTACTGTGGTATAATTACATTTAAGATGTATTTATGTTTATGTATTAACATGTACAGTGGAGGCCAAAAGTCTGAGACCACTATAGTGAAAATGCTTCTATTTTGCATTCTTTACTAATTTAATACAAAATGTTTAATTACAAATTATGTTATCGGCAGTAACCTGTGAAAAGTAACAGTTTATAGAATATAAAATACTGAATACTGAATATTTCCTTTTCAGTGTTTTAATTTTGAATAGTTTTAAGTTTTTAACAATTTATTTCTGGTTATAAATGAAAGAAAAAAACCACAACAACAACAGAATTTGTCTGTTCTCAGACTTTTGGCCCCCACTATAGGTCATAGTAATCTGCAGTACAAATTCTAGCTAACAGACATTTCATCACTTTTTAAAGGCAATTTTCAAGTATGATCATTCCCACAGTCATAACATCAAGACCCTCACTACTGACTATCTGATTATTGCCGCCATACAAAATCGTTTACATTAGATGGCTGTAACAGCAATTTTTAGCTAAGCTTTTTGATAGACAAGTAGTGCCACTGAGAAATAGCTTCACGTCAGACTGAGTTTAACACTGAGTGGAACAGAAACTGAGAGTGTTTCAACGCTTCCTAATCAAGTTCTCCATCCATCACTAAAACAGATTGTCAAGTTACTTCAGTTCCTTCTACATAAATATGCCATGTACGTTTCGGATTCAAAAGCAATAAAACCCACTGTGATGTGTATTTCACACCACAAACCAAAAGCCAGTGTATGGCTGTTAACTGTTTCTCACCAATGTACACTTTCAAAAATAGCTCTTTTTGCACTTCAGATAGAAGAGCTTCATCGGTACCCTCATACACCTACCTTCAAACCACAAGCAGTTACTCATCAAATTCACTAGTTACCCCCTTAAATAATCATTCATTCATTCATTCCTGTTCCATAACTGCTACATCCTGGTCTGGATCTGGAGCCTGTCACAGGAACACAGGGCAAGACAGGAATACACCCTGGATACAAATTAAACGAAAGAGGAATGGAGAGGAAATGGAAAAAACACAGACTATAACCCAAGCTCAGGCTCAAACCAGGGACCCTGAAGCTATGTGCTGCAACATCATTGTTTGATATTTATACATTTGGGTCTCCATATGTGGGGAAAAAAAAAAAAAAAAAATGAATGGGACTGGGTCCAAGAACTCATGCATTGTAATTGCAAAGAGTAAAATCTATCCTGTTCCATACGTCTATGGAATCAACTTTACCAACTTTGGGCCTCATTTGTCATTCTAGACACAAACAACTGTATTTGTAAATCATCTGCAGGAGCATTTACACAATAAATTTTGCATTCATGAAAATCCTATTAGTTCTGAAAAACGTTCATATCCTACGAGAGCTCCAGAGTTTGTGTAAATTTATGTATAAACTTCATTATAGAGTTCACTAATGATTAGCTTCAAATCATATAATTGGCAGTGAGTCTACGAGGATAGGAATACCTGGCAGTTTTGATCTTGTGGGGACATTTGTCTGGTCCTCTAAGAGAGCCAAAAACTAAAAGAGCCAGAAGGTTTCCTTTTGGTTACTGAGGTTAAGGTTAAGGATAGATTTAGGTGTAGGCATAGCATTAATTAGCTGCATCAATAATTACGTCTTCTGTGGAACTCCTCGCAAGGATAGTAAGACAAATGTGTATGTGTGTGAATGAGATATATAGAGAATGATCTGTACCTGTAAGTTCAATTTATAACCCTCTCTGTGGTGTTGTAACATAAATGCACTGCAGAGATGTCAAAGATCAGGTGTTAACCAGCACAGGGAATGTGTTTAAATGATGACATTCACTGATACAGAGTGGGATATCAATCCATTCTAGGAATACATAACTAAGACACGCTTCTTTATGTCCTAACAAGGCAATCTTTTTAATTAAAAAAAAAAAAAAAAAGCAATCTTTTTTACCACTAATCAGGGTCCAGGCAACATGAACAGGAATGTAGCCCATGCTTCATCTTCAACTTTGTCTTCTCTAACAGTCCCTGATGTCAAGCATGGACCTTTCCAAGAAATAATTACATTTTAATTTGGCTCAGCTACAATAGAGCTCATGGTGCAGCATCAGATTTGAGATTCTGCCAAGGTTAAGAAGCCTCATGGCTAAAGAGCGCTGAGGCTTTTGGGAGCTGTAGTTTATCCAGTTCACTTCTGTTTTATTATTAATGTAAAATACAGTTAGTTTAATATTTAGGCCTTTTTTCTTGACTTTAATATCAGACTACATCAGGAAAATTTGGATAAATATCTGCCCTTTCTTCCAGCTTATGTTTATTCATTTTGCCATAACAGACTTGACACTTAGGGTAAAGACACAATTTTATACACCGAGTTGCCGGCTTAGCACACACACTGATCTGGTAACTCAGACTATGTCAGTATCAACAAATAAAAGAGTATGAAAAATAATTTTTCCATCCATTTTCTGTACCGCTTATCCTACACAGGGTCATGAGGGAGCCTGCAGCCTATCTCAGAGGACTTGGGGCATGAGACCGGGGACACCCTGGATGAGGTGCCAACCCATCGCAGGGCACTATCACACACTATGGACAATTTAGAGATTCCAGTCAACCTACAACACATATCTTCGGACTGGGGGAGGAAACTGGAGCATCCGGAGGAAACCCCCGAAGCATGGGGAGAACATGCAAACTCCGTACACACAGGGCAGAAGCGGGATTCAAACCCCCAACCCTTTAGGTGCGAGGCAAATGTGCTAACCACTAAGCCACCGTGCCCCAGGACAAATAATTTTTAATATCTAAAATTTTGAGAACTGAACCCTGAACCCACAAGCTAAGATACACATTTAAGAGCATGTCCATGCCTCTGCTGGGAATCGTCTGTTAAATAAATCTACAGCACAAAATACAGTCAGCAAAATAAATTCCGGGGTCTTATAGATAGCCCAGCAAAGCTAGCAGGGCAGGAACACTAAGCGAGGAGCAGCATGAGATAAGTAAAAAGTTGTCCGAGAATCAAAAGTATGAATCATCTCCTGAGGTAGCATGAAAGGTGGTGATTTGTTAAACAGCTCTGGGTTATTTCTACCTCGCCAGAAGATGTTTAAAGCGTGTCCAAATATACATATTTCCTATTTCATGTTTTATCTTGGGTTTTTACTGCTTTCATTACAGAGACAGTTTTCCTCGAAATATGGCTCTGCAAATTAGTTTCTGCTCCCAAAAAAGATTTACTTTTGCTTTGGCATTTAATTGAGTGCTTGCATTGAACATTGCGATTTACATGCAGCATTGTTAGTGAATCCCTGATAATCCCAGATTTAGACAGGATTTATTGAGCTTTCTTCAGTTCAGTGGTATGTTATTCCATAAACTTTCTTCAAATAAGCACTTCACCATGAGGAAGGACGCCTGTGAGACCTAGAGCAGAACCTCTGAGTTATTACGTATATGCTGACATGCACATACACTCCAAACATTAACACCTTATTAATTACCATTTTCACTACTACACTTGATATGCATATAAAGGTTACAAGTGCTGCTGCTCATAAAAAAAGACCTCAAAAGCGTGTGAATGATTTCTTATTACTAAGCCCCCTATAATAGCTCTCTTGCTGAGATCACCTGCTCCCATCAGACTGAGAGGCTATTTCTTTAACCTGGCTCATGTAATTCATGATGGATGGAATAAATTACCGTGTCTGAGAGACAAGGAGGAAATAAACTTCGAGAACATTCCACTTGCACCAGAATAATGCGAGGGTTGAGCAGGATACCTCCATACTCCTTTTTCTTTTCTCCATTTCTTTTAGTGCAATCACACATTACTTAACTGGCTAATCATACAGCTGGAAGGAAGTGACACTGCTCAGGCTTTGGATAGGACCAGAACGTGTCTCATTAGAATTGCTGCACACAGGCCGAGCCAAGAGACACACACAGACGAGCTCTGTTAGCCCTGGGATGAGTGCGTCTCACTGTTCTCTCCTCATCATACAGGTTTCTCTTTCAAAACATGCCAAGTGGGTAACACTGCAATGTTAAACAAAGCTATTACGAAAAAATGTGCCGTGCCGTATTTGTGTATTCACCTTGCTAGTTCTGAGTGAAGGTAAACAACACGTGAGGGAGAAACTGGAGAAGCCCAGGAGAGTGCATCCCTGTATGAAAAGGCTGTTTGGGTTTTGGGGAAGAGCAGCAGTCAGCATGCAGGAAGGCTGCTGGAATACTAAGTGAGAGGATGTGAGGCTGAAAAGACAGCGGTTGAAGTCCAGAGAGAGGCAACCTCTCCAACACACCTGCTGCTGGAGCTCAAGTTCACACTGCTTTTTCAGGCCCAGGAACCTTTCCCTGGCTTTGAGCTTCTAAGCCTATGGAGACTGCATCAGAAACAACCAACATAAGGTATGCTTCTACCTAAAGTAATAATGCTCTAAAAAGGAAGTGGTCAGTGCCAGAAAATGGAATGCATGCATGGGGGAAATGGTTCAGGGTTGCCAGACTGAATATCCAAATGGTTGTTTAAACTCCACCACAGTTTACAGCAATTCAGCCCAGAAATGAGACTGTAATGAATTACATCTATTAGCAACTATAAAGCCATGTGATCAGCCCAAGATGATTACAATAGCCAATAGGAATCCTGCCTAATCTGGCAACAGGGATCGAACTGCTGGAGCCATTTTTAAATATATTGTTTATGATAACTGTAGGAGAGTAAAAGAAATAATTTTTAATTCTCATTACCACCCAAAATGATTTATGTAATTATTGTACTTTGATACAAGTGGTCATATTCAGGCTTTCAGAGAAGCATAAAAAAAAAAAAAAAATTTAAGTAAAAGCATAAATGAATAAAAACTGCATTATTTGATTTCCCCTCCTTTTTTGGAATAGACAGTGCTAATGCAAAACCTTATGTTTAAACAACCTCACTCTCCTTATATAAGGAGGGAATATTGCTTTATAATATAGATGACAGGTTACATTCATACAGTATGAATGCATCCTGTATGAGTGAATATGTTTTTCATGATTTTAAAGACACTTTGAAATGAAACTTTATGCTTCATGCTTAAAATGTGTAACATTAGTTTATTTCCAAAACAAATAAAACATACATTTCAATGCCCTCCCAAAAGGTAGTTTTAATTTAGAGGAAATAAAGGAAATCAATAAGTAGGAAATTAAGTGGGTGCTTAAGGATAAATAAAGTCAGGCCAAGCAGGATTATAGAAAACTGTTAAAAGTAAACACCAGGGAAATGTGGAAGGGCCTGAAGAACATCACTGGTTATACCCAGCCCAGTCACAAATCAGTAGACAGAGCTGTACATGGATGAATGAGTTAAACCAGCTTTCACAGTGGCTTCCTGTCCACTCATCATCTTCTGGTCATGACCATATGTCCCTGGATATGTTAAGCTACCTCATCCTGCCTTGATGCAATCACTGACTCATACCAGTTAATAACACCTGCTGTTACGCTCCCAATTTCCTAGCACATATTAGCATGTGATAAGCCACCACTGCATTTGTATAAATATACTGGTATCAAGAGCCTATGTCTATCTTACCACTCCAGACTAACACACTTCACACACCAAGTGAGGAAGGTGCTAAGGACACTGAGGAAGGCGCTAAGGACAAGGTAAAGCTGCAGGCCCTAATGCCGATAATCCAAAGGTGCTGAAGTTATGTACTTCAGCTTCTGCTGTCACATGTCATGTGGAAAATTTCTTGTGTGATTGAAGTCCCCAAGAAACAGCCAACAAAAGCCTTAAATGACATTTTATCAGTGGCTGCAGCACCATACATAAAACAATCTAGATGGTCTAGATGGTCACTTGATGGCATTAATGTGGACAATGCTGTTATCTATGTGCTGAAAAGACTGACACCCATTTGGGGAAAAAATAGGTAGCACTGTGAGGATTATGTTACTTAAATTCTCCAGTGAATTCAACACCATGTAGCCTATGTTGCTGTATCAGCTCTGGCTAATGCCTGAGGTGAATTCATCATATCATGAATTTGTGTGACTTCATGGCTGTATCAGGCATAGCTGTGAGCCAAGGAAGCCAAACTGTTTACCGTCAGTTTTAGATTAAACTCTGATTCGTGTCATATGCAGAAATTTCTGACAGCATGAAATTTTGTATGATTCATTGGTCTTGGTGAAAGACTTGTCAAGTGGTAGAAATTGAACTAGCCACAGTTAAAGCCTGTTTTACACTAAGTGATTTCAGCAGTTTTTATGATTGTTACATGTCACACTATATGAGAAGATGGCAATAAAAACTATAACAGACTGTGTGATAACATGTTCAAGTTCAAGTTCAGTTTATTTGTATAGCGCTTTTGACAATGGTCATTGTCCCAAAGCAGCTTTACAGAAGTATATAAATTCAGGACACAGATTTTAAATTCATGAATTTATCCCCAATGAGCAAGCCAGCGGCGTCGGTGGCAAGGAAAAACTCCCTGAGATGATATGAGGAAGAAACCTTGAGAGGAACCAGACTCAAAGGGGAACCCATCCTCATCGGGGGTAACACCGGATAGTGCGATTATAAGTAAATAAATCTCTTCTATAAATGTGAACATGAGTTCACATAAACAGAAACAAGCCCTTGGTATAAAAGTAGCAATATTATGCCTAGAGAAAACATGTATTAAAGGGTGAAGAAGAAGAGTTTGGAGTCATTTGTGGCTGAATAAAAGAGGACAACATGGAATGTTTTTAAGGAATTTAAGGATTGTTTTTCTGTCTATTACATTTACATTTACAATCACTCATTTTGCAGACCCTTTCATCCAAAGCGATGTACAAATGAGGAAATACAGTGCTGTGCAAAGTATTTACCCCATCCTGATTTCTTCTGTTTTTGTGTATATCTCATACTAAATAGTTATAGATCTTCAAACAAAATACAACATAAAACAAAGGCAACCTGAGTAAACACACAATACAGTTTTTATTTATTTTTTTATTGAAGCAAAAAAGTTATCCAAAACCTATCACCCATGTGAAAAACCCTTAAACTTAAGGTGATTGTGCCACCTTTAGCAGCAATAACTGCAACCAAATGCTTCAGATAACTGGAGATCCAGTTGCGCTTGAGTTTCAATTTACGGACTGAAGACCAGACATTCTCCTTTAAGATTTTCTGGTAGAGAGCAGAATTCATGCCTTCCTCAATTATTGCCCAGGCCCTGAAGCAGCAAAGCATCCCCACAACATCATACTGCCACCACCATGCTTGACCGTAGGTATGATGTTCTTTTTGTGGAATTCTGTGTTTGGTTTATACCAGATGTAACGGGACCCCTGTCTTCCAAACAGTTCCGTTTTCGACTCATCAGTCCACAGAACACTCTCCCAAAAGGTTTGAGGATCATCAAGGTGTGTTTTGGCAAAATTCAAATGAGCCTTAATGTTCTGGGTTAGCAGTGGTTTATTCCTTGCCACTCTTCCATGGATGCCATTTTTGCCCAGTGTCTTTCTGATAGTAGAGTCATGAATACTACAGTGACCTTTATTGATGCAAGAGAGGCCTGTAATTCCTTTGATGTTGTCCTTGGCTCTTTTGTGACCTGAATGAGTAGTTGCTGTGCTAAGTTTTTCCATTTGGAAATAATAGGGTTTGCAGTAATCAGGCCTGGTTGTGTCTAGTCCAGCTGAACCCCATTATGAATGCAGTTTCATAGATTTGGTAGTGGGTATTGGATAACTTTTTTGTTTCAATAAATAACATTATCATTTAAAAACTGTATTTTGTGTTTACCTTTAGCCGTTTTTTGAAGATGGTGACGGATTCTGCTGTCTGGATTGAGGTTGGAAGTTCATTCCACCACTGAGGGAAAGGGACCTCATGTCTCATGCCAGGCACTACCAGGCATCGGCTGATGACAACTGATCACATATTGCAGGAGGGAACATAAACCTCAAGGAGGGTGTTGAGGTAGGAGGTGTTCCAGACAAGGTCTTGTACATGAACAGCAAGTCCTTGAATTTGATGTGGGTGGCTACAGGAAGCTAGTGGAGAGAGACAAAGAGGGTGTGACATGGTCCTTTTGGGCTGGTTGAAAACAAGGCGTGCTGCTGCATTCTGAATCACCTGAAGGGGTTTGATGGAGCTTGCTGGGTATTAGCATGCATGGTAGCTTTGCAACTCACTGTAGGAGGAAGCAGACATGTAGGCTGGTAACATTATATTAGTATTTTAAATGATCGCTTGCTCAAACATAAACATTTCATTTAGCATTTTGATTATTTTGTTATCCTATGTTGTCCTCCTATCAGTCATGTGCTTTGTAGCACTGGTCACACAGTGAGATTTTAATAAAACCTTTCTGAGACTGCTAGACACAATGGTACACCACATTAGGTGTTTTAAGACTCATGACCGAAGAATTCTTTTAGGATGTGTGATTGTTGTCTGTGACAGTAAAATCAGGCTGGAAAATCATGTAGTGTAAACCCAGTTTAAGGAGGTGATGTTGAATTCAGGAGGTCTATGGCCCCTGTGTTTCCTGCTTCTATCGATGATGTGGATATAGAGGTGCACTTGAATAGCGGTGATATTGTACAAAATGTACCAGAACCACCTCCATCTCTTGAAGAGATTAATGTCTTTTGGTGCAAATTTACTCTACGTTTATTCTGTCATAGCTAATCCATGCGGGGTGTATTGGGGTAATAGCATTAGCAAGGTGCCACAAGCAATCTCAATAAACCCATCTATAGTAGGAGTCAAACTGGATTCGTTGGAAGCAATGGCGGAAAGGCAGGCACTTAATAAATTTCTAGTCATTATGGCCAATAACCTCTATCCTTTGCATGACATTTTGGCTAAATAAACCTGCACTTTCAGTAATAAACTAAAACACTTGTGCTGTGCTTCGGTGCCTCAGTGTTTCCTACCAAGGCAATTAGGCTTGATAGCAAGTCATCCTAATATCAGGGAAGCACTGATCTATCTATTTTCAGAATAGCACAGTGTTAACTTGCACTCTTCCCTGTATTATTTTAATACATTAGTCACATTACTCTTCACATTACTCTTCACTATCAACCATCATCTGCACTCTGTTCTACTATTTTTAATAGTCAAATGTCATAATTTTGTAAGTTTGTCTAGCTAAGCTCTTCTTATTCAAAATGTTCAAACTTTTTCTATTTGTTTGTCATCAAGGCTACTAGGTTTTGAGTTGCTCAATGCTTTTTGATCAGTGCATAATTTTTGTATCTGTGCCTGTGTAGGAAATAGTATTAATCATGTGAAACCCCTTGTATGAATACGTGTGTCAAAGCAATATTATATGTATACCCTGCATGTATCCAGTATATCACTTTCTATATAAAGATTCATCTTCCCACTTTACAGACTTAATGTCCTCCAATGTTGCGAGAAGTAGTTTGGCAGAAAACCCAAATATATAAACTGACCCCAAATATAGTCGATCAGCCAAGACATACTGCTAACAAACAAGGGAAATTTATAGCTACCGGTTTAGTATCATGCATGTTGTTTTGCAAAGCAATGGAATGCATTTGATTATATCATGCTTATTATGTAAGGAATAAAGCATGATGGAGCTTACTGTTATAGAATAATAATGAACGGGGTGGTGTGATGCGGACCAAAGTTGTGTACTTTCAAATAACAGAATGTCCCGAAGTGTTTTAAGCTGCATTTGTCGTAATATCCATAATTATGAGATTCTGACGTATAAAAAGCGTTCACATCCTCGTAGAACTCGTAATTACAACTTGTAAACTGGGAATTATTACGCACAAATATTACAAGGTAGCTACTTAACTACATTTTACTGCAGTAAATATAAGTCAGTATAATAGTCGACTATTATTAATGTCTTAATAATGCAAGATTAATATGAAAATAAATGAAAGACTAACAATACAGTCTAATCTAGTTTAATCTAGCTAACACAGAGTTGGATTTTTTGGCGCTTTTAGAAACGCATAATTCCGAGTCCGGACATGAACAGCTCCGAGTAGTCCGGGTTGTCATCTAGTAATTCCAACATGGCGTGAACACAGCCTTATCCCTCTTCTACCACAGCAATTTGCCAATATATACAAGTCTTTAATTAATTAATGAACAACACTTCACACTTCTTATTACATTTTCACAACTCTTGAAGTTAATAAGACGTTTTTAAAAAACGCAGCTACCAAGAAACCACAAAGCCCACAATCCTGAAGTCATTCCTGTGTTGGGAAAAGTTACAGCTTCACAACTTGTTTGACTGTTACAAAGTAGTGACACTGGGTAGTCTTTCCAAAAATGATAAACTTCTCATCAGAGAAAGCATGAACAATTACAACATTTTAAATGCATTTATGTGGAGTATTCAGGAAGCTGTTACTGTGGAAACAGTAACATATTAGAACAACACATGACAAACCTTGAAGCTGGACCTACTGTCCAAGCTACACTGTTAAGAAAATTAATCAACACTTTCTTCTGCCCAATCAGAATCGAGCTTTCAGCAGTGCTGTGGTATAAGTGATATGTAATAATCACAGCAATCACTGCCTATCACAGTTGATTAACGTATTAAATGTATTAACGCTTTGTGTAAGTTTTGCATTTAGTGTGTGTGTGTGTGTGTGTGTGTGTGTGTGTATTTTATTTGTATTAGCAGCAGGGGCGGAACAATACAGCAATCAGCACTCGAGTGTGAGCAACAGCCATGGCAGCACCAGCCTGTTGAACAGAGAACGCCTCACGGTCTTTCACCCTCAAATGAAGCTAATTAAAGCCACTGTGGAAAAGGAAATTTGTGGTGGTGCAATGGAGCTGAAACAACAGCTCATCCCATATCACCTCACACTGAGTCAGAAGGAGAGTATAACTGCAGTGGAGCAGAATTCAGCAGCGAGTCTGGTGGTGCAGGTGGGACAATTTATAGCCCTAATATCTTACATATAAATAAATAAATAATCCATACTACAGCTGATCAACTAGTACCTCATTTTTTATGACATTAAAAACATCTGGATCAAAATGTTCACAGCACTACCGCTGCCTGTCTTTACTCAAATGGGCCACCTAGCCCAGAATCTCACGCTTGACATATTTGGCATGGATGTCTGACTGCCTCCAGTAAAAATATGTCCAGACCGAATCTGTTTTAATTAGCTTCCTCTCTTCTTCTATGGGCCCTGCAGTTAAGTGGTGCTCCAGCGGTTGAGGGCCAATCCGCTATCAGCATGGAAACAGATTTACTCGATGAGTTGGAATTACAGAAGCCAGTTAGCCCGCAGGTGACGCAGCCTACACATGCACGCAACATGCACATTCTCATACACATACACATTTCTACACTTTTCTGTGTGGAAGCTTAAGGGACAAAGACTGCTCATGCTGAACGCTAATGGCTCATATCCACCCCACTGTGTTGATGAATGTTCTATGATGCACAAATGTCTAATGTAGGAGTCAAGGGAAAGGCTATGCCACTGAATACCTAGCTAGCTAACTAACATAGCTAATATTAAGATAAGATAACCATGCTTGTTACATTAGCTAGCTTGAAAAACACATTACAAATGGTTCACTTACATTTGTACATGTAGTCCTTGAGCTAGCTGATGTAACATGAAAGTATATTATCTTAGCTATGTTAGTCACCTAGCTAGGTATTTAGTAGGGGGTCATTCCTATGTTCCCAGGGTCCTACAGTAGGTAGTCAACCAGAATGTCTATTACCGGCTCGTGTTCCGTCGCCACAAGGCCATGGCAGTAAATACAAACCATGTGAAAGTCATTTGCGAAATTACCACAAGGTGGCACAAAGGAACGGTTTTCAAAACGAGTGGAACATGGAGTTACATGGAGATCAAATAACGGAATAAGTTAATAGTAATAAAAATGTTATTTTTATATTTTTATATATGTTTTATATAATAAAACATTATTATATTATTTTTGTTATTTTGTCAAATAAAAAATCAGCAGTGACTGATTTCATATTATTATTTTCAAAGCTAACAAATGCTGTGATAGGTTGGAGATACTTGATATTCCTTGTGAAAGCGCTCTTTTGAAAGTGAAAGTGACATGTGAAGGCCAATGTATGGTAACCCATACTTGGAATTTGTCGTCTGCATTTAACCCATCCAAGTTACAGCCATGGCCAAAAGTTTTGAGAATGACACAAATATTAATTTTCACAAAGTCTACTGCTTCAGTGTTTTTAGATCTTTTTGTCAGATGTTACTGTTACTGAAGTATAATCACAAGCATTTCATAAGTGTCAATGGCTTTTATTGACAATTACATGAAGTTTATGCAAAGAGTCAATATTTGCAGTCAATCAACTTCTGGGCCACATCCTGACTGATGGCAGCCCATTCTTGCATAATCAATGCTTGGAGTTTGTCAGAGTTTGTGGGTTTTTGTTTGTCCACCCGCCTCTTGAGGATTGACCACAAATTCTCAATGGGATTAAGGTCTGGGGAGTTTCCTGGCCATGGACCCAAAATGTCGATGTTTTGTTCCCCGAGCCACTTCGTTATCACTTTTGCCTTGTGGCAAGGTGCCCCATCATGCTGGAAAAGGCATTGTTCATCACCAAACTGTTCTTGGATGGTTGGGAGAAGTTGCTCTCTGAGGATGTTTTTGTACCATTCTTTATTCATGGCTGTGTTCTTAGGCAAAATTGTGAGTGAGCCCACTCCCTTGGCTGAGAAGCAACCCCACACATGAGTGGTCTCAGGATGCTTTACTGTTGGCATGACACAGGACTGATGGTAGCGCTCACCTTTTCTTCTCCGGACAAGCTTTTTTCCAGATGCCCCAAACAATCGGAAAGGGGATTCATCAGAGAAAATGACATTATCCCAGTCCTCAGCAGTCCAATCCCTGTACTTTTTGCAGAATAGCAGTCTGTCCCTGATGTTTTTCCTGGAGAGAAGTGGCTTCTTTGCTACCCTTCTTGACACCAGGCCATCCTCCAAAAGTCTTCACCTTACTGTGCGTGCAGACGCACTCACACCTGCCTGCTGCCATCTTACTAGCAGCAATATCCTTGCCTGTGAATCCCTTTTTGTGCAAAGCAATGATGGCTGCACGTGTTTCCTTGCAGGTAACCATAGTTAACAGAGGAAGAACAATAATTTCAAGCACCACCCTCCTTTTAAAGCTTCCAGTCTGTTATTCCAACTCAATCAGCATGACAGAGTGATCTCCAGCCTTGTCCTCGTTAACACTCTCACCTGTGTTAACGAGAGAATCACTGACATGATGTCAGCTGGTCCTTTTGTGGAAGGGCTGAAATGCAGTGGACATGTTTTTTTGGGATTAAGTTCATTTTCATGGCAAAGAGGGACTTTGAAATTAATTGCAATTCATCTGATCACTCTTCATAACATTCTGGAGTATATGCAAATTGCCATCATAAAAACTGAGGCAGCAGACTTTGTAAAAATTCATATTTGTATCATTCTCAAAACTTTTGGTCACGGCTGTACATTAGTTTAAAATCATCCACACTTGAAATTTATGAAAGTTATGAACTTGGAAAATTAACTAGGTTGAAAATGCTGAACCATCATTCGTATGGCTATAAAAATAGCTGTTAGTCTACATTCATACATTAATACAGTTCAACTCCATGCATGAACAACAGTGAAATGTATACACTAAACTGAAGAAATGCCATACTGTAGCCTATAAAACACAGTAAACAATCATAAAAGGAACAAAATGTTAAGTGTGAACATGTCCCAACTCTCACTTATGCTGAAGCCTAACTCCAGTTTCAATCTCCATGTGTTCATTATGTGCCACATAAATCCGGGGCACATAGGACCCTGGGAACGTACTATAGATACGCTCCCTTTGGTAGCATAGCTTACTAGCATAGCTAGAATTAGGTTAAGATAACTATGCATGTCACATTAGCTATCTTGAGAAATACATGCAGAAACATTTGTACATGTAGCCCTCAAGACTCATCCAAATGAGATAACTTTTGTTTTCTGAGTATGCAAATGCTCTCTAAAATGCTGTCTACAAAGGCAGGAATCCAAGTGTACTCATGTTATGTATTTTGAACATGATGATATATTATATGAATCCAAGTTCACATCTATTTCACTGTCTGTACGTATGAACACTGAACATCACATTCTGGTTTGTATTTAGCGCATGTTTGTGTCTGTATGTGTGTGCATTCCATATACCTTGTGTGTGTGTGTGTGTGTGTGTGTGTGTGTGTGTGTGTGTGTGTGTGTGTGTGTGTGTGTGTGCTTCTCCTTACTTCAAATGCAAGCATTGTGAGCAATTCTCAGTGGAGGTGACTAAAAGCACCCTTAGATTTCCAAACAGAACCTCTGAGATGGACGGCTGGAGAGATGAGAGGAAGCGCTCTGGAATCACACGCATCTGTTTGCATATGCTCTGTCAGCTCAGAAGCAGTCAAAGTGAAACCAAATAAGCAGCCTTCAGCAATATATGCACACATCACCTCCACTTGCTCCGTCTCCAAACTCCAGAATCGCTCTGAAACCTCACAGCAATACAACGTACCACAAGGACAGAGACATGGGTAGAGCTGGAAATGTGAAAGAAATAAAAGTAGACTGCAGAGAGGGAGAGAATGCCAAAGCACAGTGATAGGGAGTCACTGTTATGCAAAGCATTGCCACTAGCTTTAGATACTACGCTAGACATGTCCTGGAAGTGAACTTAGCCTTGGGATTAACACTGAGAAAAGTGGAACCAGACCAACACATGAATTGGTTAAATGCTATTCGGCACTGTAGCATCATCACAGGCGTCGTTTGCGGGTGGGACGGGTGGGACACGTCTCACCACTTTTTGCCAAAGTCGATTGTGTCCCCACCACTTTTTAAAAGCCACTGAAAAATAGTTTGTAGAAAGTATGTATAAAAGGAAAACCATCTACAAACCATCATTCTTCATAACATAATTCATACATGTAACATAAACTTTATTTGCGCCGGTCAGAACATCAGCTCTTTACAACAGGATAAACGATGAATAGTAAAACTCGTTGTGAAACTCTCGAGAGAGCGTATTTGCTGCTACTAGAGAGTGGCTAGGGTTTCGCGAGATCTAGATCTACACAATGATTCATGGCATTTACATGTGGGGTGGGGGATGGTAACACAAGAGGGAGATTTTATATATATATATATTTAAAAAAATTATAATAAAGAAACATCACACATTTTTTATTATTTACTGAATAAATATATTTAAAACAATTTAAACACGAATTGGCTTTCATTCATGTTTTACACTAGGTTGTGCGTAGTTCACGATTAGTTGAACTTGACTGAGTTCTTGATCCATTAGGCAGGCAGGCGGGCTTTCGCTCTATTATTTGATTGGATGGGGGAAATTGATGTGGGTGTGAGTCTGACGGACGTAATTCTTCCAAGTTCGGCATCACACCTGCTTTAGCTAGCAAGTTGTCCTGATACCAAAAATAATACATGCAAGTAATTAGAAGTAGGATCTTAATACAAACACTAGAATTGTGCAATTAATGGGTACGTTGTAGCTGAGCTGACAATGTAAAGGTAAGTTTGCTATTTATCTTGGGTGTTTTGATTGGTCTGCTGTATGACCTTCTAGGTGTTGTGAAAATATTTTATATAATGGTTTGGTCATTCTGATTTCTGTTTGTGATTACATGTGTACATCAATGCATTGTTGAAAAGCGGAAATTAAGTGTATTTCCAATTCTAATCACAGTCCCCAAGTATATAAATTTATTTTTTTAAAAGAGCAAAACGAGTAGTGCGGTAAGGTAGAATGGTTAGTGACACCACCCATTTTTGTCCCCACCACTTTTCAAAACCAAGTGACACCAGTGAGCATCATACAGCACCATAGTACAAATGCTAGTGCTCCATTCACAGTTATAGAGCCTCTGTGGCTCAATAAATCTTTCTTGCTCTGTTGAACTGGAGAACTTTCACCCATGACAAACTGAATAACGAATCTTCAGCCACATTTTTGGTGAAAATACAAACTACAGCCGGGATTGCTGCACCCAGACAGCCAAATAGAAGATGTCTAAACAATACAAATATTATTCCGCTTACTGCGCCTGTATAAATATCTGCTCCTTGGCCAGGTTCTTATTGGTAAAATAAAAGTTAATTGAAAAAAAGAGAGGGAGATAAGGATTGGTTTTCGTGAAGCTTCACCACAATAGCCACTTAAAGGTCCCTAAAAGCGACGGAGACAGCGAAGGACACAGCTAAATGCCATCCATGAGTCAGTGGAATAGACAGAAGGACTATAGCAGCCATGTCAAGTTGAGTACTATACACTTACCAAAAAGGCTCTTTTAATGCATTTTGCCACACAAGCACTCACATCTTTTTGAAGAGCCATTTCCAATACTCCTAATTCATTATGACCAAAGAGAGAGGCACCTACAACCTCAATTTGTTGGAAATGTTCATTTGAAAAGATATTAAAGAGAGAGAAATTTCTCCCTTTTATGGGTTAGGAAATATTATCAAGCATTTCACTATGTTTAATGTACAATTCATGTGCAATAGAGAGATATTTGCGTGGACATGATACATTTTGTGTGCTTCTCTGGTTTATGTCCCTTGAAATAAGTTGCTTTACTACACTGTTTAGAGAGATTCTCCTAATAATCAGCACAGCACAGAAAATAGAAAAAATGTGCCATGAATCACTAGACATATTTTATAGCTAACCACTAATGATAGTGCATTTGCTCCTAGATAGAGCTTTGGTACACATCTAAATTTGTATGCACAATATTTATATAAAAAGAGACTCGTTAGGAAATGAGCTTGAATAGTGGAAAGAAGTCATCTGCATAGTAATGAGGAAGAAAGGTGGCACTAATACGCCACAACAGTCTGCCGATTAAGGTGCAGGCATTGCTCCCTGCCAATACAACGAGGTAAGCCAGCTCTGTCACACATTTTGATATGCCAGTCAGGCTACAGAGAGAGATTGAATGTGGTTAAATTAGGCAGGTCAAATGAAAGAGAAATAGGTAGAAAAAAAATAATAAAGCACAAAAAAAATTGTGAAAAAAAAGAGTGACATAGCAAGGGCAGATACAGCTGCTAAATGTCATGCAGGCAGCAGGGGGCAGTGTTTGAGGTCTGCTGTGCCTGCCATAGAAAGTGCAGAGGGCGAATGCAGTCCCACCCACTGTTCAAAAGCTAATTAGAAGCGCCTCTGGTGAGAGCAGAAACACCTAGGGCATGGGCTCACTCCAGGACATACTTCCCCACTTCAAAGGAGCCTTGTTGGAGAGTCAGCTTTCCATTGATGTTGACAAACAGTGCAGCAAAGCTGGACTCTCCCTTATGGTTTGCTTTTATCAGCCCCTTTCTTTCTCCCACTTCTATCAGAGCAGTCAAGGTCATGTTCAGAGATGCCAGCAGGCCACTGAGCCTCAGCCACAGAAGCCTTGGGGCTGTTTATATGGCAGAAAACAAATTCTACATCAGCACAGCCAAGGCAATAAAGCAAGAGGTCCGGCATGAGCAGTGTGGTGTGCTAGAGCTTTTATTTTGGGGGGTTTTATTGGGTAATTAAAGTATGAAGAGTGGCCATATGCTCCATGTTACTGACTGTGACTCGGTAACTAAACCTTGACTGGGAACAGGTGAGAGGAAACACTCGCATCCTGTAAGTGCTCTTTGCCATCTGTTACTGAAATCGTTGTTCTAATGGTAGACACTTACTGTTTTATTTTTATCCCAAAGTCAGTGCCTTTGAATATATTAAGGGTAAAATGCCTCCAGTGGCTCGTAACACAAAAAGACCTTTGATCACTTACCATATTTTCTACAGTTTCCCTGTACGTCACATAAATCACATTCTGTGTACAGATGTGCAGATATCACCTCAGAGACTTCATTAAGGCAAATCCACCACTGTCTGATTGTTTCAGTCATGGTGTTAACTGGTGACATAGATCTGAAAGCAAAAATGACACAAAACCCTGTTGGCCCAGTGATCTGAGCTGCTTTTATCTGTTAATGAGTCTACCTTGTGCTTTACTGCTGGTTTCTAACTAAATAACTGTTTTAACAGAGTTGAACTGTGCATTCCTATCCTAGCAGGAAGCTGTCCCAGTCAACCTCAGCCAGACTCAAGACATTCCATCAAGGACACGACTAATCACCCTTAGCCCCCACTTAACTCTCCCTTTCTCCAAAGCCAGTCTTTTCTTCATTGCGCTGTTCACTGGGATTTCTTCACAGCAGGATACTATGTCTGGCTTCTTGTATGTTGAACGATGGGATTTACACAGACAGTTAAAAGGCTGGACCTCTTTCTGCACCGTGCAGCTTTTTCTCCTGCAGCCGTCCTCTGAGACACAAGAAGAGAGCAGCGATAGATGCAGAGTGTCATTAGCTACAAAGTGACAAAAAGATTGCATGTTCCCTTTCTTTTCCAATCCCCAGATAATTCATCTTTCTTTGTATCCTCGTTGATGGCTTTAGACTGCAGTAGAGCATGCACTGGGCTTTTAAACGTAAGCAAAATTAGCAATGGCTTGCCATGGAGATAATGAAAAAGTCACTTCCTATTGGGAGCCGCGAGGCAGATAGTTTAATTACGTTGCCATTTTTAATTGAACGGGAATTATGTACAGTCTGAGCAGTAATGAAATATCTCAAATACTCCTATCCTAGTTAGTGTTAAGCCCAGTCATTTATCATAACTGCACCAGATTTTTAGCTTTATTCTCTGGTGGAAGAAAATCTTTGATGAAATTTTCATTGCAAGAATAACCTTTCAGTCTAGCAGATTGCAAAAAATAAAGTGATGGTACAAGTTATTGGAAGAAGAGAGCATTGAGTAACTTTCAATCCACTATCATCTCTAGGCAGAAAGCCTTGATCAGGTAAACATGGAAAGTTCTGTTCCAATGTACAAGTGCAATGAATTTTCCAAGCATACAGAAAATATTCAGGAGCTCAAGGTCAGTCATAAATGTCTTTTCGTATAGAGCAGGCTCTACAGATGAGTGTATTTCCATGACCTTCCATTGACAGAGCAGTGAAGGAGTGCTATTAATCCTTACAGCAGGGTACTTTCAGACACCTGTCTAGAAAACTTACAATCAACAGAATAAAGACTCATTCCCTATTAACTAGATGTGATAAAAAGATAACAGAGGCATGAGGACAGGAGAAAGCTCTAGTGTACCCTCATTTGACCTAATACAATAAGGCCTCAGGTCCTGTTAAACCAATTTACTCTCCGACTCACATTAACAGCAAGTGGCTTAATCTGTTGTACAATTTCCAAGTCTAAGTGGTGATCCAAGTCTTAACATACCTCTTTTAAGAATGTTCAGTGTTCTAGTACAAAAGCAAAACGTTTATAGCTAAAAGTCTTCTCAACAATTGTAACTATCTATTTCCCATTACTTTCACCTCCATATTTCTTTCTCCTTATTCAGGATACTAAACTAATAATTCTCTCTGGGTACTTAACAGGTCTGCAAAGTCAGGCCTAGACATTATTTAACAGGTACTTAACAGTTGAATTCAAACTCCCTAATCATACTTGATTTGAGAACCTCCTACAATCTAGTTTATCCAATTACAGAGTGGCAATGGTTTCTAACCTCATCCCACATACCTAAGGAGAACTAAGGTGGAATCTGAATATCCCTAGCTATTACAGCATGCTCTCAAACCTGTCGCTGTGCATTAAACCCAATGCCATCACATGGCCTGTGTTAGGCCATTTCTAATAAAAGCAACTCCCTTCAACAGCATCAGACCTAGTCATGAACTGCTCATTTCACTAAAACAGACACATGTGCAGCACATGTGGCAGTACATGGGTCCAATCTGACCCTGAGCTTTCTACAGCTAGAACAAACACAATCACAGTTTCTTATAGGGAAAATGTTGCGGATAGTGCTAGGATGTGTCTAAATTATACTTTTCATCCCTTCATAAATATTTCAGCCTATGTTGGAGAGACAATTAGCAACATGTGGAACAAGTAAAGAGGAAGAGGCTGTTATTACCTCAGCTGAGGATCTGTATATAACTCATTGCTCCCCTGAGAGATGCTCAATACATCAGTGAAAACAGGAACTCACACATACTAATTATTACATATGTAGCTGAAGTCTGGGAATTAGCCAAGGAATCTTCAAGTTGTATAACACTTACCGTTATTTGAAACAAATTTAGATGCTTTGTCTTGTGTAGTATATATCAACCGTTCCAGTAAGTTTCACAAATGCAGCTAGCTTCATTAACACAGATCATGAAACCTAAAAAAATCACAAATAAAAATGTACTTTTCCATTCCAGATACATAAATTTTTTTTTTTTGTTTGTTTGTTTTCTGTTTTTACAGTTTTTGACTGACAACTTATTAGAAGCGCAAAAAATGGCAGCCATTAGTGTTGTTTGATGTTGTTTTTGTTTTTTTTTCCAGATATTTCTTCCTTGCTAAGAAAATAAACCAGCCATAATTTGAAACATGAAATATTTCAAAAGAACGTGTGAGCTAAACGGTAGGTTGCCCCTCCATAAAGTTTTTTTTCCCGCCTGTGCTTTATTCCTATTGCCTACAGACTGAAACTGAAATATAACTGCTCAGCATGATCTCTATGGTGATCTGAAAATACAAACTATTAAGCAAATGAAACATTCCATTAAATTTGTTACCTCAACAAAGTTCTCCACAACCACACATGGTGTTGCAGCTTATTCCAGATGAACTTGAACGTTGAATTTGAATTCCCTTCAGAATTTATGATTTTTCAAGCTTTCTTTCTGGAATGGGCCCCACAATACAACTGCCATAAAAGGAAGTTTATATTTAAAGTTTATTATTCTCACCATTAAAGCCTAAAATTCAGCTTCATGTGTTTAAGCAAGAAGACATGTAAAGAATTGTCAAACAGTCTAAGCTTAAAATGTTATATTGTTTCCTTGAGTGAGTTTTGATTATCAAAACAATTGTAATAACCATTACATTATGTTATTATTATCTTATTCTAATTCAATATGCTTATAACACTTACATTCTGTATCCATTAACTCACTCTTGGCTGTCTCAAAAGAAAAAAAAAATGGATGTCAAAAAAGTAATTTGAACTCAAACCTACTATGAGTGCACCCAGAAAGGATTATTCAGTCTAGCATGAAATCATGAGGCTTAATAAAAATGTATCAAGGCTTCCACTGAGCAACACTGAATGAAAAACTATCTGACCTGAGAACAATCTTAGATTTCTGTAACAAATTTTTAGGAGGCAAAATGTCATAAGCAATTCCTGGGAAAAAAAAAAAAAAAAGACAAAAAGAATCACAAAAAAGGCTTCAACTTGTTTAACGGATCACAAGCACCAACACATCCACCAACAGTGGATCTGACAGAGCATGGCTTGATTTCAATAATGGTGCTCGGGAGGAAATGTGTAGTGGTCTAGCCATGGCGCTTCACTGGGGATGAAGGCGTCTCTCTGCTGATTCACTCAGACAACATAATTATGTCTGGTGGTTTTCATCACGTTGTCTAAGGAGGCACAGGGCTAAGGGACATGCTGAGGATGGCAGAGCCACAGTGCCCACTCATCTCACATTAACATCAGAGCATGGGCATAGGCCATACACACAAACACACACAAACATACACTGGTTTGGAAAGTAACAGGGGCTACAGTCAGATTACAATCTTCTTTGCACATTTCCGATTTTGTGCTCAGATTAACCCATATAGTAACCCATACCTGTCTGTAATGAGAATGCACCTGTCCCCTGAGATGTCCCATAGGCCGTACAACAATTCCTTGGGCAAATGTTTTGAACACTACAAGTTTTCAGTAAGTTCCTTCCAGTTTTGCTTGAATCAACGAGGGTAAAGTGTAGTGACAGCTTGGCAGTACCAGGATTCAAACTCACAACCTTCTGATCAGTAGTGCAGTCCCCAAACCACCCCTGCCAGTTGATAACCAAGCCATCCCAACCACCCCACAACTCTCTTAAAGACAGAGTGATTATCCACCTAGACAGCTGTAAAGCTGTTATAAACACAGCTGTTTTTTTCATGGTCCATGTCTGTAAATGTGTGTTGATCTTTATTTAATATAATGTTAACTGTACAGGCAGGAATTAAACATTCAAATCCATCATGCAATAATTAGCACACTGTGTCACATAGTTATTAGCAAGTGTAAACCTTGTTTTTATTTATCTAAGGAAAAACATATTCAGCTTCATCCTTGTGCCTTTTACAGGCTTTAGGGGAGAAAACCACTTCTTTAGTTCATCAGCCCAAATCTCTGTGAAATTACTTTGTGGAAAACTCAGCGTTGAAATAAAAATTATATTCCTGTTGTTCAGTGTAGCTAGACACTGACAGTAAGTAGTGCCAAAATGGTCCGAATGTCCAGCCATGACTGCAGACATCCTACCATTAATTAACTGCCTAACAGCAGGGAAACCACTGGGGGATCTTTTCACACTGTACATCAGTTAGCGGCAATATGTTAAAAGAAATAAATTTAAAAATTTTTTTTTTTACATTTTAAAAACTGGAGCAATGTGTGAAAAAATAAAAGGCACTTTTGTCATACAAATCATCGGTCAAATTCAGTAACTCACAAGCATTTAAGACTCCAATTTCAGAGCCTCTCTGTTCTCTCTAGTCATACTCGAGAGAGCCGTCTTGTCTGCAACATGACTGCATCTAACTCCAGGAGCCCATCTCAGAACGAACAGGAGAAAGTTCGCACGACTAATTACCCAGAATGATCCATCTGTCTACCTCTCAGAGGTCAGCTTCCTCTTTGGACCGTTGTTTCGGGAGTGGGGGGCCAAGAGCATGGCACCGCAGAGCTCAGAGTCCATTAATCATACTTTGCACGCCCACAGCTTTTTTCGCAGGCTAGCGTGACAGCAACACGGCTGAGAATGATTAATACTTAATGCGGCGTTTAAGAGTAAGATTTATGCCATCTGTTAGTGGATGACACGGCGCAGGAGTCCACCTCTCCATTTGTGGAAGGACTCTCTGTCTGGCCAGATTAAGAGGGTGATTCATAACTTCTGCAAGAGGGGGTCACCTCTAGATAAAGGGTGACTTTGGCCTGCATGCCAGAACAGGAAGGGGGCCTGACAGTGGCAACACTGTGCAAGTGACTACCCCCCGGAAAAGGCCTGGACACTTTACAAGAGCCCCAGGTGTCCCTGTCACCCCGCCACTAGCCTCTTTTACAGAAGCTACACAACAACAGATGGCACAGAGCTCTATGGAGCAGTAAATGAGAAAACGTAAAAACAACAACAAAAATATGTGATCCTGGGCAAATATTCACCATGTCTTTTCTCACATGAAAACAGGACGCAGGTTAATCTGATAACCCAAACAAACTACATTCACTGCTCTGTGTCCACAGTCAAACGTCAGATGGCTTTAGTATGAATGTGTTTATATTCATGTGTGTGGGTTTTTTTTTCCTACCAGCAAATCTGATGGAAAGTTATCCATTCTAAAAACATTTCACAGCACAAATGACTAAAGGAAACTGTTATTTTAGCTACTGTGTGATTTCCATTGCATTATCACTAATTGCCTAAAATTAATACTATTTCTAAATGCCTCATCTAGTTAAAAAGCTCACTCAGACAATGTGCAGACATTAAAAAGTTAAAATGGTGAAACTTGGCATTCTGTGTTCGAATCTGTGTTCCGTGTTTGATCGTTTTTATCCTCCTGCCCATTTTTGCAACAGTCTGATTATGAAAAACAATTTTCATATTCAGACCAAGTGTCAAAAGACCTGAAAGAGTCCATTTCTTATGCACTTATTTTATATGATCAATTAGTTATGCATACATCAGTGGCATGTCTGATCCATAATGAAAAATGTGGATTCAAGTATTCATATTAGTTTAGAAAACAAATGTTACACTTTGTGTGCATGTACAACTGGGCCAGAATAAAATTTCCATTGCAGGAAGACACTTTTAATGATTATGATAGATTCACATGGATAAGCGATCTCTGTATAAATCACAGATATGACAGTGACATTCCATACTATATACACCTCATTTTAATACAAACTGATTGTTTTGACCTTTATTATAACCACTTGTCAAGTAGCATCATAATAATTGATCATTAGTAGGCTACATGACCGCAACATGACGTTACCTGTGTTAGAAACTTACCTAAAACCTTCTGAAGTGTCAGCTCGTAAAATCGGCCAGTACTTGGTTTTATTTTGGTTTTTCTGGGAAGTGATAGAAAAGAGCACTGGAGTGTCTTTATACTGAGTAAAAGCACAAGACCTACTGTATTTTCCCACAGTATATAATGGAGTCTTTACTGACATGTCAATTCGGACAGAATATATACAGTCCCCTCCAAAACTATTGGAACAGCAAGGCCCATTCATTTGTTTTTGTTGTAGACTGAAGACATCAAAAGACATCAGGACAGACATCTTTTGAGATCAAAAGATGAATATGAGTAGAGAGTTTAGAATTTCAGCTTTTATATGGCATTTATATGTAGATGTGTTAAACAACATAGAACGTAGCATATTTTGTATCAGACCTCGTAATTTGTAGGCAAGCAAAAATATTGGAACATTTGACTGACAGGTGTTTCTTGTTAAAAGAAAAGCAAGCCATTTTGAAGCTGGAAAAAGAGGAAAAATCAGTCAGAGGCATTGCACAAACATTGGGCCTAGCCAATACAACAACTTGGAATGTCTTGAAAAAGAAAAGAAAGAAACCACTGGTATACTGAGCAACAGACACCAAACGGGTAAGCAGAGGAAAACAACAGCTGATGACAGAAACATTGTGAGAGCTGTGAAGAAAAAAACAAAAAACAGTAAGTGACATCACCAACAACTTCCACAGGGCAGGGGTGAAGGTATCACTATCCATCGTTCAAAGAAGACTTTGTGAGCAGAAATATAAAGACGCCATACCACAAGATGCAAAACACTCATCAGCAGTAAGAATCAGAAAGCCAGACTGGAATTCACAGCCACAAAAGATCTGGAACCAAGATTAACCTCTACCAAACTGATGGAAAGGCCAAAGTGTGGAGAAAGAAAATATCTGCTCATGGTCCAAAACAAACAAGCTCATCTGTGAAACATGGTGGAGGTAGTGTCATGGCATGGTAGAAGCAGAATGAATTCAGAAGTTTACAAGAACATTTTGTCTGCCAATTTACAGAGAAATGCATCCAAATTAATGGGGAGGAACTTTATCATGCAGCACGACAATGATCCAAAACACACTGCCAACTCAACAAAGGACTTCATTTGAGCAGCATTCCACCTCCTAAAGAGGAGACTGAAGGGAGAAACAACCCCAGCATCACAAAAGAAGAAACTAACAATTTGGTGATGTCAGTGAGTCACAGGCTTGATGCAGTAATTGCAAGCAAGAGATATGCAACCAAATATTAAGTGTTATTTACTTTAATTTACGTCAAGACTTATCTGTTCCTACACTTTTGCTCCCCTAAAATTGGGTGGTCTGATACAAAAGGTTTTATGTTTTATGTTGTTTAACACATCTAGACGTAAATACCAGGAAATAAAAGCTGAAATCCTAAACTCTCGTCTCATATCCATGTTTTGATCTGAAGTAGGACTAAATTCCCAGAGATGCTCTATGTAAAACTAGTTCAATCTGAATATGCCTAATGTCGTGGATGTAGATATTGCTCTAAATTTCTCTTTTACCTAACAGTTTCAGAAGTGATTATAATATCTGATTTACAGTCCAAATAACCTGGGAATATCTTGTAAAACTCAAGACCTACAGTCTATAAACAAAGTGATTACTTCCCTTCTACATGGAGAGACTACAATTTTACAACTGCCTCCAACCATGTCTATACTATAAAGCAGCAAAGGTTATGAATACATAGTCATAACCCATGGAATAAACAGTGAACTGGCAGGTTTTTGTTTGCCTAACAGAAGCCTAACAGAAAAAGATGAGGGCTGTAATATGATATATTTCCAGGTGTTTGTCTAGACCTGTTTATATCAGCACTCTCTTAGCCAGCTTGGAACATCATGGTTTAACTCAAGGCCTGGTGAAAGGCTCGCAAACAACGACTATCCTCTGTCAGTGCTCCGAATAAATATATAAGGCTCCTTTACCCTATAAAAGAAAGTTTTACAAGGAAGGAAAATAAGACTTTCTGGCATTTGTAAAAGATACCTGATACCTGATCAAAATTCTGTCCTGCTTCTTTTGCTGTTGATGTTTATTAGATGACGTCTAATGTCTGAAGCTTAATATCAAATCCCCTCGCAAAGAATCTAAAAGAATGTGTATGTTGATAAAAAAGAGAGAAATAAAGCTGAGTTTACTGGTTAGGTTCTCCCTCTCTCTGCATTATCTAAACTCTTCTGCATTATCTGACATCTCCCCAGCGCATGCATCCTGACTACTCCTCCTGACTCTTCAGCCTGCACCGGCAATACATAACATTACTTCTTTTAAGTCAAATGCGCCAGTAGTATTAATCAACGTAGCATAAACAAGGCTGCTAGCTATAAACATGACTCTGCAAGCGCACTTGCAATCATAGACAAATATTCAAAAAGCAAAAAGTTGTTGGGAAAGGCAAAATATTTGTGAGCAGAAAAGCCAAGTAATTAATCACATCTTTTCATTTATTTATAAATGAATTGCAGATGACTTTGGGGGGTGAAAGGGGTGGCGGGGTATGACATATCTTCATGCATGAATAGAATGAGACGCATTTCAGTCCGATGCTCTAAATCTGCGAGGAAGAAAACAAGTCAGAATTGCTGCTCTACTCTCAAGCTGCATTCGTTAGCAGCACTTGTGCTTCCTGATTAAAATTACACAGTATTAATCCTCTTTTTTAAGCTGCATGCAAGACGGTGGCCAGGGAAATGAAATACAAAACAGAAACACTGCAGATTGAGAGGAAGAAAAATGAGCCCGTCTCTATTTATAGGGACATCTACCACCAGTATGGGCTGTGAAGACGAACAAAGGCCTAAAGAAACTGAGTTGCCAGGAAGAGAGATGCGCATCCGGATAGCACTGTACGGCATGTTAAAACAAGCTGCTGATAGCTGAGAACTCTTGGTAGTTTGTAAGTTATGTACAGTGCTGTGAAAAAGTATTTGCCCCATCCTGATTTCTTCTGTGTTTGTGTATGTCTCATACTAAATAGTTTTAGATCTTCAAACGAAGATGATCAACTCAGGCAACCTGAGTAAACACACAATACAGTTTTTATTTTTTTATTGAAGCAAAAAAAAGTTATCCAACACCTATCACCCATGTGAAAAACTAAGTGCCCCCTTAAACTTAAAATCTGGTTGTGCCACCTTTAGCAGCAATAACTGCAACCAATCGCTTCAGATAACTGGAGATCAGTCTTTCACTTACTTCTAGGACTAGGACTTACTCCTATGCTTTGGATCATTGTCTTGCTGCATAATCCGTTCCCTCGAGTTTCAACTTATGGACTGAAGACCAGACATTCTCCTTTAGGATTTTCTGGTAGAGAGCAGAATTCATGTTTCCCTCAATTATTGCAAGGTGCCCAGGTTTTGAAGCAGCAAAGCATCCCCACACCATCACACTTCCACCACCATGCTTGACCATAGTTATGAGGTTCTTTTTGTGGAATTCTGTGTTTGGTTTACACCAGATGTAACGGGACCCCTGTCTTAAAAACAGTTCCACCTTTGACTCATCAGTCCACAGAACATTCTCCCAAAAGGTTTGAGGATCATCAGGGTGTGTTTTGGCAAAATTCAGATGAGCTTTAATGTTCTTCTGGGTTAGCAGTGGTTTTCACCTCGCCACTCTTCCATAGATGCCATTTTTGCCCAGTGTCTTTCTGATACTGAAGTCAGGAACAGCGACCTTTATTAATGCAAGAAACCCCTGTAGTTCCTTTGATGTTGTCCTTGGCTCTTTTGTCACTTGCTGGATGAGTAGTTGCTGTGCTCCTGGAGGATTTTTGGAAGGTTGGCCACTTTTTGGAAGGTTCACTACTGTGCCATGTTTTTCCATTTGGAGATAATGGCTCTCACTGTGGTCCTTTGGAGTCCCAGAGCCTCTGAAATTGCTTTGTAACCCTTCCCAGGCTGATGTATTTAAATCATCTTATTCCTCATCATTTCTGGAACTTCTTCCAATTTTGGCATCATGAGTTACTGGGTAAGACCTTTTAACCAACTTCATGCTGTTGAAAAAGTTCTATTTAAGTTTGATTTGATTGAACAGGGTTTGCAGTAATCAGGCCTGTTTGCATCTAGTCCAGCTGAACCCCATTATGAATGCAGTTTCATAGATTTCATAGAATAATATATATTATTATATAATAATATACAGTATCTCACAAAAGTGAGTACACCCCTCACATTTTTGTAAATATTTTATTATATCTTTTCATGGGACAACACTGAAGAAATGACACTTTGCTACAATGTAAAGTAGTGAGTGTACAGCTTGTATAACAGTGTAAATTTGCTGTCCCCTCAAAATAATTGAGCATCTATTGAGGATCTGTGGGGCATCCTCAAACAGAAGTGCAAGGTCTCTAACATCCACCAGCTCTGTGGTGTCATCATGGAGGAGTGGAAGAGGACTCCAGTGGCAACCTGTGAAGCTCTGGTGAACTCCATGCCCAACAGGGTTAAGGCAGTGCTGGAAAATAATGGTGGCCACACAAAATACTGACACTTTGGGCCCAATTTGGACATTTTCACTTAGGGGTGTACTCACTTTTGTTGCCAGCGGTTTAGACATTAATGGCTGTGTGTTGAGTTATTTTGAGGGGACAGCAAATTTACACTGTTATACAAGCTGTACACTCACTACTTTACATTGTAGCATAGTGTCATTTCTTCAGTGTTGTCCCATGAACAGATATAATAAAATATTTACAAAAATGTGAAGGGTGTACTCACTTTTGTGAGATACTGTATATATATATATATATATATATATATATATATATATATATATATATATATATACACACACACACACACACACACACACACACACACACACACACACACAAACAGAAGAAGTCAGGATGGGGCAAATAATTTTTCACAGCACTGTATGTATGGTTTTAGAGTTTGATTTGTACTTTTATTATCACATCACAACAAATTTGGACAGGCAAAATCCCCATCTTAAGGGCGGTGAATTTGAAAAATAATCAGTAAACATGAAAAACACCTGGCCAAACAAAACAAATGTTAATGCCATAAGCATATAACATATTCTACAAGGCCCAAGGTTTGTGGACACCTGACTACTAAAGTTGGAAACACATAATTGTGTAGAATGTCTTTGTATGCTATAATATTACAATTTCCCTTCACTGGAACTAAGGGCTCCATTTCCGTATGACAATGTCCCTGTGCACAAAGTGAGGTCCATAAAGACATGGTTTGCCATGGCTGGAGTGGAATAAGTCTAGTGACCTACACAGAGCCCTGACCTCAACCCCACTGAACACCTTTGGGATTAATTGGAGTGCCGACTGCACCTCAGGTCTCCTCACCCAACATCAGTGCCTGACCTCTCTAATACTTATTATTTCTATTATTCTGTTCTATTATTATTATTATTATTATTATTATTATTATTATTATTATAAAAAGGAGCACATTATTTGCATTAGAGCAATAATGTGTAATGTAATGTGAAGAAAAGTAGATAGGAATAAGTGAAAAATATGTTAGTGCATTAATTTTGTACTTTGAGAATTGTTAGGCCAGCTGTCTACTTGTCAGCAATCACTGCTTAGCATCAGGGTACTCATTCTTCCACTTCTACTACACCACACACTCACTGACAGGTTTGCCTCTCCTTTTAAATGAAGCACTCCATGATACCACCTACCATGATATTTGAGGGCAAACTATTGTTATAAAAACCATCAGAAAAATTATGTACACCCATTTGATATGACACTATTCCATATTTCCCTCCCTAAAACGTAAGCTAATAGCGTCTGTGCCCAGCTGAGCAGGGACACCATTTCTGCTACATAATGAGTGGATCAGGCCCTGGCTATTACATTAAGCTCATGTCTGACTGAGGCATAAACAAACACCCCCGTGACATCCGTCACCCCCTAACCCACCCCTACCCCAAGCTCCTCACACACTCCTCACAGACACACTTCTAAACCACTTTCACCCAGCTATGACAGCACCAAGGACCAACAGGAGCTGTTCAACTTCCACACATTGCTCTAACACCCTAACATCCCATCAATTAAACAGTAGAAAAAATACAAATGCAGTCATTTCTAAAAGACAATTAAAGCAAAGACTTTACAGAGCATAAAAGGGAGTAGCGAGGCAGAACACACTTTTGCTAGATGCATTTTTAAGACACAACACCACCATGTCCTATTAATCAAATTTGGAGAAAGGGCATATCTGATGAGTGAACTGTTCACTCATCAGATATGCCCTTTTTAAAAAGGCCCAAAATGACAAAACAAAATGAGCCATGGGGGTAAAGTAACACAAAACTTTAGCCATGGGCCCAAAACATCAACAACATCAAAAAGATCATCCATAGGTCCAAAACAACAACAAAAAAGGAGCTTTAGGCCCAAAACAACAAGAAGAATGTTATCCATAGGGCCAAAACAAAAAATAATTTGCCATAAACCCAAAACAACAAAAAAGGATCAGTCACAGGGCCAAAGCAAAACAAAAGAAACAATATCCATAGACCCCAAACAACAAAAAATATCAGCGATAGACTCAAATCAACAAAGAACATCAGCCATGTTCTCAAATCAACAAAGAACATCAGCCATGTTCTCAAAACAACAAAGAACATCAGCCACTGGCCCAAAACAACAAAGAACATCAGCCATTGGCCCAAAACAACAAAAAACATCAGCCACTGGCCCAAAACAACAAAGAACATCAGCCACTGGCCCAAAACAACAAAGAACATCAGCCACTGGCCCAAAACAACAAAGAACATCAGCCACTGGCCCAAAACAACAAAGAACATCAGCCACTGGCCCAAAACAACAAAAAAAGTCAGATCCCAAAAGAACATCCCAAAAGAACATGAAATACCGTGGCAGACAGGACTTACAGGCTTTTATGATTTGAGATGTCCATCCACAGTGCTAAAGAGGCCCACAGGCCATATCTCTCTCACAGAGACAACCCTGTTAAATAAAAGAAAGCTGTTCTGGCCCCAACACGGCTCTTTCAAAGTCCACAAGGAGCCACTGCACACTCGGCAGACATTTCTCACCTGTCAATCACACGTAGGATCAGTGATGCTGAGGGATGCAAGCAGGAGAGCAGGCCTATTACATCACTTTTTATCGTTAAGCGGCATTTTCCAAGCTGACGGAGCTGATGTAACAAACAGGTACATGTGGGCATCCTTCGGCATCTTAAAACACCACAGAGCAGTCAGGTACTGATTTTGGTGAAGAAATTAAACTTAGCGAAGAATCTAAATTCCTCCTGAAGTCCGAGACACTTCTGAGTGAACAGTTCTTAAAATGACATGGTAAACTGTATCTACAAACTTTACGATGCGTGTTCAGTTAATTTCCTGAATCAGTGCCAGTGCACTGGATGTTTGGGTGAGCAGGAAGGGAGGCAGTGAAGGACAAGCGGTGTGAAGGTAATAACACAGAGTGATGCAGCAGCCTGGTGGATCAATAGGAGACAAGCGCCTCTCTTAATAAGCCAATGATAGAGGCCGTGCATGTGGAGGACTCCCTGGTGTTCTGCAGAGCTGCAGCACGGTGAGAATGATATTGACTCGTCTGATTCATTCCACAAGCTGCAGAAATACAACTTCCTAACCCAGACTGTGGTCAGAGGGCAGAAGATAACTTAAAGCTGTCACTGATGAGAATAAGAACACTGACCTCAACACATTGTATTTGTTGCTGTGCTAATAGAAAAATAGATACCATCAACAGGAGCAGAAATAACATCCTCAATTGATTCAGTTCTTAGTACAATTACTTCTCAGAGGTTGGGAAATGGTTTTGAACAAACTGACATTTGAAAGTTTTTTTTTTATTTATTTTTTATTATTTTTTTTTATTTCACAATGTAAAAAAAAAACCTGCTAACGCACCCAAACAAATCCCTTCAGATTAACCTATTTAACATTAATATTAACATTTAATTATACTGTAGTTTTTAAATAAATATTGTAATACTGGGGGGCACAGTGGTTAAGTGGTTAGCACATTTGCCTCGCACCTCCAGGGTTGGGGAATTTGCATGTTCTCCCTATACTTTGGGTACTTTCCTCTGGGTACTCCGGGTTCCTCCCCCAGTCCAAAGACATGCCATGCGTGAGACATGACATGCCAGGCTGATTTTGTGTGTGTGTGTGTGTGTGTGTGTGTGTGTGTGTGTGTGTGTGTGTGTATATATATATATATATATATATATATATATATATATATATATATATATATATATATATATATATATATATATAAAACATCTGAGTGAAAGATATAACACCAACATGTCAGAAAAAAAAAATAATAATAATAATAACCAGAATCAGAATCAATATATATAATTTTAATAAAACGGAAGTGGTGTAATATGATACACAGTGTTTCAAATCTACATCTTGATGAATGGAAAGGTCAGGAACAAAAATCTCTAAGAGATCAAAAAGATTAATATAATGATACACATTTCCTCTATTGTTCTTTTGAACAAACTGAATCTGAACTGTGATAAAAAGGGGTTTCGTTCACTGTGGAATGGGTCACTGGCTGCAAAAAGTTGCAGAACCCCTGGTTTTACTTACCATTGTACATGTTAAATGTGCTTTATTTTATTTAGTTGGTTTTTTTTTTGGTTTTTTTTTAACTACTTACCTGATTTCCTCCTAAATTATTTATAACCAATTCTCACCTGTTCACTGAGTCTCCTCTATTCCCATATTTTCTCTCATAATCATACAACAGCTACTAAATCTCTCAGGATGAGAGCTAATATGTGTTTGCTCCAAGACGCCTACAAATGGCTAGTGTTGCAATGATCAAAAAGCTGAAGCAGGAATGTCATCCTATACACCCACACAGCATGGTCATTTATGCTTTCTTGGACTCTCAGTCACTGATAGCCATGCCATGGTTTGGATTTGAACTTTTTTTATAGGAACTGATCTTCCTGTTTGTCCTGTTTTCTATATTGCATAGCATTTTGGGGTTTTTTTAGTTGTTGTATAAATGTAGTTGGGTGATGAGGACTGATGAAGGCTCGGGCTCCATCACAGACGTGTGAATAAGAATTGAGCAGGCAGGCTATGGTAACCTCAATGCCCACAGCAGTGCCACGTATCTGAGCTGCTGCTGATTGATGCCCTGCTGGGTGGAGACACACTGAGCTCTGATGGCCATGCCACTCCACTGAGGGCTGATTGGACACGGCTCAGCAGAGGGGGGAGGTTTCCACCAGGTCTTGCCATGACAAACAAGCTCTGTCAAGATGGATAATGCAAGAGTGATGATGCAAAATAATATAAAAGTAGGAAGCATCTTAGTCTTAACACACTTACACACACCTCGCCATGGTAGACAATATAGGAGAGGCAGCTAATCAGTCACTGCTGTACAGCCATATGCCTTTTCCTGTAGGCACTCTGTCATTCATCTAGAAATGATGACAACAGACACCAGACCCAGAGGCCTGAAAGATGATGCCAGGAAAGCAAGCACAAGGGAGGAGTGAAGACATGCGGGAGGAGGGGAGACAAATGATTTAATATGCCAGGGGACAGTTATTGCAGAGTAAGTGAAAAATGTATGGACTGATGTTAAAATTATGCCTCACAAAATAATCTAGAATATCAACATGAGAGTATGCTCTGTGTCTACCTCACTGTTGTAGGCTAATTACTGTATGTAGCTTAAGACTGGTACTGTAGTTTAATATTTCTGTTTTCAATGACCTTCCACTTTTCCATTATATTATAAAAGAAAAATAGACTTGCTGAGCAAATACATTTCACAGGACTAACCGCTGACACTGGAATAGGCAAATATTCAATATTCGTGGACACAGCTCTAGATCAAATTTCCTGACATGAGGGACCTGAAAAAAAAAAAGAAATTACATGCATTTATCACAGCTGGTTGAAAATGATTCTGCTCAGTATATCTGCAGGCCAGCAGGGTATACGATAAACCTAGATACATGCATTGCTGAGATAACCTGTCCAAATGAATGTAGCACTCAGCTGAATGTAAAGTAAATGATTGCTAGCTTAAAATAAACCCAAAGATAACTGGATAACTCACAGTTCCATAATATATCCTGCTGACTGCATGATGCCTTATCATTCCTAATACTGACTTCATAGCTTTAAGTAGTGAATTTGAAATTTAGCCTCATCCTTATGCTATCTCTTACTTAATTATTTAGGTTGTACTACTTCTTACACCATGTCTGAGGGAAAATAATTGAGTACTTTAAAAATGATATCTTAGCAAGTGAAAATATCTTGAATATAGGTGAAGGTTAAGAATAAGAATATTTCTTATTATGAGATTATTATATAATTATTATCATTATTATTATAATCATATAATCAAATACACAATTATTCACCTTGTTTTTAGATGCTTTTACTGATTTCAAGCTTTGCATTTTCTTATCTACCTATCTGCAGACAATTTTGCTTCTTTCTAGAAATAAATGCTTAAAATTAGAATAAATAAATGCTTATAATTATCTGCCAATAGAACAAGATGATTCCTTGCTTTAAATGAGTATACATGTGTATATGTAATATAGTAATATAGTATATATGTAATATGTCTAGAAATAGGTTTAATAATCTTATATTTTGTCTATTGTAATCATATAATAGGAAATACTAGTCAAATGCGACTATATCAGTCCCTCTGGGATTTTGCGATCACAGAAATTAACATAAATTCAAGCAAACTCTGCAATATTCAGAGGAGCTTGCAATTTTTTTTTTTTAATTTACCACAGATTTTTCGCAGATTTGGGCCAAGATGCGCTATGTGACATCATCATAATGCACATTCAGCCAAAGCCCCTCTTCGATTCACATGCATCGAACATGATTATAGCTAAAAGGTCACATTTATCAACAAACATCATTGCGAAAGACCGTGCAAAACAATTTTGTGCAATTGCAATTTCGCCAGTTCAAGTAGTTTTCTGCAAAAAAGCAACATTTTGAAAAAGCACCAGCAAAATCAAGCATTTTTAGTTATGCTGCTATATGCAAGATATTTTCACTTGCTAAGATGTTATTTTTGAAGTGAGAGTCCTCGGAGCTCTGGGTCTCTAGTTTGATCCTGAGCTCGGGTAACTGTCCATGTGGAGTTTTACATGCTATCCCCATGTCCATGTGGGTTTCGTCTGGGTTCTCCAGGTTTCCTCCAACTTCCCAGAAAGAATACAAGTAAGTAGACTGGTGACATTAAAATGCCCTTAGTTGTGAATGAGTGTGTTAATGTGTGTCTCCTGTGATAGACTGGCGTTCCATCAAGGGTGTATTCCAGCCTTACACGCAGTGTTCCCAGAATAGAAACCAGATCCACTGCAACCTTGACCAGTATAAAGTGGCTACTGAAGATGACTGACTGACTGACTGACTGAATGACTGACTGACTGACTGACTGACTGAATGAATGAATGAATGAATGAATGAATGAAAATGAGGGGTGTCGTTCAGGTTCTGAATCTCCTCAGCACTGCCACATGCAAGGGACACTTTTAGTTCAGCATAAAACGCACCTTTTTTTTTTTTTTTTTTTTTTTGCACAGAATGCAGATAACTTGAAATCAATGACTAGTCCAAACACCTTAATGTGTCTGCCCCTCACTACAACTCTTGAAAAGTTGGCTAATGGGTTTAATGTTGAATCAGGTGTGTTAATCCAGGGAAAGCACAACTGTGCATATTGCTTTGAGCCTTCAGGAATTTAGGATCTATATCGAATTTAAAACCCTTGACAAATGCAGCTGTCAAAAATTTAAAGTGCAACAAAACCTTTATGTGATTGTCAGACATGTTTTATGTGTTTGTTCTGTAATTTAAATGGTGGAAAAGACAGGACTCATAAACAGATGATGCAACAGCACTGAATATTTGATTACTAAAACTTCCAAAGGAATGTGACCAGTTTTATGATGCTAGTGCATCAAGTAGTATTATAAATTTTAATGCAGGAATTAAGTTACTGATAAATGCAACACTTTAACAAATGTTCACTGATTTCCACTAGTCTGCAAAAGACAGTAATAATTTATTACTTAAGGCATTGTGTTGCACCATTTCAGCAGACTTTTGAACATGTATTTCAACATGGAGGTATGTGCAGGAGCAGAGAGAGAGAGAGAGAGAGAGAGAGAGAGAGAGAGAGAGAGAGAGAGAGAGAGAGAGAGAGAAATACAAAAAGATATAGGCAGGAAGGAAGGTCTGTCTGTGATGTGCTCACTGCTGCTTGAGGTCCACTGTGCCATAACCAAGCTCCTCTAATGACACGCTGCTGCAGTGAAGGGTTGCTGTGCGCTGACACTGAACAGTGAGCTACACACCACCATGATTTCAACTCCTCCTTCCAGCTCTCACAGTCTGTGTGCTTTATATCATTTCACTTGTAATGCTTTTTTTTTTTAATATGCCAAATAGATAGCTATGTGCGACTGCATATAATGTGCATAAACGTGTGTAATTCAGTATCAGCTTCCCCATCCTAAACAGAAAGCAGGTGTGTGTTGGTGAGTCTGTATGCATATTTGTGAAGCGAGTCTTAAATATGCTAAAGCCAAGTTATTCACAGCTCGGATTTGTCACCTGACTTAAGGCCACCTGTTCAAAACAGCATTCTGATCCCTTCGGACTTGCTGCAAAAGCAAAACCGAAATTCAGATTTACTTCTGCATGTACATGTTAAAACTATCTGTCTTTCTCGAGTATATCTTTATTCACTGACTGCTGTACTATTCATTTATGAGTCATATCGCAGGAAATAGATGGTAAGAATACAAGGTCAGGGTCTATATATTGAGGGACAGACCTAACGTACCCAGACATAATAAATGAGAATCCTCTCGAAGTTGAAAAAGGTAATGATCTGGCTTTTGTAGTCATTTCCCCCACCTTTTTTACAATTACAATATGATAAAACCCAAAATTTTATATAACCATATTTTTAAAAATGGTAATGGTAGCATGGCATACACATTTTTATGGGAATGTAATCTAAAAATAACTGAAAGACTCAATTTAAATAAAAAAAAGTCACAAACTTACATCACACTGATTTTTTAATGGTCATGTAAACTTCAATTAAACATACCAGAGGACAAATGTACCTTTATAATGAGCAATAAATAGATGCTTTCCTATACACCAGTCCAGCTGCAGTTCAAAAAAACACTTTATGTTCTTAATATCTTATTGAATAGACCATACAACTTGAAACATACTATTTCCTCACCAGCCCTTTGTCTTCATTTTGCTTATCATGTGGTATTATAGTAGCTCTATGCCTAATTTCTGTTTGTCAGAACCACATTTGCATAAGTGCTGCGTGCTAAAAATCAATTATTGCGACATGCACATGAACATTTTTGTAACTACCCTTTTGATCACAGAGGCCATGCTCTGTTCTGTCACATTTATGCCGGAAGGATAAACCAGCCTTAAAACTGTCTGAACACCCACTCACTGCAACTTCACAGCTGTATGAGCAGCAGTTTAAACACAAATGCATCCTTTGTCTTCGTAGTGCAACAGAATATTAGAAATCTGTACCAGTGTCTCCTTTATGCTGATATACCTCCCACCACTCCAGTCATCTAGAAAAAGTCCAGAATTTGACACATTACTCATACAGGAAATGTACATCCACCTCTGTAAATTTGAAATCCATGCCTGTTGCTATGAGCCAGCATGCATTAGATGGCCATAGCCAAATGTTTGCACTGAAGGAATGGTTCCATCTCATTAGAAGAAGATAATAATTAAGCACATGTTTAATGTCAGCTCAGATCTCCTGGGGAGACACTGGACAGCTCAAGGGCTCCAGCTATGTGTCTCCGGAGAGTGTTGCCAGGCAACTTGGTTTGTATTTGTTTTAATCTGTTTTAGACTTAAAAATATATATTGCTGGAGCAGCCATTAAGTCATTATGTCCAATACTTTTTTTTACCTGCTTTATTATTAATTTTGCTATTTCTGTCAGACTCATTGCAATACCTTTGCGCTGACCTTTCATTGAGATTATGGTCTTCTCATCCACGCTGAATGGAGGAGAACTGGTATGTATGGAGGTGTGATGGTGTGGGTGTTTTGGAGGTCAGTAATATCACTTCATTTACAGTTTGGCTAGCATGCAAGTAAGCATCTTGTTAGGGGCCAATGGGTTCATTCATATATGCTACACACTCTGTTTCCTGTATATTAGGTATACCTAATATATAGGTGGACTTTGTAAGTAGTCAGTAGCCAATTGTAACAAAATCTCATCCTCCTATACTCTCTCCAATGTAAAAGGGTACCCTGATAATAACTCTAACATGGTAATGTGTGATGCTGAATGTTACACCTAAATGTTACTGCTGACTTGAGAATAGACTTCCAATCAAAAGTCTCTAGCCAACAGCAGTCAGAAACTGACTGAAGGGGTTTGAGGATGACTAACACAAGTCTACATGAAAAAAAGCTATAGTCTTTAAATGTACACATACAGGGTGGGCTAATGAGTCTTATATAATGGCAAATAAGTATACACAGTGTTAAAATTGCTGTCTATGATACAAATGTATTATAGACAGCTATATATATACAAATGGATCTATATTCTATATAAGGGAGGACATTGTATGCTGTGCCAATATTCATTTTTCCCCCTCTTTCAGCTGCTCCCTTTTGGGGTCGCCACAGTGGATCACCCGTACACATATTTTGATTCTGGCACGTTATAGGCTGGATGCCCTTCCTGATGCAACCCTCCACATTTCCTGGGCTTGGGACCGGCACTGACATGCACTGGCTTATGCAACCCTCCAGTGGCTGGGGTTGGTTTCCTGATCATGACTCTAGCCCAGGTTGTGGGGTTGAAAGCACCGAATGCTAGCCACTAGTCCATCAGTGAACCTGCTGTCATAATATACCAAAACCCAATAAAAAATGTTATGTCACTGTCACTGCTGTCCTAAGAATCATCCCCCACCCAAATAAAATCTGCTTAGTGCCAGTCATGTTCTGGTCCCTTACAATTGGTAGACAAGGTAGAAACAGATACATCCAGCAATTGTATACATTCAACTGTTGGCATAGCTGATAAAATGGACAATGAGGGTAAATAATGTACAGTTCAAGGTAGGTGAACGTAATAAACATGCCTTACCTTGTAGCAGCTAAATGAAGAAGCAGAGAGAAAAGAAAGATTGTACTGGAGAAGTATATGGACCAAACACAAGGTCCATTCATTAACATGCAGCTCAGCCTCAAGGCCAAGGTCATGTAGTAAGCATGACTGCTGATGGGGTTTAAACTCATCTTAAAGGATATGTTTTAACTGATGAAGGCACTAGAGAATTGCTCATAATATGACCTTGTTATCAAGCTAGTACATGAACAGTGCAAATGCACAACATGATAATAGTGACCTCAGGCCTCTTTTGCTTCACCAGTTAATAAATGCTCGTCACTGAAGCATTAACAGAAGAAATCTCAGCTAATATACATCTACCTGCTCTGATTGGAGAGGACTGGCTACGGGAAATATCAAAAAAAAAAAAAAAGCCTGAGGGGTGGGGCAGTGTGAAAGTAGAAATTACAAATGTGCAAATATAGGTGTTCATTACTTGCATTACTTGAAATCTCCAGCTTTACTGATTACAGGACAGGCTGTGTCCCCACCCACGCACATGTGCATAAACACACACACACACACACACACACACACACACACACACACACACACACACTCACACACACACACCATATACGATTACACACTGCATACAATACATACTGAAAGCTGAATATTCCTACATTAAAAGGTGCTCAGTCTTCTTTATAAACCCAGTCATAATCTCTTAAAATAAAAATAAAAATATTTGCATCCACACATCATTCTTCTCCATATAGTGGAAAGCTTAAAATGTCTGTGGTTTGTATCTACGTTTATTTCCTGCTTATGTTTATCAGCTGTATTTATATGATATTGTGTTCATTATTCAAATGATCTCTATAACAAAATGAATGCGTACACAAAGAGAAACAAAATAAATAATTTAATTAATTAAATCAAATTGCAGTAAGGTATTTTAGATTCCTTCTTGCTGCAATTTTATATGCACTAAAAAAGTCATAATGTCATAGGTGTCGTCTGAGAACTCCAGCATTTGTATACTAGAGCAATGCACTTAAGGCTGTTTAGGCCAAGCCCCTGGAGACCCTGTCATCTACATGCATCATGCATACCACATCTCCTTATTATAAAGAACCTGCCAAAATCTATTTAAATCTTTCTCAACAACACAGATTGCATCTGAAGAAATGCAAATAGAATTTAAAAAAACAACAACAACAACAACAACAACAACAAAAAACAGTCAATATGAGAAATGTCCAGGGAACCTATGTCACCGGCACAATAAATTTATTAGCGTAATCAAGTTAATGTTAGGCTTCAGCTTGCTAATGAAGTTATACCCTGTGCCTACTCTTGGGAGTGCTCTGAAATTTCTGCACCAGGCCTCGCACACACACCGCAGGCTTTCTCTGTCCCTACAGTAGACCCAACAACTCTTATACTATCTGTTTTCGGAAGACCTAAATGACCAGCCTGGGAACCTGTCTGCCAGAGATAAACACACACACACACACACACAAACGCACACACATACACAGACACATCCACACAATTCACACATCTCTAAAAACTGCCTAGAGGCAGAGGCGTGTAGCTGAATAATGATGTCATGTGTGGCACTGCAAGAGCAATGGCAGAGACAAAACAAAATACACTTACACACCCTTCATCACAGAGACATGCACATGAAAAAAATGTGGGCAGGCCTCCTCACCTCACACACTCTCAAGCTCACATGTATAATGAAGGGATTATGTGGTCTTCTGCTTTCTATTTACATGGCGAATGCTAAGCGCCGGAACCCTGTCTGAAAGCCTCAGGCCGCTGCACGGGTTCACTGGACCAGAATAATCCCCAGCACCGAGGCCTCACCACTGAATAAGAACCTCTCACCGACACCCTAGCCCTGTAGTATAAACCTGCACAAATCCAGGGCCAATAGAGTATGCACCCGTTTGCTTCCTGTGCAGACGTGTTCAGTTTAATGGCGCCTCGGCTGAATGTTGTTTGTAAAGGTCTCAACACTAAACCTGCAATTCTATTATTAAGCATCAGTATCACCAACTTTGCTTTTCTGTGCTTACAAATAGTGTAACCGTGAGATAGTTTCCTGGAGGTCAAACCAATAGAAAACTTTCAGCAAAAGAAAGTTCTCTGTGGAGAAAAAAAAAAAACTCTCACTGTCACATTTCCTTCAGAGAGATCCTTAGCTCCATAAAGCTACACACTCAGGAAAACTCAAGTTTAACTCTTTTATCAGAGGCCAAAAAAATGGAATTTCCACCTGTTTTGGATGTGCCTGTGTTCAGAACTGAATTTATTTGAGATGTCACACCCCACAGTAGTGGTTAATGTCTCATATGAAAGTAGACACTCAGGGCTTTAAGAATGTGCAGCTTTTCATAAGTATTTCTTTTTAACCTAACCTACTAGGTTCAAAAGTTTAAAGTTTTGTTTAAAGTTCAGCTAAACACAGTCACGATACTCTACATACAGAAACCCAACAATGTCATGACTAATCTTGTAATAGACTTGTGGTAATAAAATAATTCATTTGTTTATACTGACTGAAAATGTCCGAGATGTCGATTTCCATTCCGCCGGCAGAATCGAATGCCAGTGTACTGGGAGAACTACACACAGGCCTAATTAGACTTATTAAAGATATGTGTGTGTCAAACACAAGCATAATCAATAAAGTTCTTCCATACAAGGTGACACTTTCGCACTGCACCAAGGTATTTCACAAAGGCAAACACAGTACATTTCATCCCAATTTAAAAAATATTTATTTAAAAAAATATATATTTATTTATTAACCAGAAATTAACATGCCTAGCTTCTAATTTGACTGTGGTATGAACACAGCTGAGGCTCAGGGGAAGAGAGAGAGTAAGAGAAAACACAGAAGAGGAGTGGCACAGCAACAGTAATAAATGAATGAGAGAAGTAGGTAAAATATTTTCTTTTCCTATTAATTCTTGGATGCTAATTATTCAATGAGTTTGTTTGCTACTAGTAACTTTAAAGCTGACAAACTGTTGCATTAGTAGTCAGCTCAGGTGAATAAACAGTATAGGTTCAGTATATCAAAGGATTTCCTAATATTTGCACACTCCTATTTTCTGCACACTGTGTGACAATAGCATAGAGCACATGTTAATATCCAACCATCACCAACAAAGTGGACAGTCTGCTAAAATAAAATAAGGTTGCTTATAAAACTCTAAGATGGACTGATTTACTGAACTGATGTATTAAAAAAATATTTTCCCTCACTCATTAGCATTTATTGAGTGTATAGCACATGCTGCTCCACCATTCAATCATTTGGAAGAAACTGCTTTAATATAGTCAGGCAACGTATTTCAAGTGACGGAATGCCAAAGACAGACAAAAATAATTCAAATCAATATCTACTTCTTTTTGCAATGATATGCGGCAACACTTTGAACGTTCTTTCATCAACCACACACTGCTTACAACAACTGTGTTCTACCAAGGGGCCCCGTGCAACTCGATCTCTTATTTACAGCAGATGAACATAGAAACAAATATAGCAGTAACTCTCTAGCTTGATCAGGAGTTTTTCCTCTTGCATGAGAGCCATTATTTCTTACAGCGATGTGAATTTATATTTAGACTATATCATGACTGAGAGCAATTAACAACATTTAAACAGAGCCTCTGGAAAAGAGGTAATTATTTATTATTAATAGAACGTACACTGCACATGATTATATAATCAGAGTTAAACTTGAGTTTCAGCTTCACTCTTCCAGAAAGTTCTTTAAGATCTGAATTTGCAGTGGTTATTGAGAAGAATTAGAACATGCAAAAAAATAATAATTTTTATATTGTTTTCCTCCCTTTACTTTATACTGTACATGATTTTATTCATGCATTTATTCTTGGTAAATCACCTGCAACATGCATATTAGCAAATCTGGGCCAAAATGTTTTATCATACAGTATATATATATATATATATATATATATATATATATATATATATATATATATATATATATATATATATATATATATATATATATACTGGGTTTAGAATACCTCATATGCAACATATAGAATACATATACATATAGCAACATATAACATCCAAGTGAAAGATATAACACCAATATGTCAAAAAAAAAAAATTTTAAATAAATAAAAAAAGCAGAATCACTGAGTTGGAAAAAGGATCACCTCCTCCTAAAAATGACTTGTAAACTCAATAAAAAAAAAAACTCAATAGCTAATCACCTTCTCAATGACACACAAAGCCATTTGACTTTCAGCTGTGATCAGCTGTGGTCATTTTGATTAACTCAGCATGAAAAGAGCTTTCATGGAGCATGTTGTAGTGCAACTGAAGCAAACAATCAACTATGGTTGGCAAGACACTGTCAAAAGATCTCCGGGATAAAGTTGTGGACAGGCACAAGTCAGGAGATGGATACAAAAAAATCTCAAAGGCTTTATCAATGCCTAGAAGCACAGTGAAGTCTATTATTAAGAAGTGGAAGGTATTTGGTACAACACAGCCCTCCCTTGATCAGGACGTCGCTCCAAACTGGATGAAAGAGCCAGGAGGAAACTGGTCAGAGAGGCTACCAAGAGGCCTACAGCAACTCTGAAGCAGTTGCAGGAATTTATGACAAAGAGTGGTTATTGTGTGCATGTGACAACAATATCACAAATTCTCCACAAATGTGGCTTGTATGGGAGGGTTGCAAGAAAAAAGCCACTCCTCAAGAAAGGCCACATGAACACACCTTGAAGATTCTGAGGCCACATGGAAAAAGGTGTTATGGTCACATGAGACTAAAATTGAATTATTTGGCCTCAACACCAAACGATATGTCTGGCGGAAATCCAATACAGTTCACCATCCAAATAACACCATTCCTACAGTAAAGTATGGAGGTGGTAATATCCTGTTATGGGGGTGTTTCTCTGCAGCAGGGACATTTTCCTGACATGTTGGTGTTATATCTTTCACTTGGATGTTATAAGTTGCACTTATAAGTAAATAAAGCTGGATAAAACAAAAACTGTGTCTTCATTTCAGGCTGAAAAGCAACAAAACGTGATTATTTTAAAGGAGGGTGATTATTTTCTATACCCACTGTGTGTGTGTGTGTGTGTGTGTGTGTGTGTGTGTGTGTGTGTGTGTATATATATACATATATATAAAGAAACTATATATAGTTTATATATATAAACTATATTGCTTCTCTCCTATAATTCTCATTCTGTATTTTTATTATTTTAATATGACACTATAAATGAGTCCTTCCTTTTTAGGAATTTAGAATCTGTAAATATTGGTTGATACCTGCTGTCAAACCTACTGTACATATAGTAGGTGTTTGGGAAAAAAAAATAAAATTATATATATATATATATATATATATATATATATATATATATATATATATATATATATATATATATATATATATATATATATACTGCACACTGGTCATGGGTATTATGTTGGACTTATTTTATAAACCAAAACAACTGCAGAGTGGATAGGGGACATTTATAAGCTAGAGCACAGCTGACCTTGGCAACTGTGTTTTCTAAAAGGATACATGACAGGGGAACAAAGAGCTCAGCTAAGACTGAGTGTCTGAGTTTGACCTCGGCACTGTCAGTGTGAGATAGAAAAAAAAAGGCTTTGGGAAAAGACGAAAGAAGATTTCTGATTTCACATAGTCTGTTGAGCTCAACTTTTTTCAGTCTGCTTCAACCAGGAAATCCAGACACCCCAGAGCTCTATCACCATTCAAAGTCTCAGTTCAGTCTCAGCTTTAATATTAAGTACATCACAGCCTAAACTAAAGTATGTATGTGTGTATGTGTGTGTGTCTTCCTCGTTGCATATAATAAAATGTACATGTACATACAATAAAATCTACATATAGCTCCATTTAACTGAATGACATTTGCAAGTTTGCAGACAAATCACAAATAAGGAAAGAAGCTTTAATGATTAGAAAGAAAACAAACGTTGCTGGAGAACACAAGCTCGCTTCTTCATGCTTCTGAGCTCATTGTCTTGGTACACAGGGCTTTATTGTGCTCAGCTGTAATGTCCAGTAATGCCATGTACCTGTATCTAAGGGCGTTTTCACACCTGGTTCACGCCTGGTGCATATTCTCCCTTTGTTCGGTTCGTTTAGATATATGTGAACACGGCAATCAAGCTCAGATCCACACCAAAACTCTGGAGCGGGTCGCTTGTAGTGAAAAAGAAATCCAACCCAACGGACCAACGAACCAACCTGTATAGCAATGCATGTTGGGAACTGCATTAGGTAAAAACCGTGTTTGTTTTGCTAATGGCTGGTAACATCAATCACGGTTTAACTTGGACCAAAGATGAGGTAAAAATTAAAATTCGGTTTGACTAACATATTTCGGAACAACTTTCAAAAACACATAAAAACACATAGGTTTACAAGGTGTTTAGTGAGTGTCTCAAGTGGAACATCAATTCCTGCTCAAACTGATTAATTATAATAACTACAGCTAAAAAGAAAGCCACAATAAGCTCGCAGAGCTCCATCTTGATGGGTGACCGCTATGAGCAGAACCCCGGAACATAAACAGGTGCACTCTGACCAACGAGAGGACAGTTTACTCACATGTGACTTGCATAAACACATTTTGGTACACTCTGAAATGTTGCCTTGTGAAAGCGAACCAAGCCAAGGAGAAAATTTAGCATTGCAATAATTTATGTCCCCATTTCGGAACAAAGCACAGAGCTACAGGTCTGAAAACACCCTAAGAATACAAATACCAGTCTGTCAGTAATGCCTTATCCTATTGCTTCTCAACTAATTCTGCTTTAAGTCCATTCTTAATTAGCCAGGATGACCAGCTAATGGACAGTGTATTACAAAGAGATAAGCTGGCTCAGGATATAGACTACCTATTACATTGCTTTGCAAAGACTACAGAAGCTTGACAAAAGTTTATTTTATGCTTTCACAACTGGCCATTTAGCCATCGCAGCTCCTCCCTGATCGGGCTCCACAGAATCCTTTTGTATTTAGCACCAAATTAAAGTCTGAAACCATCTAATATTTTAGGCCCATAAACAGATGCCTACAAAAGGGCAACACAAAGTACAGTCTTTAATCCTTGCTAAAAATTTTGCTGTGTGTGGCTTACCAGGGCGGTGCACATTCATATGGATTTTTATTAACGTGAGCCATCGTTGCCTCACCACCAGGCACAGGAATAAGAACAACTGGCTCTTCTCCAGATTTGCTGTGGGAAGTACCATGTACAAAGAGCCACACTCGAGCTTTCGCACTTCACAACCTATTAAGCCAAAGAAATTTCTTTTTTGTTTTCACACTAGTGGCATAGCATGGATTAAATATTAGAAGGTTTGCTGGTTATAAACAGGGAAGCAGCTAGCAGGCATTCTGTCTCAGAGACCTCACTATGGTGAAGATGACAAGTCAAAAAAAAAAAAACAGTTTTACATTTTACTTAGAAAATGATTGCTTTACTGTCTTTGCATTTAAATGCATAGACCTACCTTGTGCAGCACTAGGCATAGAGGTCTATTGTGACTGCTAAAAATTGCAATTATTTCGGTAAATTTCAGTAATTTTTGCTGACTGCTTTCCCTTTTGTGGCTTTTTTTTCTTTCAAACAACACAAAATTCTGCTCGCCACGACTACTTGTTAGTTATTACGCTAAGTAGCAAGGTACCATGTTATCAAAGAACTAATACCCTGAGCTAACTGCTACAGTCAATTGCTTGAAACAGTATGGACCAGCTACACTTGATGGCAAGACAAATTACATTTTACTAATAAGATCTTTTCAATGATGTTTTGCATCACATGTTTTGCCACAGATCTGTTCTTCTATTTATTTATTTATTTATTTATGCCTCAAATCTGGAACCATTTGGAGCTGTTCCCCTTAAACCTTCCTGTAGCTACAGTCCTACTTTATGCTCATTTATCCTTACACACTGCTTGGGAAAATGCGGAGACAAGCACATGCTACAATAATAAAGAGGGGAAAAAAAATCAACCTTGATCCTTAAGAGACCAAAACTGAGCAGACACTGATCTAGAGTGCTGGAGGGCAGAGATTACATGTGTCTACATTGTAAAAGAAAAGTGAAGAGGGTGAAACACTTTCTGAGAATTGTTGCATTAGTGCAGGTAGAGAGAAAAAAAAGTCCAGGATTGTCTAACCTGTCTTCATCCTGATTAGAACTGAGTGCTTCCCAGATCCAGAGAGGGAAAGAAAGAGAGAATATCACAGAATGCATATGCATTATGGATGTCTGCCAAATACTGTGTGCTGACAGCAGCAGTGTGGTGGAGCATTAGAGCTGCACCTATCGATTATTTGGGTTTTTGAATAAATGGCCTGAATATTTGAATATTCTGTAAGGATAAGGAAAGCTCAAGGCTTAGTTTATTTTACTGATTTATTAATAAAAGAAAACCAGCAGTCGAATACTGATGACATTAAAGGCTCTTCTGTGGGACATCACCCCATTACATCTAAATAAAGGGCCTAAAACAAATCCTTAATCAAGTTGTTCAAACAATGAACTTGTTTACAGCAGACTGTATAACAAATAATAATAATAATAATAATAATTAATAATAATAATAATAATAATAATAATTTCTTCGATTTATATAGTGCTTTTCTAGGCACTCAAAATGCTTTACACTGTATGTCGGGGAAATTTCCTCAACCACCACCAGTGTGTAGCATCCACCTGGATGATGCGACGGCAGCCATAGCGCGCCAGAACGCCCACCACACACCAGCTATTGGTGGAGAGGAGAGGAGAGAGATGTAGCCAATTCAGGGATGGAGATTATTAGGGGGCCATGATAGACAAGGGCCAATGGGGGAATTTTAATGACCACCCTATCTGCACTTGCATCCGTCTCTACCTACAGTCGTGACAGAACGCAAGACCTATAATGGATGCAGCAGATTTCTTCTCCACGCAAGAAAGAATCCTGGAGACCATGAGGTTGAAACCAGAGGGGAGGGAATCGTGGATCAGGGCCACAGAAGCTCCTACTTGGCTGAGGACATCGCTCTGCCATCCTGCTCCGCTGTGGACATCGTTCTGCCTCCATGCTCCACTGAAGACATTGCTCCTTTTCTCTGCTTCGCACCACATGTCGCTCCCCCTTCTTGCTCCACGGAGGACATCGCTCCCCCCTCATACTTCGCGGAGAGCGTCGCTCCTCCCTCTGGCCTCACGGAGAACTTCACTCCACCCTCTGACCTCGCTGAGAACGTCACTCCCCCCTCTAGCTCCATGGCTAATGTCGCTCCCCCCTCGGGCTCCACCTTGAGCTTCGTTCCCCACGCTGGCTGCGCGGTAGCCGCCACTCCACGCTCAAGCCAGGCCAGGGATATCAAGTCATCTCTCTGCAATGCGGAAGAGACCACCCCACATCTGAACCTCAGAGAACAAGTCAAGCGTCCTCTTCCCAGCCCCGCGAGAGATGACACGCAAGTAAGCGTGGAAATACTTAAGGACCTCTGGTATGGGTATCCAGGACCCCCTCCTGAACTTTTTATGTGCTTCGGGAGCTGCGCGTTAAGGGGGGGGGGTTCTGTCAGGGAAAGGTCTACGATTCCTAGTAGCCACTGTTGTGTCACATGACTGGTAGCACCTGATTCACGTTTTGGTTAATTTACCAGGGTATTTAAGTCACAGTTTGTACAGCACTCTTTGCCTTGCGTTATTGTCCTTCCTTGCCATTGTTTCTTGTCTCTGCATTTAGGGTTTTGGTCTATGTTTGTTTTGCTGTCGTTTGTGTTCTATGGTTCTTGTTTTGTGTTATTATTTTGCATTTATATTAAACAATCACTATCTGCACTTGCATCCATCTCTACCTACAATCGTGACAAGCTTCAGTGGGAAACAATATGCCAAACAATAGATAAGGCAGACTAAATGCTTGATTAAATCATAAAATGACACAAAGGTAACAAAATAATTCTAAATGATTATTGAATTACAGTATTATAACCAACAACCAGCAATTTTGCAGAGATAATCCACTTACCAACATAATATTGGGAGGTGAGAGGAAACTGAAGTACCCAGAGGAAACCACACAGATAGTAACCCAAGCTCACAATCAAACCAAGGACCCAGTAGCTTTAAGGCGGAAATGCTACACACGGCACTACCACGACGTCCTTACCATTTTCAAATTAATTTAATTATCAGATTTGTCATTTTTATCAGAGATATTTGATGCAGCCCTATGAGCATGGAGGCCAGTAGCAGAAGAAAGATAGAAGAGCAGAAACAAAGAGAATGGAGAAAAAACTGTGAAAAGGAGGCTAAAATAACACAAGAAAAAGTCTCTCCAGCACAGATGGTGAAAAAGGGAGGGGAGACCTACTGGGACCTTGGAATTGAGGGAGTGAAACTCTGAAGGAAGCAATAAGCTCTTTCTGACAAGCTGTAGTATTCAGATCAATAGCCTGCTGCTCTCTGTCTGCCAACACCTGAGCTTGTGCAACTCACAATCACCTAAGTCTTTCAATTATTGGATTTATGTAACTCAGACCCAACACATCTAATCCTTCACGTCAGGTTTTGATTTGTTGGTCAATGTCTTGCTGGTGCGCCAAGCAAGTGTTGGCAGACTTTCCATCGATGTCATTTGGAAGGCATGTGGAAGAGATCACTAACAGAAGCATGCACAGAATTAAGATTTGCGTGTAGGAGTGAAGAGGTATTAAGAGTCAAAGAGCGAGAGAATGATGAGGTATACTGGATCTCAAACACAACCTCAGCCATTTTTCAAAACATAATCAACAACCTCTTGTACCTGTGTAGATAAAATGCAGACCTAAATATGGCAGACGATTTATTAATGGACTTTCTACAAGTCATGTTAGCATATGTGATGGATATACTAGAGCAAGATTTAAGTGGAACTGTAGATTATGTGCACCTAATGATGTTTCACATGATATCATATATTAGATGGTCTAAACAGCAGACATACTGAGCAAATATGCTTTAAGTCAATGGTCATCAACCCTGTTCCTGGAGATCTATCATACTGAAGACTTCAGCTCCAACCATAATCGTGCCCACCTCACCATCTAATCATTGCCTTAAGAAGTTCTTGATAAACTAAAACAGGTGTGTTAGATTTTGGCTGATGAAACCTGCAGGAAGGGAGATCTCAAGGAAGAGGGGTGGTGACCAGTGCTTAGAGTGGAGACACAAAGTCCTTCACCTATAGCATTGCACATACAGACCAAAGTCATGTCCCAAATGGCATACTATACACTATACACCTATACTATGCACTATACACTCTGCCGTCTAGTGTATGATTTTTTAGAAGGGTGGTATCATCTCAAATGGCACACTTTCGGGATTGTACTAGCGCTAATATGTGCTAGCACTATCAAAATAGCCAAACAGATAACAAAAATGAATTGGTACATTTTACTGTTTATGTTAATGTTTCCATCAAGACTTCAGTCACCATCAGACAGAGGCATAATTGTCTCCGCAGGCGATTTTTGCTTGCACAATTTAAAATATATGATATAGCCCCTCCCCATCTGCCACATAAGAAAAGCTGCGACCGTTGAGTGCATCGTTCCACACTTCGTTTTTTCGATTGAATGAGTGCATCATCCGGGAACTTAAAGTGCACTTTGTTTTTTGGGGTTTTTCAGTGTGAACACACTAATCACACTATTTATACTACAAAATGGTGTAGAATAGTGCATAAGTGTGCGATTTGGGACGCACTACAATGGCTATTTGTTTTTCAGAAAATATAAACTGGACTGTACTCTGTTGCTCATTCAAAATGAGTCTCTTACTTCACAATGGAGTCACGGTTACAGAAGAGAAGCAGCAAATATATTTAGCTTAGCTTCTTAGCTCATGCACAGTGATTAATGCTGTGCTTAATATATAGCTGTAAGGTTTCACAGTATCCCTGAACATATAGGAGTACCAAATCTACATGAAAGGCCCTTTTGAGAGAAAGATCCCACAGTGCATGGAGAGAGGGGTCACTCCACTCTCCTCATACAGACAGTCAGATGACAGAGAGAGCAGCTCAGGTAGAACAGGCATGTGTGAAGAAGAGGTGTGCTGGAGCAACATACTCCCAGCTGACACCTGGTGCAGTCATGCCATAACCTGTCAAGAGCAGCTGTCATTCCAGCCCAAAGTCACCCACACACACAAAGAGAAAGATAAGCGAGAAGAAAGGCGAGAGCAAGTGAGGATACAAGGGGCAAAAAGAAAGAGAATGATACAATGGGGCAGAGAGAGAAAAGAGCGAGAGATTGATATTGGAAGAGAGGAAGTATAAGCAGATTAGTCCTATTCACCTGACATGAGATTTAAAAAGGGCAGAGGGACGGAAAACAAGTGGAAGAAGAAACAGTACATTTCAAGCGTTGTGTGGGAATCCGTAAAGTTGAAATAGGCTGTAGAAACAGGTAGCTATAATTCATTTAATGAGGTACAAAGCTGAGAGCAGTGCTACACACCTCTGGCTCTCTCACTTGCTCGTAATGTCTTAATGAAAGCGACGTGATAATGGGTTGAATTATGCCCAGCCGCCTAAAGGACATTTGCCTAATGATGCCCGTGGGAAGCAGCTAGCCCAGCTTACCATTCCATATATCCAGTGACATGGAGAAAAACACATACGCATTGATTTGATGTGAAGAGAAAAGGAGCCATTATGGCTCATGAAGTGTTTTTTGTATCATTGTGTCCAACAAATCCAGACAGCTGACGCAAGCTCATGGTCTCAGAACCAAGTGCAGTGATCACCAGGCCTGCTCGTGGAGATCCATCTTGTAATAAAACTCTATAATCTAAGCAAGTAAACTGATCATTTGAATAAGGAAAATAAGATTAGGGTTGAAACCAAATTCTGTAGCAACACGTTTGGTGAACACTGTGCTGGAATCACTGGGGAGGACCTGTGCTGACCCTCCCTTTCTGTTAACAGAGATATATTTAAGCTTACCTGAGGCACAGTGAAGTCTCCAATGATATTTTAACAATGCTCCAATATGTAGAATATATCAGCAGATCCAGAGGTACAAAGAAGCTAGCAGCTAAATGGGCTAAAAATAAACTGTGTGTGAGAGCAGCCTTTCCAATGATGAGGTAAGAAGTAAGACCCAGAGCATCTGTCTTGCAGACCCACTTTCTGCTTGTAGAGGCAGTGGCTGCTTTCCACTCTGATGAGGGAACAGGAGCTGCTGGGTGTTTGGGATAGGAGACAGCTCATCTGCTGCATTAAGAGAGAGCTGGAAGCTTTGGCACAACTCCAGACTCGCGTCCAAGCTTCAGGGGTGAGAATGACTCAGGTGGATCTGTAAACCTACAGTACCACTCAGCCGATTTCCAGATAAGCGTATTCACACCACACCACCTCATGCATCCCCAAGGGATTTTACTGTGATATGTTAAATGTCCCAAATTGTATATTCATTCTGGAATTTATTCCCCCAAGGTCCATTATAATCGATTGCATGGCTTTACAAAATTGCTCTGTCGCAAGTTCTTTTTATTATTGGGCCTTTAAGGCTTCTTAATGTTAATGACCTTTTTTCCGAGAGGCTATTCGAAACTCCCATCGCACTCCAACGAGCGACATGTAGTGCTAAACTGTAACTAAAACTTTCAACTAAATAATGACATTAGATGTAATGTGATCTAGTCATACATGTTTGAACCAGATGCTGTCTGACAAATATTCAGAATGGTTTATTCATACCTTATGACTTCTTTGTTATTGCTTCTTGTAAGAGAAAAGAGAAGTAACAATTCTTCAGCAAACAGGTATGTGGGTGTCTGAGTTTGACAAAATAAAAGAGTGGCTGGTATTCTGACAAAACTGTTGAAAGAGCTGTCACTGGTTACCATGTGGATCCCTACCAGGGGACTAGTTACGGGGATGGGGGCCCAGACTTCCAAAGGCTTGAAAAAGATTTCGAAAAGAAACAAATTGACTCACTGCATGTCACTACATTGCCTTTTTCAGGGGGGGGATTTTCAAGTAATGATCTGAAAGACAGCTCAAAGCTGTTTTCAGAGCAGTGCTGCCTACAGAATTGCCTGCCTAGTCACCCAACCCAAGCCCAATCGAATTCCCTGGGAGAATTTGGATTGAAAGGTTTCAGGGAGGTACGGCAAGGCATCTCTGAAAACTGCCTGTAAAATGAATATTTAGTTTAAATGCTCCAGGGTTCCTGGTTTCATCCTGAGCTCAGGTTACTGTCTGTGCAGAGTTTCTCTGCATGTTCATGTGGGCAATCTCCAGGTTTCCTCCCACTGTTAAAAAAAAAAAAAAAAACATGCCAGTAGGTGTATTTGCTATGTTACATTGCCCCAGGTGTGAAGGAGCATGTGAATGCGTGTGCATGGTGCCCTGTGTTAGACTGGCAACTCACCGAGGGCCAGGAACACTGCCTCACACACAGTGTTCCTGTGATAGGCTCCAGATCCAGATGCGGATAAAGCAGTTACTGAAGATGAATGAACGAATGTAGTTTACATGTTTTATTTACTGTCAGAAATACTGTATACTTATGCGATATTGTTTCCCTCAAAATAACTGTTTTTAATTATGTCGATTTTTTGCATTTTGAACATTTTATAACACTTTTGACAAAGTGTATTTTGCTCTAAAGCACAGTGTAGCTTGACTGTTTCTCACAGCTGATTGTGGGATTGGAGCTGACCTTCTCAGATGCCCTGTATTGTCGCTCTTATATCAAGGAGGCATTGCTCAAAGCGGACACAGGTTTGATGAAATCTTACTGCAATGGACTCACCAGGGTGAAGGGATCAATATGACATTAATCTCTGCTGGGCTTGTGGCAGTGAGAGGTAGACTATGAGGCCACAGCGGTATAGAAGATGAGGCCAGGAATGCTGTAAATCCTCCAACCTGTCAGTGGCAGAATGGGCAGGCAAGACGTTTAGCACTCCCTTGGGCCCCCAGGGACCATCAATACAACATGCATGACATATCCATGGCCAATGAGTTCACACGCATGATTTCTGTAATCTTCTATCCATTATGAGGTGTACACACACACACACACACACACACACACACACACACACACACACGAACACACACACACACACACACATAGTCACTCTCTTGAGATCCCTGTTGCACACCTACCAACACAATGCTAACCCCTGACTCCATATAGACCTTTTTCCATTTTGCGTAGCCATAAAACAGGATCTAAAAGGTCAGGGTGATGCAGGTTGGCAAATTCATTCAGTCATAAATTGAAGTTTATGTGAGCACACATAACAGTTATATACAGCCCAGTGAGAGAAAGGCTCAGGAACACTTCACTGTGCATTAAAGAACTCTCGATAGATAGGCCTTTCTTGCCCAAGCAGTTATTTGGTCCAAAAATTATTATTATTATCTGATCCAAGTACTCATGCAATGTGTTTAAAGAAAACACACAAAGAAAATTACAACTGACTTTACCAAACATTGGACCACGATGAGTTTCACTTGGGGGGGGGGGGGGGATGTCTGTGCTATATACTATATATGAAATATGATAAATATTATTAAGAGTATGATCCTTGTTCTGCACTAGGCTCTGGTACTTACTTATTTAAAAAGAATGACCTTAATCATGCATAACTGCACAAATATATTGTATATAGTCAAAGCAGCACAAAGGCTGCACTTTATGACCATGGCAACACCATGGAAAAAGTGTAACTCTTAAGCTTCATGAAGAGCAAGAGATCAATTTCAGTGCAATTTTGCCACCATTTCGTATGATTCATACTGGTCATTAAAAATAACAAACTAAAAACAACCTACTAAAAGAAATGATATTTTAATATTTGTTTTAATTTTTTCATAGATAAAAAAAAGTTAAACTGTTAAATCCAAAATAAACAAGTAAAAAAATACAGCTTATTTAAATTTTGTTTTTTGTTTATTTTTGAAGATACAGTGGGGGAAAAAAGTATTTGATCCCCTGCTGATTTTGTACGTTTGCCCACTGACAAAGAAATGATCAGTCTATAATTTTAATGGTAGGTGTATTTTAACAGTGAGAGACAGAATAACAACAAAAAAATCCAGAAAAACACATTTCAAAAAAGTTATAAATTGATTTTCATTTTAATGAGTGAAATAAGTATTTGACCCCTTCGACTTTGTACTTGGTGGCAAAACCCTTGCTGGCAATCACAGAGGTCAGACGTTTCTTGTAGTTGGCCACCAGGTTTGCACACATCTCAGGAGGGATTTTGTCCCACTCCTCTTTGCAGTTCCTCTCCACGTCATTAAGGTCTCGAGACTGACGTTTGGCAACTCGAACCTTCAGCTCCCTCCACAGATTTTCTATGGGATTAAGGTCTGGAGACTGGCTAGGCCACTCCAGGACCTTAATGTGCTTCTTCTTGAGCCACTCCTTTGTTGCCTTAGCTGTGTGTTTTGGGTCATTGTCATGCTGGAATACCCATCCACGACCCATTTTCAATGCCCTGGCTGAGGAAAGGAGGTTCTCACCCAAGATTTGACGGTACATGGCCCCGTCCATCTGGTGCAGTTGTCCTGTCCCCTTAGCAGAAAAACACCCCCAAAGCATAATGTTTCCACCTCCATGTTTGACGGTGGTGATGGTGTTCTTGGAGTCATAGGCAGCATTCCTCCTCCTCCAAACACGGCGAGTTGAGTTGATGCCAAAGAGCTCGATTTTGGGCTCACCTGACCACAACACTTTCACCCAGTTCTCCTCTGAATCATTCAGGCAAACTTCAGACGGGCCTGTACATGTGCTTTCTTGAGCAGGGGGACTTTGCGGGCGCTGCAGGATTTCAGTCCTTCACCAATTGTTTTCTTGTGATTAGGGTTAGGGTTAGAGTCAAATACTTTTTTCCCTCACTGTATACACTTCTCTGGACTCTGAGAGCAGAGTTGAGAAGCTATGTTCTTTTACCATTCCCTGGTTCCCATTGAGGAGGCCGCAATACAACGACACATATCATTTGCAATTATCTCATAACACTCAAAGGATTTTCTTACTATTTTTCCCCCAGAGTTCACAGGGCTACCTCCTCACGTTTTTGCGAAATGACATGCTGTCCACATGAAAGACCAGGCTAGGAACAATGGCAGAAGAAGCATAAAAGACCTGCAGACCAGCACTAGTATCTCTGCTGGCCCTCATACCCTCATGTTTCTGGTAGCAGAACACAGACAATGCATACCAGTATACATTATATACCAGTACTGACTCACATAAAGTTATGCATTTCTCCAATGCAACAGTATTTTTCCATTATATATTAAAAATGGCTCTTTGCAAAACTGTCAAAGAATTTGCTATGAAAACTTAATGTGGACAGATTCATCAGTGTTATGTCACAGCCACAAAGAACTTACTTCTGGGTCAATAACCCCAGTACTCTCTCAGAAAGAATGTGTTAATATCCTACACACTTTTTGTGTTATTACTATCTCAACACATGTGTTAAATTATCCAATAAATGTGTTAAAAAAAATTCAGACGAGTGACCAACACAACATGTGTTCAATTATTGTCCAATCACGTTGCGCACTATTTAGCGTTAATGCTGCTGAAAATGCCTGGCCGAGTTCTCTCGAGTTGGCCGAGTGCGCTCAAAAAGGTATTCATTGGAAGACAGTAACTCAGCAAGTGATTATTAACTTTACCTATCACAAAGGCTTCAAAAGTGAATATCATGTACTGCTTCCTCAGTGTTACACTACTAGTGTCATGTGTTTATGTTGGCTGTGAAATATGGACTGAGGTTATTCTATAATTCTCTGGGCCTGCATCTTATCTGAGCCTCCGAGTTAGGGTTAGCTAGCTGGATACTGTCACCAGTCACAGTAGGGATGAGTGATGCTAACCTAGATGCTCACTCGAGTTGATAACATTACTTTAGCAGATAGCTCGCGGTAATGTTAGATATTCCCATTCCCTTTTTGAGAGTTAGCAATAACCTAGCATTATAGCTATTCACCATGATGTAATACAGAGAGTGGGTTAACGTTAACTACATTTAGCAAGTGTTTTGAACAAGCCAAACTGTGGTAATTAGCATTAGGAGGATGGGTTAGAGCCGTGTTTCTTCATGCATTTGGCAAATGCTGGTTTACAGGTGCAGACAGTCAGTGGCTAACAGAACTCGGCTAGCTCAGTAATGTCGAGGCCAAAAGTTCTTCACAAGGTTGATGTGACAAAAAGAGAGGTTGGGGTTTAGGTTGTAATGCTTTCCACTATCTCTGTAATGTTGGTTGACTTAATTAGTTTGTGCAAAAAAAAATTGCCAGTGAGGTGCTAAAGGCTGTAAAATAAATAGTTTTCCTGGTGAGGCCCTTTTGTTTATTAGGTGAGTGGAGGTCACATTTCCAAAATTACACAATTTGGGACTCTGTAACGCAATTTCTCAGTTGAAGCCCCAAGGCATTTGTCCATATTTTGTAGGTAACAACTAACTTACACTCTTTTTGCTCTTTTACAGCTTTTCAAATGGAAGGCAGCGGGACTCCTGTCTTCCCAGATAGCAGGGAGATTTGTAAGAAGACGCATCAACTCCAATTCTTACATCTGTCAAATGTTTAAATGATTTTAATAAATGTCACCTGAATTTCATGCAATTGTTTATTTATTTTGTGAGAATTTTAGTAGAATTTTAGCATACATTTAGGATAATTGTAGGGAAAAAAAGTATAAACAACACATCTCTGTGTTATTTTTTAACACATCTTTGTGTGGAAATGTACCAACACAGCATTTTTTAAAGGTGCTAACACACTGATTGTGTTGAAAGCAACACAAAATGTGTTGTCCTTAACTACACACAGAGGTGTGTTAAAATGTGTGTTATAAATGAACACATGATGTATTAAAAATGAACACATGATGTGTTCAATATTTCCACACAAAGATGTGCTAAAAATAACACACAACAAGTGTTAAATGTACTAACACGCTGATTGTGTTAGAAGCAACACAAAATGTGTTGCCCTTAATTAGAGACGCAGGTGTGTTAAAATTAGCACCGTGTTATTTTTAACACATCTGTTTTAAGAGCGCAGTGCTGCATTGGTACAGCAGTATTATCCCAGTTATTTAACAAAACATAGAAGAAAAAACCCCAGAATGATTTCATCTTGTGATTAAATATCAAAATAATTACATATTGTGTACCTCAAAACAATTTTGAGAAAAGATGTCCATCATGTCATTTTTGTTGATTTTAGCAAATTTGTATTCTATTAAAAGCTGTTATGCTTCAAGTTAGCCATTAAAGTCTCTTTTCATAAACTGTTCTTCCCACATTGATAGCTTCATGATTAACAAGACTGTGTGTGCCCCCCTGTGTATGACTCTTTATTACTTATTTTGAGTTATTAAAACAGTATTGATCTTCTTGTTGTACTTTAGATTTACTATGGTGAATCTGGAAAGTTAAACTTACATTTTACATTTTATTCATTTAGCAGATAATTTAATCCAACTGGGGACTATGTGTGTGCAAGCAAGAGAAAGCAGAAAAAGGTCAACTTTAAATAAAGTAAAACACTGGCATGTTGTCTTATTAGTTTAACAAATCACTTTTTTGGGCGGTGGAACTGAGGAAACAGGCAGATAGTGCCTATAAACAAGACATCATGCGAAACCAGTGAGAAAAAAAAAAATCTCACAGCAGACACACAAGAGTTATTATCTGGAGAATATTTGAAAAGGCAGATGTCAGTGACTTGTGTCTCACCAGAAGCTACAACCAGCGTTTCTGTCCTCATGTCATACATTTTTCTTGTAAGTTGTTTTGGGAAATAAATTACAGTCAAATGCTGTAATGCCTTCAATAATGTGAAAAATATAGTCATATGATAATTTGGTCATAAGGCCCAGACCTACTTTACAAACATTCTTTTGAATTTATTTCAATCTCTACTGTCTATTTCTGCCGTAAACATTTACAAGACTATGCAAATAGTCCAAATTGTGTTAAGGTACAGTCTGTCCTCTAACTAAGCAATAGTTAACAAACAGGAATGGAGAAAAAATGGAGGAAAAAAAAAAACAGCAGACCTGTGGCAAGCAGCATACAAATGATAAATAATGGAGAGGAGTCCGATTTCTAAAGCACAAATGGTAATGTTTGATTTAAAGCGGCTCTTTGAACACAGCCGGGAACTGGTAGAGCTCCACAGTGCTGCACATTAACATTGATCTGAGCTGAGAAAAGAGTCAGTGTACACAGCCCAGTCCACCTCAGGTCTCCTGCCATAATAAAGTGTGCTGGGTTTTGAGGCTTTCAGAGCAGGCAAAACCCTCCAAATGTTATGCTGGTCTACTGTGAGCAAAAAAAAAAAAAAAAATTCAATGTCTTCATCCAAGCAGCTCTGAAGCGGTTTTCCGTAAGGGCCTCTCAAAACGGAACTGCTTTTCAAAACCATCAATAAATCACAGAGGAATTAACCAATCATTCCACAGACAATATAGAAAGGCCAGGTCCCGGTCACTCACGTAATTTTCACTCCTTTCCCATCAGAGGTGACTCGGTGCTGAACTGCTGTTTGGGAAAAAAAAAATAACAGCCCTCTGGCTGTTCCCCTTCCCCTCCCAGAAGCAGTCCAAAGAAAACAATGTCGGCAGGAGACGGACTCCTTCAGATGTTCTAGTGCAGCCTTTCTCAGCTGCTGCTCTCAAACTCTTTCTGACACTGCTCATTTGTTACTCTGGCAGCAACAGCAGGTATGGCTGAATGCTAGAAGATAAACAAAAGTAAGGTCATCATAGCTCGCCCTGTGCAGGGAAATTCAGATTTAACAATAACAGACAGTTATTAAAAATTAAAGGTTAAAACAATACAAATCACCCTGCACTTATCACTCTTTCTAAAGGTACTCTACAATTAGAACAAGAAGCTGCATGTGACATCAGACAGATGGCTCTGCTACTCATGTGACATCTTTATGCCTTTGGTGTTAACTTCTAAGCCAGCCCATGGAATCCTGCTCAACCCCTGGGTGTCATTCTGTCTGTGTAGAGGTTTAGACATACAGGGTTGGCACCATGTCATCCATCCAGGAAATCTCACCAGCTTTGTCTCATGGCCATTCACACAGCTTTTTCTCTGCGCATGCACCTGCATGTAGAAGGTGCAACAGCAGCCTCCTGAGCAAACAACCATAGGATGCTTATCCCTTAATGAATCACATGATGTCACACTTCCGTTTACAATAGCATTTGAAGAATGTGACCTTGTATTGAGAAGGACAGATGGCCTGTGGGTGTGCATGTTGTTCCTTCTGAGGATTGGGACAACCAAATTTAAGAAGTATGCAAACAGTTTCCTTTCATGTCCTTGAGCCATCCATCTGCTCCCTCTAGAATTTTCATAATTTAATCCTTGAATATACAAAGCAGATCCTGAAAAGTGTACCACATGATGACAAATACAACATCAAATAAACTGACGATTTAAGAATACAACTAAATTATGTCCCCTCCGGAGACAACAATATAACATGAGTCTGATGATGGATAACACAACATTCAACTGCCTAAGGGAGAAAATTAACTGTTTTAAAACTTTAAAAGTTATACAGAACTAAAAGTTAATAACTTATAAAAGGTTTTACGCATAAGCCTGCAGGAATTGAAACAATAATCGTGCAATTCTGGGGTTCACGTGGCAAAACGCTGTTCACTATAAAAAGAAAATGACTATTTTTTTTCCCAGAGATTTCAGACTGATGACAGGTGAGAGTCAGCTAATTGTAATAGACTTTCACAGATGCAAACTGTTTGTTCATATGTTGCTGTCACAAAAGCAGATTAAAAAGGCCCCTTGTGGTGCAAATCTCAGAGAGCGCTTGCATGGCCCGTGCCCTGTCTCACTGTTCCATCTAAATGCTTTTAATTATCTTCATGGGTTTTAATTATTTTCATAATTCACATTATTCATCTTAATGATGTGGTTCATTCTCCTTATTACAGCCCACGTTCACCCAGATGATTTTGTATTGCTGGATGAGGAAGAGGATTACGCCAGCATCTTTGGCCACAGTGAGGAGAATTGTGGACGAATGAAAAGACCTTCAGACAAGAAAAAGATGAGTGGGGCAATTTGTGATCCCACTGCAATTCAGAAATATACAGATAAACGCTGTGTAAAAGCATTTTAGTGGGCTACCTATTCATGCAAAAAAAGTGCTTTCTTTATATTTTAAACATACATCAGTTTGTCCATCATGAAAACTTTGGAAGACAATAAGCATTTTTTTCTTTTCTTTTTACATATAAAGCATTTTCAGTGATCATTGCTCAACAGATGAACACGAAGCTAACAAAAAATAGATTAATTTACATTTACATTTGTGTAATTTGGTAGACACCCTTATCCAGAGCAACTTACAGGAGTATTATCAGGAAGATTCAATTAATTATGATACTGAATCTTAGATGGAATTATTACTGGTCTTCAGGGAGTATGTTGATGAGAGAGACAAATGACTGTAGCATAATTTGAAAGCACGGAAGCACAGACCACACAAAACACCCAGACAGAAATAGAAAGCCCATATAATACAGGTGGATTACACCATAACAAAGCAACAAAAGTGAGGATCTGGGTGTTGGAGATGTTAATAGGATAAGATGTTAAAATTACAATAGGAATAGACCCACCCAGCAACAGTCACGCACAGACACACCACTGAGGTTTGACAGCTTACTAAATGGAAGCCATTTTGCTAACGGAAAATCGATAACTTCCTCAAACGAATCAAGACTGTTTGTCAAGTTGCTCAGGCGAGTCCAACTATAAGCTTTGTGGCCAAGTGGGAAAAGTGTTATGAGCTGTACGGCACTGCTCTCTACAGACAGTACACAAAGATCTGTACTGATGTAGCTTGGTGTAGCTATGAAGTAAACATATTCTCAGAAAATATCCAGGGATTTTTGTGTTTCCTTTGCACCTATTCACAATAGTCCTGCATCTGGCCTGGAGCCTGACAAGAGTTTAATAAAATGCATTAACACTAGTAGTCAAAAACCTCTCTGGTTCAATAGATTGAAATCCCGTTGCTGTATTATGCATTAATATGCAAATCAGCTCATTACTCTCAAGCATCAATTTCCTGTGTGGCTCCTTGTTTACAGTTGTTTTGTACTGCATGGGGGGAAAATCACAATTTAGTGTGGTGTTTAAAAAATAAATTAATTAATTAATGCCATGGTCCATGTGTGTAATGATGTAATGTATTCAATGGAAGGAGTTTAACTGTCAAAGCATTTACATTTATATACTGTAATATCTGAATATGGATTAAATGTGCCTCAGACCTTGTGAAGTGGTTTTGGATTCAGATTGAAATGTTTGAAATGTGTCTTGGGCGATTGTCAGCTGCATTTTATGTGAATAATCAATATATATTTTAATGCATGTCACAACCAGGTGTAAAGGAGTCCAGAGGTGTTGTGAGTAGCTAAAAATCTTATAGCATGCGGACATTTTGTTTGTGTTTTTCACATTTTTCAGAAGTTGAACTGAACAGATTCTGGATTCTAGGGGAGGCGTTGTTTATTTATTTGTTTGTTTGGTTGACTGTTTGTTTAGTTAGTTAGTTGGTTACATTATTTTGGAGGATTAATGAACAGCTCACTTCTGACTCAGTCTGTGTATAACTCAGAGCTCGCCTGTTAGCTGAGAAAGCTAGCTCACTGGTTAAGGGGCGTTAGGCTACTGATAGCAAGGCTGTGAGCTCAAACCCCAGCACTGCCAAGCTGTCCTTGAGCAAAACCTTTCATCCCTCAACCGCTCGGTTGTAATCCTGTCTCAATTATAAGTCACTTTGGATAAAACCGTCAGCCAAATGAGCCAAGTAACAGTAGTAACAGCTCTAATATTTTGATATTTCCTACTTCACGCGTTAATCAGGTTTGGCGTCACGCGCCAGGGGTTTCAGTTCCACAGATGTTTAAAGCGCATCTGGGCAGCTACCCTTTACACATAAAGACAAACAGGGAAATATGAGCCATAATAAAGCACATGAAATTTATGAATTTACTCACTAGCACAGGAATAATATCCGGTACTGGAGCAGCCTGAATTCTCAAGGTTTACACGGAAGACCGAGAGTCGTTCATTTTACTTTAGAAAGGCGAATTATACACTGTTATAATAAACTCTATAAAGTTCAAGTTCAACTAAGTTTATCCGGATATTAGGATATATTTTGAAATATTCTTCTTTAACTGTGTCACTAGGTGGGGAGGGGTCACTACAGGAAATCTTCCAAACCATTTTACTCAGTATACATTAATAATAATAATAATAATAATAATAATAATAATAATAATAATAATAATCTAGAACATGAGCCAGTCCACAACACCTAATGAGAAGTAATAACGCATTAAAAGCTGACACGGAAATTAAAAAGTCTGGGTTTTTTTTACCCAAGACTTCTCTAGGTTACCTTTAAAAAATAAAAAATAAAAATAAAAAAGACAGAGAGAGAGAGAGAGAGAGAGAGAGAAATTCCGACTAGTATCAACCTCGTCCATTGCCGTTCATATAGTATACATTTATTACATGCCACTACATCAAAACATCTTGATTTTACCGAACAAAACAACAACATCAACAACAACAGCGCACGCTAGGAATTTTGTATCCGCAAGGATTTTTAATCACACCTCTACACGCTGACTACACCGTGACTTCATCTTCCTCAGGCTGCCTCAAAAGTTCGGCACAGTGTTAAAAACAACTCAGAGCATTGTGTGACTAAATGGAGACCACGGTACTGCTCTGGCTCCTTCACCTGCAAACAGAAGAGCAACTTTTGGAAAGTGCGCAGTACACAGCCGGGACTTTACCTGTGGGTCCCTCTACGCTGTCGGCGTGAATGTGCACGGCCAGAATCAGGACAATCGCACACGCCTTCATTTTCCGCTTCTTCTTCTTCTTCTTTTTTTAGTCCAGTTCGGGAAACAGGCGCAGATCATGTGAGAAGGTCCGGTAGAGCAGATGTGTCGGCTGCAGACTCCCGGCCATCGATCCACGAGTTTCAGAGCGAAGCTGAGCGCAGAGTCGCACCAAGTGAAAGCGTTAAGACTGGCGTCCGCATAAACAGTTCAAACCCGGACTGTTTCTCCGCCAGCGGACTTTCTGCCGTCTCGGTATGTGCGGCATGAAGCAGGCCATTAACGCCTCCGTGTGGCGCACTGGAGAATTTATTATCACCGTCTCCACAAGACCGCTGTAAATATCAAACATGGCTCTTTGGTCAAGGAAAAGGGGTGCATTGCTGTCACACAGGCTAGTGGTGTCCTATAAAACTGGGACACATGGCATTTGCCAATCCTTAAACAGAACTCAAGATGCCCAAGCAATGGTGTGTGAAAAATTCAATGTACTGTACACACCTTTACTAATTCCTCATTCAAAAATTTGCTCCAAGGAGCTCTGAATGTTCTCCTCATTGGTTTCCTCCAGGTTCTGTTGCTTTCTCATGCACTTAGGGGGATTAGCTTTGCTAAATTGCCTGTAGGTGTGAATGTGTGTGAGCATCATCCCCTGCAATTGACTCCCTGCCTCACACCCAGCGTTCCCAGGTAGGGCGACGAATTCACTGCGACCCTGAGCAGGATAAAGCTGTTCCTGATGAATGAACTGGCATGTTTTTGTGATTTGGGAGGAAAGAAACTGGGAAGCACTACTAACAGTAATCCAAGCTCTGGATCAAACCGAGGAGCTGTGAGGTAGTAACGTTATCCACTGTGCCCCCATGCTGCCCCAAAACATATTAACATACCATAGTGTACATAGTATATGAAGATTCCAGCATATAAAAAGTTATATACAAACATTCTTCAGTTTGTCCCTCTGGGGAAGTCCTTAAGAGTTTCCCTTTCAGAGAGTGTTCTGCAATTTATGAAGCGAAGAACCCTTAACTATCAAAAGAATCCTTGAAGAACCATTTTGTCTTAGGAAGTATCTAGCTTATCCATACATCCATCCATTTTCTGTACTGCTTATCATACACAGGGTCGCGGGGAGCCTGGAGCCTATCCCAGGGGACTCGGGGTGCAAGGAAGGGACACCCTGGATGGGGGGCCAGCCCATCGCAGGGCACAATCACAAACATTCACTCACTACAGACAATTTGGAAATGCCAATAAGCCTAAAATGCATGTCTTTGGACTTGTCTTTGAAACCAGAGTACCCAGAGGAAGCCCCCTGAAGCACAAGGAGAACATGATTCCAACCCCCAACCCCAGAGGTGCAAGGCAAACGTGCTAACCACTAAGCCACCGTGCCCCCTCTCTAGCTTATGTAGTTTTAAATATTCACTATCGTACTGTAGGTGTAGAATTTTTTTTTTCACCAAATCCCTCGAGTATTAGCAACTAGAGCGACGATAAAGCTGTTATAGAAATGCCAGTAGATTATAAACCAAGGAATAGAAATAAAATGATATTCTGCATACCCTGTACAAAACAGTGAGATGCCCTCGCTTACCCTTTTGGATACCAAGTGACTTTAAAGACAATGAAGTCATCACCCAGCCAAGCACCTGCCTCTGTACAGGATCACAGTTCATCTTGTTCCCTTATCAGACCTTTATTGAGAAGCTTTTAAGCATCCAGTTCAGAAGTGAGGAAATATTCACATTTTTACACATGGCCAAAGGTGGCCTGGGTTTGGGCTAATCTTTTTAGAATATAGCACACAGGAGGCTACCCACTGATTCCTGAATATGCACCTGCAGCTGGTTTGAATGGGAACCCGGCCGCCTATTGTACAGCCGTGCCCTACAGCCCTACAGGATGGCAACCGCAGATAGTCCAGCACTAATACATTCCCATTTCTGATATTAATTTAATTTTACCCTGTGCTGAACAGTTTTTTCCTGAAATATCCCCTGGCCTGACCTACTTTCACAGCTGGAATCCTGATGAAAGCGATTTAAGGTAAGTGCATTGATGTTTTATTGTTTAGTACAATTCAAAATTCTAATCATGCTAAAAGGATCATGTGCAAACATTCACCGGCGTACACACACACACACACACACACACACACACACACACACACACACACACACACACACACACACACACACACATTTGTTTTTCTACCCTTGTAAGGACCTTCTATTGATACAGTTATTAATGCAGCTAATTTATACTATGCCTACACCTAAATCTAACCCTAACCTTAACCTCAATAACCATAAGGAAAGTTTTTGGCTCTTTTATTTATTTATTTATTTATTTTAAATAAAAGCTGCAGTTTTGTTGTTTGTTTGTTTGTTTTTTAAGCAATTTTCCTTGTGGGGACCAGGCAAATGTCCTCACAAGGTCAAAAAACGGTCAGATACTCAGGGGCTCGTAAGTGGCACAACAGAAGAAGCATTCGCCCTTTCATCAGGAGATCACAAGTTCCAAGGAGACCCCAACAATGCTACAGCCATTTGTACAAGTGTCACATATCCCATATACCCCCACCCCCAACCCCCACCCCCACAAGTCAAGCAAAGTCACATGGAGGAAACCAAATAACAGTCAAATAATAGACAAACAGTAATGTTCATGCTGGTCTCTGTCTGTGTTAACCCCATTAAACACTTAGAAGTTTCACCAAAAATATCTTGAAATAGTCCATTGGTGCAGCTGTACATTTGTGAACTATATAAAGAAAACTATATTTATAAAACAGAAAGAGAAAAAAACAACACTTTTTATTTTTATTTTTGAGGAATAGGGTTACAGAGAAGCATGCTTGTACTTCGCTGACACTGCAGTGTTATGTAAATATATTATTTCGGCAGGTCATGGAGCAAGGCTGCAGAAATGAAGATATCACCCCAACCAACATTCGCACAGACAGCCAATTCAATTGCCACTTTTGTGGAGCACTGTACTGTGGTTCATCATTCGGTTAGGTTACTCTTGTGACCACTGGGGTGTCTGTATCACATTAAACCGTGAGAGAGACAGATGCACTCTCTTACAGAAATACATTTGAGCTCTGCTATGGGAGTCCCGATTACAGATTAACTTATTTATCCAGACAAGATAAATGATCGACGGTGTGCACTCAATTTTATTCGGTTTGAAAAAGGCAAGGATTATGCTGAGCAACCTTGCACCTCAAATTCAATATTGTGTGTATGTGTGCGCTTGTGAGAAGAGACAAACACACAAGGTTCCTGAAGAGTATAAATAGCATGGCATGTGTTTATAAATACAGTGTTATCGTTGCCCCAAGATGTAGCTGTTGCTTATACATTCCTATAGTAAATCGTGACATACTGTATTATCATAATTAGTATGAAGAGAAAATAATATTAATGAAATTAAGGCAAAGCAAGTCAAAAAAAGGTCAGAATAGATCATCATGCTCAGTAGACAAAGAAAGACTATTTTTGTATGTGGCAGATAGGCCATTAATGTACATCATCCACCCATAACCTCCTTATGTGCCATCACCACCTACAGGTTGGAATGTAAATGTCATTGTTCCTCTATAGCAGCGGTTCTCAAACTTTTTTGCAGCCAGGGACCATTTAACTGTAAAATGCATTCCACAAAACCCTCATAATCCAGCTATTCATAGATTAATCTTATTATACAATGTGTACAATAATATCAAGGCTGTTTACTAGAGCTAGAGAGCTTTTTATTCCTGAGCTGGTCTAAGTTGACATTATGTAGTGTAGGCCCGGCTGTAGTGTAGGCCTGGTGGCTTCCGATTGGCCCATGCTGTTTTGTGAAAATGATCCAGTTTGGGGTGAAAACAGTTCCCTCCCCTTTATGTTGGGCCAGATAATTTTCATATAACGTATCACTTATAACATTAAGCCATGATTGGAGAGTTAGATAAAACTCCAGCTCTAGTAAGACCTGCTCTCTATCTCATGTCTGTCTCATCCTATGTTATATAGTGGCACATTTTAATCATTTATTGACCCAAAAAACTGCCCTTAATCTTCCATTATAAATGAGTTTCAAGTAAACTCAAGTAATGTTTTCTGTTCTTTTCTCAGTACAGGCAAACATGTTGCAATTATTGTATGTGGCACTCGCAGTTACACTACAGATGCAGTGGATAGAGATCAGATATAATAAAATCCCAGTATATACCTTGTAACTTGAATTACTTCCCTAAATTAAAAATGTTTGTCCTTGTATAAGACACACTGCTGTTGTGGAGTACTTGTAGTCCATTAGGCTTTACACTTTAATATTGATTTTTTTGAAATTCAAACCAAGGCAGTGCTTTGTTCTTTGCCCCGATGTACCTCCAGTGTCTATTCTTACCTGTCTGCTGGTTGCACTACGAGTCACTTGAGATGTATGCTTTAATGTGCAAGTCATTTTATCATGTTTCCTAATACCCCATGGAATTGGGCACCAAAACTGGCCCATCTTCCATTTTCTTAAAAATATGATTTTGAACATTTATTTTCCAGTTTGTTTATAACAGTGCTTGGATTATTCTTGTTACTTCCACCATAACTAGTCTAATATTTGTTATATTTACCTTATATTTTATGTTACTTACAGGTGACTTGTATGCAGTGTGTCATTGTGTAAACAGCCTTGGAGTCATCAGTAACAAAGAACAAGGTATGAGGAGGGCTTTAGAGTGAAAGCGAGAGAAAATTTAAACCATGTCATGCATATAATCAATGTATAATTATATTGTTTTCTCAAAGAGAACACCTCAGAAGGAAAGAACCTTCTGTTCAGGATGTTTATGAATCAGTGTCTCAAAATAAATTTTAAATGTGATATGGTACACTACCTTCTTATATCCATTATACTAGACCCCCCCCCCCCATTAGTGCGTAAAGCAACAATAGCACATAGTATATTATGTACATTTTTAGTGCATTTTTTAGAGTAGTGTATTGTTAGCTTACACTTAGAGTTGATTATTCTGTTTAATATTCGGTAGCTTAGGTTAACAACCAATTTATGATTCACATTGTCCAGCACTTTCCCCACAATATCATGTGCTTGTTATCTAGTTCTGTGCACAGCTTGCAGTGCTGTGAAAAAGTATTTCTGATTTCTTCTGTTTTTGTGTATATCTCATACTAAATAATTTTAGATCGCCAAACAAAATACAACATTAAACAAAGGCAACCTGAGTAAACACACAATACAATTTTTTTATTTTATTTATTTTTTTTTTTACAGTTATCCAGCACCTATCACCCATGTGAAATGTGACAATGTGAATTGCCCCCTTAAACTTAAAATCTGGTTGTGCCACCTTTAGCACCAATAGCTGCAACCAAATGCTTCTGATAACTGGAGATCAGTCTTTCACAGCTCTGTGGTTAAATTTTGGCCCCACTCTTCTTTTTTGAGCCATTCAAAGGTGGACTTACTCCTGTGCTTTGGATCATTTCCTTACTGCATAATCCAGTTGCGTTTGAGTTTCAGCTTACAGACTGAAGACCGGACATTCTCCTTTAGGATTTTCTAGTTGAGAGCAGAATTCATGTTTCCCTCAATTATTGCAAATTGCCCAGGCCCTGAAGCAGCAAAGCATCCCCACACCATCACACTGCCACCACCATGCTTGACCGTAGGTATGAGGTTCTTTTTGTGGAATTCTGTGTTTGGTTTACACCAGATGTAACGGGACCCCTGTCTTCCAAACAGTTCCACTTTCGACTCATCAGTCCACAGAACATTCTCCCAAAAGGTTTGAGGATCATCAGGGTGTGTTTTGGCAAAATTCAGATGAGCCTTAATGTTCTTCTGGGTTAGCAGTGGTTTCCACCTCACCACACTTCCACTGAAGCCATTTTTGCCCAGTGTCTTTCTGACAGTGGAGTCATGAACAGTAAATGGTAAATGGTCTGCACTTATATAGCGCCTTTTAACCTTTGTGGTTCACAAAGCGCTTTACACTGTGTCTCATTCACCCATTTACGCACACACTCACGCATACACCAATGGCAGCAGAGCTACCATACAAGGCACTTGCCTACCATTGGGAGCAACTTGGGGTTCAGTGTGTTGCTCAAGGACACTTCGGCACATGGAGTCATGTGGGCCAGGAATCAAACAGCCAACCCTATGATTAGCTAGTTTTGTAACCCTTCCCAGACTGATGTATTTCAATCACGTTCTTCCTCATCATTTCAACTTTAGCATAGTGTGTTACTGGATAAGACCTTTTAACCAACTTCATGCTGTTGAAAAAGTAGTATTTAAGTGTTGATTTGATTGAACAGGGTTTGCAGTAATCAGGACTGGTTGCGTCTAGTCCAGCTAAACCCCATTATAAATGCAGTTTCATAGATTTGGGGAATTAGTGACTATAGGGGCAAATACATTGTCATACAGGCCCAGTTGGTTTTGGATAACTTTTTTGCTTCAATAAATAACATCATCATTTAAAAACTGTATTGTGTGTTTACTCAGGTTTTTTCATGCCTTTGTTTTATCTTAGATTTTGTATTCATTTCTGAAACAATTTAGTATGAGATACACAAAAACAGAAGACATCAGGATGGGGCGAATACTTTTTCACAGCACTGTATTAGTTAGTCCTAGGTTGTTTCTGCAAAGCAGTCATCTGGTTTCAAGTAGTGATCCTCAGGTACTCTTGCTTTGCCTGTATTTCAAAAAGAAATCCTTCGATTTGCAGAAATAGAATGATGCCTACTTTATTTGTATGTAGTCATTTATATGGACAAACGTTATATGATGATGACTCAACATTTGCTGAGTTTCTCTGAATCATTACAGGGAAGTAGAAAGATGATGCTGTCTCTGTCTGTTTATTTTATAGCCATGCTGATTTTGGGTAATGCACATTGCAATATATGAAGCAACTAACCTCTCTCAATTCTTTCATTTTTTGTTTATGAAACATGGAGCAAAATCTCACTTTTTGAAATATTTCTTCATCTTCATATTCTATTCTCACTGAAGCCATTTTCATCCCTATACTGGAAGCTAGAGTATTTGTCAAATATCTTTATCAAATAATTCAGTTCATAACTTCTCCGAATGGCTCATCTGTTCAACATGCAGAATATGATTTATATTCACTCAGTCTGGTATCTGACCTTTAAATGACCAAAATTATCCAGTTTCTCATATCCCATTCCAGTGCTTCCTGCAGAAAAATGATGAACTCAAAACAGGTAGACTTTTGTTAGTCAGAAGTGTGTTTAATATTTTATGTCCCGGCACAATGTTTGATTTGATCAGCAATGACATATGATTGCCCTGAGTATACAGCAGATGTCCTTCTCCTTTATTCCACGTCCACAGGCCCTGTCTCACCTTTCTACTATGATGAACCATGCTATCATTATGGAAGAGATCTGTTCCAGGATGATAACGTCCCCATCTATAGGACATGAAGACAGGGACATCGGAAGCATTTTATATTGTGGGTACTGGAATTTTAAGCAGCATACATGTGACATGCCCTATGACTTTACACCCAAATTATTTTTTTTAAACAGAGAATATGTGTTGATTACAGTTATATATTACAACGAGAGTGTGAATGTCACCATTATCCAAAATGTCAGTGTATACATGCAAAATTGCTAGGGTGTTAGTCTTTTCTAAATGAGAGTGCTACGCATCCTTGTTTTCAGATGACACAGTGCTGAGGAGGATCTCTCTGAGGTAGCAGTACACACAAAAATAACTGGATCACTTATAGGTTGATGTCAATTTGAAAAAATAAAAATAAATAAAACATAAAAATACTCTACAAGACTCTAAAAAATATACTCTAAAAAAGTCTCTTTCAAACTCAAAAACTAATAAAAATCTTTAAAGTTTAAAGTTCGATATTCATTTTAAAGTTTGTATATGTATTCATTTGTTTATCTATATATTATTTATAATAATATTTTAGTAGTTAAATGAATTATGAAAGCCGGAAATGCTGCGGGAATTATATACAGTGGGGGAAAAAAGTATTTGATCCCCTGCTGATTTTGTACGTTTGCCCACTGACAAAGAAATGATCAGTCTATAATTTTAATGGTAGGTGTATTTTAACAGTGAGAGACAGAATAACAACAAAAAAATCCAGAAAAACGCATTTCAAAAAAGTTATAAATTGATTTACATTTTAATGAGGGAAATAAGTATTTGACCCCTTCGACTTAGTACTTGGTGGCAAAACCCTTGTTGGCAATCACAGAGGTCAGACGTTTCTTGTAGTTGGCCACCAGGTTTGCACACATCTCAGGAGGGATTTTGTCCCACTCCTCTTTGCAGATCCTCTCCAAGTCATAAAGGTCATTTTCAATGTCCTGGCTGAGGGAAGGAGGTTCTCACCCAAGATTTGACGGTACATGGCCCCGTCCATCGTCCCTTTGATGCGGTGCAGTTGTCCTGTCCCCTTAGCAGAAAAACACCCCCAAAGCATAATGTTCCCACCTCCATGTTTGATGGTGGGGATGGTGTTATGACTTGTGGTCATAGGCAGCATTCCTCCTCCTCCAAACACGGTGAGTTGAGTTGATGCCAAAGAGATCTGACCACACCTGACCACAACACTTTCACCCAGTTCAACTCTGAATCATTCAGGGAAACTTCAGACGGGCCTGTACATGTGCTTTCTTGAGCAGGGGGACCTTGCGGGCACTGCAGGATTTCAGTCCTTCACGGCGTAGTGTGTTACCAATTGTTTTCTTGGTGACTATGGTCCCAGCTGCCTTGAGATCATTAACAAGATCCTCCCGTGTAGTTCTGGGCCGATTCCTCACCGTTCTCATGATCATTGAAACTCCACGAGGTGAGATCTTGCATGGAGCCCCAGACCGAGGGAGACTGACAGTTATTTTGTGTTTCTTCCATTTGTGAATAATCGCACCAACTGTTGTCACCTTCTCACCAAGCTGCTTGGCGATGGTCTTGTAGCCCATTCCAGCCTTGTGTAGGTCTACAATCTTGTCCCTGACATCCTTGGACAGCTCTTTGGTCTTGGCCATGGTGGAGAGTTTGGAATCTGATTGATTGCTTCTGTGGACAGGTGTCTTTTATACAGGTAACAAACTGAGATAAGGAGCACTCCCTTTAAGAGAGATCTCCTAATCTCAGCTCATTACCTGTGTAAAAGACACCTGGGAGCCAGAAATCTTGCTGATTGTTAGGGGATCAAATACTTATTTCCCTCATTAAAATGCAAATCAATTTATAACTTTTTTGAAATGCGTTTTTCTGGATTTTTTTGTTGTTATTCTGTCTCTCACTGTTAAAATACACCTACCATTAAAATTATAGACTGATCATTTCTTTGTCAGTGGGCAAACGTACAAAATCAGCAGGGGATCAAATACTTTTTTCCCCACTGTACTTGTGTCAGCAAATGTTTTCATTTGCCCTATAGAGGGCAACATAGATTAATAATACATTAAAGACTAGTCATATGAGATACCTCAATCATGTGCATTTCCAACCAGATTCATATGTTACAAATGTGTCACAACACCATAAAATTACCCTATTAATCTATCATTTTAGAAAAAAAGGCCACATGTACAGTACATTTCATGCAACTTAATTTGTACTGGGAATTTCTGAAACAGGCACTCTGCCAGTGCAACTGCAGCCCCTTAAGGAGGTGAAATCAGTTTTAGAACAAAAACATTTTTGTCTCAATTTAATTTAAACTGAATTTAAATCATAAAGAAGGCATGGGGGGGGGGGGAGTGAATATTGTGAACAATAACCAGGTCTGTGAATTGAAATGAAACAAACTATTTTGGTTTTCGCAAATGTACTTCTCAGTTGAGACCAGACCACAGGTTTTCAGTAGGGTTCAAATCCACAGACTGATACGGTCATTGCAAGACACTGATTTTGTATTTCTTTAACCATTTCTTCATTTGTTTATTTGGAATCCATGTATATTTGGAATCTACGGCCAAGTCAGATCCTCCTGGCAGAGGCAACCAGGTTTTGGTACCTGAAACAATAGGCACAAAACAGCCCCAAAATATCAATGATCCACCACCATACTGTACAGTATCAGGTGCTTTTCCTTGTATGCCAACCCCTTTTTCTAACCAAATATGGCTTATGGTGGGCATGACTAAAACTTTGATTTTTATTTCATCTGACCACACAATATGACAGCCATAGTAGTTCTAATTGGACGTTTGAGAAGTCATGTGATTTTGATCACATGACATCACAGCTTGTGTTAACCCATAGTTTTATTGACTTCCATTTTTTTGAGGAAGGCCTACACCAAATAGAGCTCATGTGTCCCACATTACGGCAATGCATATATTATATTACCCTATGTATGCATGTGTGTGTATATATATATATATATATATATATATATATATATATATATATATGTGTGTGTGTGTGTGTGTGTGTGTGTGTGTGTGTGTGTGTGTGTGTGTGTGTGTGTGTGTGTGTGTTGGTGTTGGTGTTGGTGTTTGTTTTACACAGAAATTATGAAACTTTGTGTTTGATTAGGTCTGTTCCTGGATTTAACCACTTCCCGTTTTAAATCGCTGCTCAAGGTGGGTTCGGATGGAGAAAGTATATAACGCAAATAATAACCATAAATGACCATGTTTTGATCTTTCTCCTGTACATGGTTGGTCTCCCAGTTTACTTCCCAGCTGCTGCATGTTTGCCTGAGAGCACAACGTTAAACCCCTGTGAGCTGCTCCTCAATCCACAATAAAAAACTTAAGTAGTTAAGTAGTTTCGACGCCATTCGACAGTGGAGCCTGCCATCTCGAGCCGTTTTATTAGTTTAAAAGTGATCTGGGAAGAAGAAACTGTTAGGGCTTGCCCTTATTCGGGGATCATGTGTAATAATCGGTATGTGACACACCGTGAGGCCAATGAGAGAGTTAACAGTGAGCTCTCTTCTTCATGCCCAACCCATACTGCTCTCTCTCTCTCTCTCTCTCTCTCTCTCTCACACACACACACACACTGCTCTTAACAGTCAGAGGAAGTGAGAAATACAGGAGCAGTTTGAAATTAGATCCGTTTATGTGAATGTTACCGAGGGATGATAAAACTTTTGGTGTGTGAAAGTTTAAGTACAATGTGAGGAAACCATGAAGCCAAAGCTGGGATTCATCTGGGATGCTGTCCGAGTGTTTACTGCACTTTGGTCTGTGTTCAGCTTTCACACGGTTTTGCTGGTCTACGGTCAGGACGGTAAGTTCACGCACCTTATATTACGCACAAAATATTGTACAAATATTTATTAGGATTCAGAATTTCTGAATATTTCGTCGATAGACATGTCATCAGTGACATCTATCAAAAAAACAAACAAAACAATAGAAACCCTCATAGAACTTTTAATGGTTATAATGGGAATTGTATTGGTTTTAATGGAAACTGTAATGGTCCCTGTGGTTCTCTACTGGTAATTGCCTTATATTAGTGGCATGTTATGTCTAGTGGATACCATTAAAGACCAATAATGGTAATGGTTTCAATAGTTATTTGCAGATATTTAATGGTATTTGTAGTGGAACTGTGATGGTTTCTAGTGTTTTTTTGGTTTGTTTGCTTTTTTTCATCAGGGTTGACATAGTTTGGAAAGAAAGATTCTCCATGAAAATGACATAAAGAACTATGCAGAGCGCAAAACTTGTTTCAGTTTTCTGCATGTGAGGGTTTTTTTTCTCTGTAGCCTATGTCAAGATCTTTTTTTCTTTTCTGCATGTGTTTGTTTAGGGTTTTTTTCTACATCTTGTGAGATCAGCGAGTAATGCATTTGAACACCCATTTCTTGTTTTTAGTTTGCTTGCTCAACCATCCCCCCCCCCATTTTTTTCCTCCATGTATATAATAAAATGCTGTAGTATGTAATGTTATAAATGAGTTATTTGGTTTGACTGCAAGTAACACAGACAGTGAACATGATCTTTAGAGGTCAGTAGGCCATCACGGACACATCACGGCCCAGTTTCCCAAAAGCATCCGCAGTAAGATTAATAACTGTTAGAACGAGAGAGTGTTCATTATAATGCTTGCTGTACCATCTAGCGATAATTCTGTGGTGTGAAACCCATTCAGGTTTGTAATGGATTGTCCGAACTTCAGTCTCATCTGTGTTTACCCTTACAAACACCAGTTTGTCTCAACATGAGTGGGGTCAGAGTGAGTCACTGTGGCCACGTACACAGACTGAGGAGGTAAGGATTACTGGATAAACACACTCACTCGCCAAGTCTCTGTGTACTATGTCTACACAGCAGGGAGCAAACCTCTGGATTCCAGCATCATCATCACAGAGGAAGCTGACTGATGCTTGGGTTATTAACTTACATGATTCATATGTTCTGACAAGCCACAGAGATTTTACGAGTCATTAGAATTAGGCAACATAAAGAACATAAAAGACGAACCCCTGAGTTGAATTTGCTGTCACAACATGATGGACAGAAAGGTATTATGAAGGTGACAGCCTAAACAGCTGAACATCCTGACAGGCCTGCGGGGACGTGCCCGCACCACTGAGGTGAAAATAAAAACGACATGTTCCCTGATAGCGTGTGATGCCTTACTGAAATCCAGAGTTCCTGTTTTAGTTAGCCTTTGACTTGACTTTGAAGTGATTTCTTTGAAAAAGATGAGATTCATTTATCTGGAGAAATGTGCATAGTCCATTTAATCCATTGTAGCTTTTATATGAATGGAGTCATCTCATTCATAAGAGATTATGATGATGATGATGAAAAAAATGGCATAAAACATTTTGCTCCATTCACATAAAAACATCGATATATAAAAAGGTTTAATTTCTTGAAATTGCTAATATGAATTTTAAATATTAAAAAATATTAAGGCAAGGAAGCTCCGCAAACTGAAACACACCCAGACGTGCCTCAGCATGATTGGGGTCCCTAGAAGTAATTACAGCAGAAAGTTCAAGTCCCAGCTGTTCTCAGTTCCCCACTGCTTCATAACAGGAAGAGAAACCTTCATAATGAGACTATGATGCTAGAGACAGACCAGGAAGAAAAAGAACATATAACCTGAAGAGAACTTTGTAAACCTACAGCAACACAAAGATCTTCTAAAACTTCTAAAGCTCTACAACAATCGAAATTCCTCATCTTTCACTTGGGTGGTGGCAAATATAACCACTCTGTCGTCCATGTCTACAGCCCATGGCACTGGTATTTCCAGGGAATCTCAGGGGAGATGTGTGGGAGGGGAAGACGGCGAGAAAACAAATGAGTGTCTAACCGATTAAGATAGAATCAGTGGTGGGATGTGGAAACGGAACTTTAACACACAAGCTCATCATGGAAAAAAATGTCTAAAAATATACCATCCAGGTCCATGGTATGAGACTCTGAGCCAAACCATACGTTCGGCCCTTTGGCCATTGGTGAGTCACACTCTTTGACTGCTGAACTTCTTGAAATGAGGGTCATTAACTGTCTGACCACAAATGTGTGTTTGTTTTCCTGTGCCAATGATATAGACTTATTCATAGCAGCAAAGGGTTTCTAATGATGCTTACATCAAACTCAGAATGCAATGGGAATATCAGCGTGGGTTGAAGAATGAAAACTGTAAAACAGACTTTTTCTGTTTGAGACTTGGTGAAGGCATTAGCATTTCGTATAATAAGCACGGAACTCCGCATTTGTAAATACACTTACGTAATAAACATGCACAATTCACATACACACACACATACACACACGGTTACTAGGATTTGCCCTGAAAAAGGTTGCTTTCTGGAACTCCCTATTACTCACCTTCACTCAAACCTGTAATTATCGTTTTAATTGAAATGTAAACTGAAAACCCCCTGGAGTGTGACAAACACAAGGGAACTTGGCAGTCTCTGGCTCCACACAGGACTCAGCTGTCATGCTTGCACTGCCCAGCCATTTTCACAGTTCTTGTGCCAGCACATCAATGCAATGCTATGGATGAAACCTACCACCTGTGCATTACTAACAGTGTGTTATTAACACTGCCACTACACTATATCCACCCCTTACTGGTATTTTGGTGAGAGATATAAATAGCACTACTTTGGGAATACATACTAGATGAAAGCATGTCTTTCCCCACAGGAAACAAAATAGAGACATCTGTAACATTTATATTATTGATATTCATAGCTATTGTTTGTAGATGAATGATCATTCAGATTGAATAAACAAGACCACAACAAGTTCAAGCTATTAGCATTTTGAAAGCATCTGTTCCACAAGACTGCATTTTGTTTGTCCATTATTTGTGGAGCACTTGTCTTGCTGTAATTATGTCTTGTAAATAAGCCTATATGTATTGAATAAGGAAAGAATGAATTAAAAAAACAAAAGAGGAGTGAACGTATTTTCTCAGCACTATTTAGTTTTGACTGTCGTTTCCACTGCAGGTAATGGGTGTGGACACACAATCTTGAGTCCCATGAGTGGCACCGTAGCCTCACGGAACTACCCTGGCACCTACCCCAACCACACGCAGTGTGTGTGGAGCCTGAAAGTGCCGACAGGATACACATTGCACCTCACCTTTGGGGATTTTGACCTGGAGTGGAGCAAGGACTGCAAAGCTGGCTCTCTTACCATCACCGACAAAAGTAAAGGCATCAACTTGGGTAAGGAATTCATGTTCTCGTTTTTATACAGCAACATACACAATGCACTGAAGCAAAATGAAATGCAGAACTATTAGTAGAACATGATGAGTTCCACTTTTGCAGGAGATTCCATGTATGTTAGAATTTCTCTGATGCTTACTGCTCTACCTATAGCTAACTACAGTAAATTTGTCTACATGCAGTGGGCCTCATTTATCATTTTTGTTAGTTAATTTGTGTTTAAATGTTTTTGTAGGCCAAACCAAGTTACAAGTGCTTGCCAGATTTACATAAGTTTTGGTAACACTGATTTTTTTTTTTGTATTGGTGTGTGTATGCTGATGAATGCCAATCAGCCATAAATTATTACATGCGTTCACGGCACAGCTGATTCGCATTTCATGACACCTGCAAAACTTCATAAAAGGCAAAAAGCTCACAGAGAGCCGAAAATGTCAAATGGTAAATGAGTGCCTCCTAAGCACGTCCATCCATCCATTTACATTTATGGCATTTGGCAGACACCCTTATCTGGAGGTGCTGGAGTTTGAACTCGTGACCTTCCGATCAGTAGCCCAACGTCTTAACCACTGAGCTAACACTGCCCAATTTTCTGTACCGCTTATCCTATACAGGGTCGTGGGGGAGCCTGGAGCCTATCCCAGAGAACTCGGGGCACAAGGCGGGTCGACGCCCTGAGCGGGGTGCCAACCCATCGCAGGGCACAATCGCACACACATTCACACACTACGGACAATTTGGAAATGCCAATGCCAATTTGGAAATGCCAGTCAGCCAAGCCAGAGTACCCGGGCACGGTGGCTTAGTTGTTAGCAAGTTTGCCTTGAACCCCCTCGGTTGGGGGTTTGAATCCAACCCCCATCCTGTGTGTGTGGAGTTTGCATGTTCTCCACATGCTTTGGGGGTTTCCTCAGGGTACTCTGGTTTCCTGCCCCAGGTTAAAGACATGCAGTGTAGGCTGATTGGCATTTCCAAATTGTCCAAAGTGTGTGTGTGATTGTGCCCTGTGATGGGTTGGCACCCCGTCCAGGGTGTCCCTCGCCTTGTGCCCCAAGTTCCCTGGGATAGGCTCCAGACTCCCCATGACCCTGTGCAGGATAAGCAGTATGGAAAATGGACGGATTGATTTGTTTTAGATGGTTTTAGGTCATTAATATGAAATGACATGAAATTTACATTGTCTGTGCAAGTGAAATTATTGAAACTTGTCAGCTTAATCCGTATTTAAAAGTGCAGTAACTCACAGCAGTGATAGAACAAGTCATCGGGATTCACACTAGTGAGTCTCCTTACATGGAAATTCTCACAAATTAAAGAGGTCTCGTAGGATACAAATTTGTTTCTGAAGTAAATGGATTTTCATTAACACCATTTTTTTTTTTTGTGTCCGTGCTTCTGTGAATGATTTACAAATAAATTTGTTCATATCCAGCTTGACAAATGAGGCCCAACGAGAAATACCTGAATGCTTCCACACTCATTAATCATGTTTAAAAGATATCCATGCAGCTGAATCAATTTAATCCACAGAGATCATGTTTGGGCATGAAAACAGCTTACGGATGTGGCATACACATTCCTTCAGATAAGTTCTCATCCTGAGGATAAGCTAAAGTCCGGTTTGTTCACCACAGGCACTGAGGTGCTACTACTCTATAGTTACACCACTTAACGTGTTGTTGTTATTGGCAAATTCCAGACGGCCTTCCTCGCGCTGTCCTCCAGCTCCTGCCAAACCGTGTGCCTACACAAGCAGGTCGCATACCTCTCAGCAGATAGTGACTCTCTTTACAAGCGTACTCATACACACAAACATTGTGCAGGGGCAAGTGATGAGATTTAGCATGAGGAATCCAGGCTCCCTGGGGCCTACTATATCTCTCAGAGGTACTTCAGGATATGCTTTTGCGTGTGAAACAGTCTGTGCCATTTTTAGCAGCAGTGGAGTATGTGATTGTGCAGGTCTAGGAAGCCCTGAGGCTTGTATGTTTCTGTGTGATTCAGGTACTGAGAGAAATGTTCTGTTAGCACTGTTAGTATGAGTCAGTAATTATGCCAGCTTCTCTCTGAAACGCATTCCCTACAACCCTATGTTTTGTGTTTCTGAAGTTGCCTGATACAGTGGATTAGCTGAGATGTGTATTTGCAAGTGTGTGCGTGTGTATAACTAATTGGTAAGCATTCTGAAAAACAACTGTTCATGCTTTTGTGTGTTTCTGTGTGTGTGTGTGCGTGTGTGTTATACAGGACCTCTGTGTGGGCAGCTGGCTGCCTCAGACAAGAACATGTTGGTGAACAGTAGTGAAGTGACAGTGCAGTTTGTGTCCAGCACTCACCGGTCCGGACGAGGCTTCCTGCTGTCCTACTCAACCAACCAACACCCAGGTACCACACACTGGACTTTTCTGCAAGCTGAGATTGTCAAAATCTTCTCACATACTTTATAACCACCCTCAGAACCCCACAGTTAATGCTTCACAGTATAAATCTTAAAAATCAATGTTTTACAGTGTTCTACAGTGACTCCGATTTAATGTTCTTTTACTGGTTTACAGCAATACCCGGAAACCTTTTACCCAAGTATTATAAGGCAGGTGTTTACCTTGCTGGGGAGTCTGGTACTTTTCGTTACCAAATATGGGCAAAAACATCCTGCTTTTACATGAAGAGATCGTTTGCATGACATTGCAAATGGCCAAACAAAACTTATACAAAATGGTCAAATAACTTTTTAAGATGCAATACTGTGACCTTTTTTCAGTGATCTTTCTCTTGCTTTAGAATACACATTGTGCTACAGTGTTCATAAGTTTGCTTCGCTGCCAGAAACATATACATAGAAGTGTGGATACCAGATTCCACCCATCAAGATTCTAAAGCTCGTAGATGGAAAAGTGTACAAATGATGTCAGGTAGTCTGTGAGCCGTGGGCGGAGCATCTGACGCTGAGAGCAGTTTTACCCTAAACATGAGATATAATTAAAGAAAGAGAGATGAATGCCATCCTTTCTCAGTTAATCAGGAAGATGCAAAGTTAATTCAATTAAATTTTATTTGTATAGCGATTTTAACAATGCACATTGTCACAAAGTAGCTTTACAGGAATATATAAATTCCAGATATTGATTTTAAATGTATAAATTTATCCGTAATGAGGAAGCCAGTTGCGATGGTGGCAAGGAAAAACTCCCTGAAATGACAAGAGGAAAAAACCTGAGAGAGACTAGACTCAAAGGGGAACCTATCCTCAGTGTGATTATGAATAATTTCTCTTCTATAACTGTATACAGTGTAGTAATTTCTGAATTCATTATAGATCTAACTTAAAGTCTATTGTATTGACCTGAAATTATTAACTGCTCAGTGATGGAGACTTGTGTGCAAACTGTTCTTAGCAGTTGCAGTCCCAAGGCTATCCAAGGATGAACATCCACAGCCACCCTTGTGGTTTCTATGTGGTACCATCCACAGTAATGTCATGGTGATCTTTAGGCTGCCTATGTGGTGTCATCCTTAGCAGCAGCAAGTGATTTTCAGTAGAGGGAGGGGGACAAAGTTAACAAAGTTAGTGTGATTTTTGTCCCACAAAATGGCCTCCCCTTTGAGTTTTTATACGTTTTATGAGGTCATCCAGTTGCAGATTGGAGTGGAGTATCACAATATCTTTATGTTTTTAAAAAAAAGTTTACTAGTTTTTAAATAATGTAAATTTAATTTGTAGCCAATCATCCTGGTATATGCTGAGAATAATGTGGTAACTTAGGATAAGTGAATGAATAAGATTAGTGTTTTGGATTTTTTTACTTAGATTTGATATTATTTAGTTTCATTTTAAGTCATTTTCGTCCAAGGGATGGATTGAAAGTTTTTCTTTTTTCATGTCTGATCATTACGCTTGAGAGATATACAGTACTGTGCAAAAGTTTTAGGCACATGCAAAAAAATGCTGTAGAGCAAAGATGCCTTCAAAATAATGAAATTAAATGTTTCTAAATTATAAAAAATACCGTAAAGAGCAGTAAACAGTAGTAAATGAAACAAAGTCAATATTTGGTGTGAGAAATAAAAATAAAAATAGTAGTCTCCTGTACAATTTGTGTAGTTTTATAAGGAAATAGCTGGTAAGTTTTATTGAGCATCTTGCAGAACCAGCCACAGTTCTTCTGGACACTTTGACTTTCGCACTTCATTGTGTTTTTTTGTCTGAAAAGTGTCTCTTATGTAATATGCTGCTTTCTTTAATGACATACAAACATTTTTCTGTAACATTTAATTTAGTTCTACAAAACTAATGTTTGGGAATCTAAAATGTTTTTTGTATTGACTTGATAATGTAGACGTCATAAAATAAAAAAAATCTATAACAAAGTTTGTACTAAAAAAAAAATAGGGTGCCTAAAACTTTTGCACAGTACTGTATATGAATATATACTGCATATTGTGTATATGACCAGAATAGACACTGTGCTTGCTTCTTTCCAGCTGCCTGTATTCCACACTAAACTAGAGCTTAAGTCAGATGAATGGTCTACGGAAAAACACAAAGAAAAACATACTGCTGTTTGCTTTTTATTTTATTCCAGTATGTTTCTGAAGACAGTATTTTATTCTATTTTTACTTTCTGAATTCAACTTTTTAGTTTTTTCGTGTATTTAATTTTTCATTCAATCCCAACATATCCTTTATTTTGGTTTACAGGTGTATTTTTTGTACTTTGCATAATTCTCTTGTTAAGATAACAGAGAATTTGCAAAACCTCCTGAGTCAGAACTCAAAACAGATTGGAACCAGGGTGTCTGAAACAGATTAAACCTCTAAATGCTGTCTCACAGAAAGTTTCTTCACAAAATGGAATATGAATGTGTTTGCTAATGCTATAGGGACAGTTTTACGATACAGTTCAAATTCATGAATACTTCATGAGATCAGGTTTGTCCCCTATACTATGTATCACACTGATCGACCTGTTTAAAGTGTTACTTCTTTTAATGTATATAATGTCATGTCATTCATCCTTCCTTAGGGACCTATTGCCAAAAGAATACTATATTATCACATTACAGCTGCATGCTGGGCTAAAAAGGTGAAAATGCTTATGGTCTGGTATGAAAGCACTGTGTGACCGTAAAACGATCTGTGAGGCACAGATATATGCGTCTTTGTGTGTGTGTGTGTGTGTGTGTGTGTGTGTGTGTGTGTGAGGCTAACATATTGGAATGTGGCTGTCCTGCTTTGCTGAGCTAAAGATTGTTTGCTCTGTAAGCAGACCAGCAGGCCTCCTCTCCTAACCTGAATAGAGAGACAGAGGCCTTTGAGAGTGGCCACACATGAGGAGCTGGGGAATAGTGATGTTCCCCTCCTCCTCCTCCTCCTCCTCCTCCTCCTCCACTTCCTCCTCCTCTGCAGTGCACACAGCATGGCAGGTTAACCATCACATCGCCACACCGACATGGCAGATAGCTCAGTTTATCAGTTATTCCCCATAGGTCTATGAACTGAAAATTAGTTTGCAGCTAATCCCCAAAGTATTACAGTACAGTATTAATCATATTTAATCATGACTACGATTTTTGCTTCCTCATTTAATTAAACATATTTGGGGGTATTGAAGAGCTATGCTAATGTTAACTGACTGGGGGTGTAACAGTACACATTACTGGCTTCATGATTCGATCCATTTCAATTATCAGAATATTTGTAAAAAAAAATTTTTTTTATAAACAGACAAACAAATATAATAGGTAAGTGCTAGTATTAATTGGTCAGGTGCTGCCGAAAAAGAAGTGTCTTTAGACGTTTTTTGAAAATGGCTAAAGACCCAGCTGCTCGGATCGAGATAGGCAGGTCGGAACAGTCCAGGAAAAGGTCTGTGAGAGTGATTTTGTACCTCTTTGGGGTGGCACCACGAGGCGTCGTTCACTAGCAGAACACAAGCTTCTGGAGGGCGCATACGTCTGAACTAGCAAGCTTAGGTATGTTGGTGCAGAGCCAGTGGTGGTCATGTAGGCAAGCATCAGTGCTTCGAATTTGATGCGAGCGGCTATTGGCAGCCAGTGCAGACTGATGAAGAGAGGTGTGACATGAGCTTTCTTCGGCTCATTGTAGACCAACCTCGCTGCTGCATTCTGGATCAGTTGCAAAGGCTTGATAGTACATGCCGGAAGGCCTGTAAGGAGAGCATTACAATAGTCCAGTCTAGAGAGAACAAAAGCTTGGACAAGGAGTTGTGTGGATTGCTCTTATAGGAAGGGTCTAGTTTTCCTAATGTTGTATAAAGCAAATCTGCAGGACCGAGCCGTTGAAGTAATATGATCTGTGAAGCTTAACTGATCATCAATCACAACTCCAAGGTTCCTGGCTGTCTTGGAAGGAGCTATGGTTGACGAACCTAGCTGAATAGAGAAGTTGTGATGAAGTGTTGGGTTGGTCGAGACCACAAGCAGTTCTGTCTTAGCAAGGTTGAGTTGAAGGTGGTGGTCCTTCATCCAGTCAGAAATTTCTGTCAGACAGGCTGCGATGTGAACAGCTACCGTTGGATCATCTGGTTGGAATGCGAGGTAGAGGTGAGTGTCATCAGCATAGCAGTGATAAGAAAGGCTATGTTTCTGAATGACAGATCCTAGTGATGACATGTAGATGGAGAAGAGAAGTGGTCCCAGCACTGAGCCCTGTGGAACCCCAGTGGCTAGATGTGGCGAGTTAGACACTTCACCCCTCCACGACACCCTGAAGGACCTACCTGAGAGGTAAGATTTAAACCACTGGAGTGCAGTTCCTGAGATGCCCATCTTCATGAGGGTTGACAGGAGGATCTGGTGGTTGACTGTGTCAAAAGCAGCAGACAGATCCAGCAGGATGAGTACTGTGGATTTGGAAGCTGCTCTTGCCAGTCTCAGTGCTTCAGTAACCGAGAGCAGGGCAGTGTCAGTTGAGTGGCTGCTTTTGAAGCCCGATTGGTTGTTGTCCAGAAGGTTGTTCTGTGCGAGAAACATAGAGAGTTGGTTGAACACAGCTCGCTCAAGTGTCTTTGCAATGAATGGAAGAAGAGATACTGGCCTGTAGTTTTCTAAATGTGCTGGATTTAGAGAGGGTTTCTTAAGCAGTGGGGTTACCCGAGCCTGCTTAAATGCTGTGGGAAAGGTATCAGTGTGAAGAGAAGAGTTGATAATGTGTGTGACTGCAGGTACAACTGAAGAAGAAATGGCCTGAAGGAGGTGGGTGGGGATAGGATCAAGCGGACAGGTAGTAGGATGATTGGAAAGGATAAGTTTGGAAACGTCTGCTTCTGAGAGTGGAGAAAAGGAGGAAAGAGAGTGTGTATTTGTTATGATGTGTTTGTCAGTTTGTGGTGTGTAGAATTGCCTGCTGATGGTTGTTGTTTTGTTTATGAAGAAAGTTGCAAAGTCATTAGATGTAAGAGTTGATGAAGGAGGGGGAGGAGGAGGACAAAGAAGAGAGGAGAAGGTTTTGAAAAGTGTGCGGGAGTCAGAACGATTGTTAATTTTGTTGTGGAAGTATGTTGTTTTAGCAGTGGAGACATTTGCAGAGAAGGAAGAGATATAACCTATAATGTGTGTCAGTCATTGTGATCCAGAGCTGTCACAAGTGCACATGA